>CM052452.1:11977349-12108861 GCA_028533085.1 Varecia variegata
GAAGGGTATAGTTTGAAAGTCATTGCTGTGGTTCATGCTGCTCATTTTATGGAAGAGAAAACTGAGGCTTAGTTGGGGTTGGGGACACTTATAGAAAGTCATTCATTAATTCATCAGAGATTTGTTAAGCATTAACTCCAGGATTCTTAAAGAAGAGGGGTGGGACTCGCAGATGTCTGGGTCCATTCATGTTCCTGATCTCTGCATTGTTAGGGTCCATTTGTGGACCCTTTGGCCATGCAGTCTGCCCTAGATGCTGGGGGCAGAGGGTGTCCCTAATCTGGAGACCTCTCAGACTGTTGGGCCATATTATACCACCTTGCTGAAGAGAATGTGAGATGAGAGGGATGGAAAGATGAGAGGGGACTGTTGAGAGAGATCAGAGAGAGGCAGAACGGAGAGTGGAGAGAGACGTGGTGAGAGAGCAAGAGAAATCTCCATTGCTCAGAAGACCTGGGGCTGGCAAGGAGGATCAGGGCTCACTTGGAAAGCAGTTGCCTGTCAGCCCTGCCCTCCTGCAGTCTTCTGAGCTGCTCCCATCCTGCCAGCTTCCTGCCAGTGCCAAAGCAAATATCCTCAGACAAGCGCTTGGAGCCCAGAAGGTGGAAAGGGACTGTCATCTGCAGTAGCAGCCCAGCCATGGCTGACTCTCAAAGCATCATCAATTGCACCACTCTCCCCACCCCCTCCCTCACCCACTGCCTCTGAATCTAGAGTCCCATGGGGGGCATGCTTCTCAGTGGGAGAGGCATTGACCCCACTTGGGGTCTCTGCTCCACAGGGCGGGAGCTGGAGCAGCAGAGGTTCCTGGGCAGCCCTGAGTGGACTCACGGAGTGAGGGGTCAGGGTAGAGTGCTCCATGATCCCAGAGGGTGGGACCAGGCCCCAAAATCCAGAAGAGCAAGCGAGGGCAGGGTCAGAGTGTCTGGTCTGAGCTCATCTGCTATGCAACCTTCAGAGCACAGAGAGGGTGGGAGAAGGAGATAGAATTCAAGAGACAATGAGAGAGCAAGAGAACAAGGAAGTGTTAGGAAGGTCAGAGAGTTGGTTAAGAATTTGATTTGTGGAGTCCCTTCCTCCCTTCAACCATCCATCCATCTATCCATCCGTCCATCTTGAAAGCAATATAGACCCTTAATGGAGTGTTTCAAAGAATATCAAACTCAGTCTTGTAATCCTTAGCAACCCTTCAAAAAAATCCTCTTTCCTCATTCCTCTTTTCTCACCTCTCTATAGTTTTCCTGATATTCATCTCTGAACCATTCCCCTTCTACTGACACTCAACCATCTTAGGATCTTGCCTTTTCTTCCCCTCCCCATTTCCTTCCACCATTATTCTTTTTAGTCTTACAAGAAAGAGAACTCCCTGTCCTCACTTACGCAGTTCTTTCTATACCAAATTTTGAATCACAGAAAGCCCAGGAGCCCAGATGGTGAAGGCAGAATTCTCCCCATTGGGAGGAGAAGGAGAAATGTTGAACGGGCAACCACAGAATTATCTTTAGCAGGTGGAGGAGGATAAAAAGATACAAACAATAAAACATGAAGATTTTTTTCCTCTCTCACACTTACATTTTAAAAGCTTTGTTATTTTTGGACAAAGTACCTATTAGAAAATGTGTGCCAACAGGCAGCCCCAGAGTTGTGTATGAAAATGTTGGGAATCCCTTCTGACTGAGGAGGTCTTCAGGGTGATGTTTCTGAACTAGGGAAAGAATTCTGGAAAAACCCAAAGTCAGCTGCCCCACCATGGCCGTTAGCTTTCAGAGAAGCAGGAAGAGCCATGTTCCAGGTGCTGCTCCCCTCTCTGAAGAATTAGATCAAGCAATTTTCCTGGTCTGGCCTCTAAATGAGTGAAAAATAAATCATTTTCCTTTGGCACCTGCTTCAGAAGGGAGGGGCTGCACAACCTTGTCCCTGTTCCGAATCAATTTAGCAAGGTATTGGCGTTCCCGGATAGAGGGAAGTGCCTGAAGACAGATGGGCTCAGCAAGCCCCAGGGAAGCAGGAGTTTATATTTCAAGTGGCTGCTGGAATGGGGTGTTCAGTGGGTTCAACCACATCTGTCAGGCGAAGGTCTGCGGAGTGGAGTCTTGAGATGCATCCCTGCTGGAAACTTCCCAGCTCTCCTCTCCTGAAGTCCAAACCCCTCTTTCCTGGGGTGAGCCTGCTTCATGTGGTTTGGGTCCCTCCTGCCAGCCACAACTGTGGACATGTAGCCACGTGGAGTTAATCACAGTATCTCTCCTCTTGGCCACCGCGATGGGGTCAATGGTGGGTTCATGAACCAAGCCAGCAACCGGAGCCCTCCCTAGGATTTTGCTACTGGAGCTCTTGGGAAGGATGGTTTTCCTACTGAGATGGCTTCACAGGACCATGTGAGTCTGGGACTGCCAATGGCTGTTTGCTGTCACATCATGAGAGCCTCAATAGCAAAGAGAGGCAAAGAGGCAGGGTTCCTTTACAGAATCTAATTTGAGCTCCTGGATCCAGCTATGTCTGAATCCCAAGCCTACCTGGGATTTCCTATTTCATGAACTAACATATTCCAATTTTTGTTGCAGCTGGTTTGTGTTGGGTCTTTATCACTTGCAACTCAAAAGAATCCTGTCTAATACAGGTCCAATATGCAAGGAGTTAAAGCATTTTAGGTGGCCTCTCTGATCCATAATCTCAGCCTCCACCTACCTGGTGGTGAGAGTTCGATTCAATTCAATTCAACTCGATTTCATTCCATTCAATTCCATTTGATTCCATTGAGTTTATTCAATTAGATTCAGTTCCAATTAAATTCATCTACTTTGTTTTGAGCACGTACTGTATACTAGCCATTTTACTAGGTTTTGGGGATGCAGAGATGAATAAGTGCCCATGTTTACTCTTAAGGAGTTGAAAATGATTTATAAACAGTCACTGACCAACATGATAAATGTTCTTTATGTACCAAGTGCAGAGGAACCAGAGAGAAAAATGGATTCTCACAATTTTTTTTTTTCCACTGACATGAGAGCCAGTGTGGTTTTGTATTCAAGAGCAAGGGCACAGCACTGGGCAGATTCATCTTCTAATGTTTCTTAGCTGGGTGTCTCACCTAGCTGAGCCACCTTAACTTTCCCCATCTGCAAAATGGGGATGATAGTAGAATCTATGTAGATTTGTTGTGCAAAGTCAATGGAAGAATGAACAAGTCAAGTGCCTGGCACACAGCAAGTGCTCAATAGATGATCCTTACCTCCATCTGCTCCTCTGCCTGTTGGGACTGGTGGTGGCAGAGGGCAGTGGGGGTTAGCAACACAACTCTCTCTACATCTTTGACATACAGCGCTAGGGCCTTGCATACTTCGTAGCACATAAAATGTACTTACAACAAATTTAATAAGTATATGTTGAATGAAAAGTCGTGAGTTGTGGGTGGACTGGCAGTGTTGAAAACGGAAACGTTTCAAGCCTTCAGCAGGGGCCTCAATGTCAATGTTAATGTTAATATTAATGTTCATGACTTTCTCTCTGGGAGGGGTTTAGGGGTGGCACCATGGGCTGGAGGGCTTGGCTTGAAGTGGCACAATGAGCAAAGCCCTTTACCTAAAATTCAGAAAATCTTAATTTACATCAACAAATGGAGGCAGGTGAGGGAGATTAGGAGGGGTGATTACATCCCTGGAGGAGGGTCACTCTGTCCCTCCTTAGAGCTCAGAAAGCCTCTGGTTACTCAACCTCCTCTTTGGGACAAATGACATGAAGCAGAGGTCAATAACCCACTGCAACAGCCTCACTTTACAGAAGGGGAAACTGAGGCACGAAGGAACTTGTCCATGGTACTACATCAGGTTAATGACAGAGCCTGGCAGGGACCCATTTGTCTTGCCCCTCAGCTGGGTGCATTCTGCCCCACCCTCGCTCCAGAGATTTCCATCAAAGCTCATTTTATCTGTACTAGAGCTGGGGGGATACAGAGACTGAAGTGGGTGGGGCAGTGGGACAACTTGAGTGAGGCCTACACCCTCTGCCAGGCCCTTCCTCCAAACCCCATGAAGCTTCCTCTCCCCACCTGCTTTCCCTTATTTTTCTCCAAGGGTAATACCTTTGGTCTCACCTTCTCTGAATGGTCTGTGGGCCATTGCTCAATTTCCTGCCTCTTCCTCTAACACATCTTGTAACCAGTCTCGCCTCCTCCAATCCAGCCCCTATAGCAAAGGACAAAAACTCAAGTTTTCACAGGGACCAGTCCCATAACAAAGGAGAGAGCCAGATGTGAGGCAGTAGGGAACAGTGGGGACTGTGGCAAACTGAACAGCCCATGCCTGTCTAAAAGGGGCAGCAGCCACATGAGAAAAGATGGGCTTGGTATGGCCAGATCTTATAATTTTCAGGTAATAAAAATTGAAATGTACAATTTCCCATTTAGAAAGATGATGCATGAGCTGGGGGAATTAGCCCATGACTCTCAGTTTATAACTCTTAGTGGTGTCTGCTACCCATTATTGACCAAGGCCTCAGAGTGTATAGAGAGGAAGCCCCAGAGTGGGAAAAATGGAGCCAGCCAGCGGCCTTGGCATGAGGTCAGCAGCTGGGAGGAAGGGGGCTCCACAAAGTTGCTGAGTTTCTGAAATCCCAGGTACTCCATGGTGAGATTTTTTTTTTTTTTTCTTGCTACGGATAACAGCCTTCCACCAGGCTCTTGGACGCTGACAGCCCACAATGTGGAATTTACTTTGAAATGCTAATCATGGGGGAAAAGTGACATTGATGTTGACCGCTAATTAAGGGCTGGCCTGGTTTAAACTTGGGAGGGCTCCTGCCTGTCTCCTGCCTTGGCAGGAGCCGGGTAGGATGCTATTTTTATTTAATCAGAAAGATGAATCAAATGGCCTAAGTGGACAGGGAAGGCGGAGGGTGGAATCCCAGCGGCGTGGAGACCCCTGAGTTCTTCACAACTCATTTACGGAGACGGCGGGGACACAGGTCTCAGAACATTAGCCCCGGCGCCATCTCCCTTCCAGGGTTGCTGATCGTGGTGAGGGGACAGCGTAATGGGTCGGGTGACAGGGCCCGGCTTTATTGGAACTGAAAGCGACACAAGCAGGCTGATTAGAGTGGTCAGCTGTGATTTACGTGAGGCCTCATTTGCAGATTCTCTCTGCGGGTCTGAGTTACGCTTGGAGACTGTTCAGAATTAGTAGCTGCCAAGACAGCCGGCATTCACAGCCTCTGAAGGCCAGCACCCTGGCAGGCAGTAAAATAGGGGCACAGGGCTGTCTCTCCACCGCCCTGTGCAGAACTTACAGGTCTCTGGATCCCTGATGACAGCTGATGCTTACTGCAGGCGGGGCAGATGCTTCTCCCATTGTTTCCATTTTACAGATGAGGAAACTGAGACCTAGAGAGGGTCAGACAGCAAATCAGCTGGCTGGATTTTAGACTTAGTCAGTGTGACTCCAGGATTCAAGGTCTCTGCCCAATGCCTGGCACACAGGAAATGCTGGCTATATGTTTATTCACCCACTCACTTGGTTACTGTCTTACTCACTAACACATTCATTCATTCATTCACCACCTTATATTCAATGCTTCCATATGTTATCTTATTGGATCCCACAAAAGCCAGCTGAGAAGCGTCATTCCCCTTTTGCAGATGACGATGTGGAGACTGAAGCATCTTAACTGACCTGCTCAAGGGCACAGACTGTGAGTGAGCGTTGAAGGTAGGAGTCATGTCTCCATCTTCTGACCCTGATCCCAGTATTTCCACCACTCTAGAGCTTTGTGCTAAAATTTAAGTTCCTTAAAGGCAGGGAAGAGATGTGATTAATTTTTTGTTTCCAGGGTGCCCAGTGCAAAGCTGAGCACATACATTCCCTCACGTGTCCAACACATGTGTCTATGAAAGGCCTTTTGTGTCTGTGCAGGAAGACAGGGCTAGAGCTGTGGGCTGGTAGATGTGGTCCTGCCCTCTGGAGCCCATGTCCCAACAGGACCACAGACAGGTAAACAGACAATGATGGCAGCACGGATGGATGTGGGAAGCAGATATGAGACCCTAGAGAGGGGGCTTTTAAATTAGCATTTATGTCTCTTACACCCAGTGCAATGACTACTGGGAGCATAGAATCAGGCTATTTGGAAACCAGGCCGGATGGATAGAGTCTGAAGCTCAGAGAAATCCCCCTGGTACAAGAGAATGCCATAGCCTTTGTGTCCAGACAGGCTTCAGTTGGGATCCTGCCTTCTTGGTTTGGTAACCCTGTGTCCTCAGGAAAGCTACACACCTCTCCGAGCCAGTTTCTTCCTCTCTAGAATGGGTATGATAATACCCACCTCCCAGGACTAAATGAGAAAAGGCATATGGTACATTAAGGACTGAGGCTGGCATGTCAGAACTATGGGACCGTAGCTGTGGCTGTTGTTGTTACTGTCATTGCCATCACTGGGACTACTATGACAATGTCCTCTATCGACTCTGAAGGCCACCAGCCCACATGCATAGGCCTCTGCTCCTCCTGTTCCCTTCTTCCAACTTCCTTCCCTCCTTTGCTGGGCATTAACTGACACCTGCTCTGCGTCCAGTTGGGGGCCGGACAAAGAATAAGCTGAAATCCTAGGTCTTGACAAACTTCTATTAGGTTGCGCCTTAGTGATTTCTTGGCAAAAGTAGACCTGAGTTGATGTACGTTGATTAAGGGAATAAATGGCATAAAATACGATACATTTTTCAAAAAACTCAGGCCCAGCGCCAGGCCGAGCACACAGAGGACACTCCATATGTTTTTGCAGAAAGACAATGTTTGGGGGTGGAGCGTGCCAAGCACAGGGGTTCAGGTCTTCAAAATGAGGGATTGGCCCAGATCAGTGTCCTTTAATACCATTTTCTAATTTTGACCATGTCTGTGCACCCCTTGAATGATTACTGGTTAATATTTTCCTTTGGGGTAATTTATTTTTTGAATACTTAAAAAATACACTGCTTGAAAAAGAAAGCTACATTATCAATCTCTTCAATGGAAAACCCGCATCAGTTGCCATGGATGGAAGGTTACCATAAAAATAAATAAGAGGAAAACAAAAGAGAGTTACTGAATTCTGGCTAGAGACTGTTGCCTGCTTGAGGCTTTTACTTGGAACTTTGGTTAAGTCAGGACAGATTAACAAGTGTTAATTACCAAGTGTTAGGTGCTAAAGACTTAATCAGAAGGATTAAAGGGACTTGAAAATGGGATAATTTTCTCACTACAGTTTATGACCAGAAAGGGAGTGGCTTTCTCTTAGTGCCCTGCCCCTGAGACAGCTAGGTGTGGACACTGCACTTTGAGAAATGCTAGCTCAGGTGACTGACCATGGTTTCCTGTAAATTCTGTCAAATCGTGGCATGTTGCATGCTTTCAGGAGTGGCTTCCTTGGATGTCCCTGACTCTCAGGGCCCGAAGAAGGACACAGTCTGCTCATCATCTGAGCTCTCCATCTGGAATTCCATGCCTTCCCCCAAGACTTCTGGTCAGGAGGTAGAAAATAGTATCTATGGCTCTGTGACCAGATGGAGCTGGAATATTCTGTATCTGAATGCAGCAGTGAGTCCATCAAGTGTGGCCGAATTGCAGTTTTTGCTCTTGTCCCAGAAGGAATATTTCAATTTTGTGCTAACCACGCCGATTTCCTGTTAATGCACCCACTGGCTCCTGCAGGCGGGATCATAATTGGTTGCATAAGGGCGGGAGTTGCTGGTGACATTTTCAAACCGGGGACATTTTCCAACCACAGCCACTTGCAAAGGACGTGGGCATTTTGGTTTGTGTGACCCCCTCCTTCCTTGCCCTTGATTCCTGACAGCCTTCTCTTGAAATTACTCACGGGATATTAATAATGATGCTGATTATTCCCCTGTCTTCCTGCTGCTTGGGCCAGAGACCTTTTTTAGATCTCAGCAGTTGGAAAGCTGTTAACTTCAAATGGAAATTTAATCACGAGGCAGCAAGGCCACTGGGGATGTGCTAGGGGGTCTGGCTTGGGCAAAAGTGTTTCTCTCTCCAGGTCGAATTCCCTGACTTATCCTCATCTTGGTCATGCTTTGGATTGATTTGTAACTTATTTTCCTGCAAACAAAATTATTTCCTGTCAATGTGGACTTCTATTTGATGGATAAGCAGAGATCTCTGCTTGATCCTAGAATGTGACCCCTGCTGTCATTCAAATTATCTCAGAGGGAGCCTTCAGGGAGGAACTCACCCTAAGGGAAGAGGTTGCCTAGCATGATGTGACTATTCTGACAACAGAGCCTGAGGTGTCACAGGAGAGTGGGGATCCTGAATATGGTATAGTGACTGTTGCCCAGATCTGCCACACCTGCCCAGGCCAGCCAGAGAATGGAAGCCTCTTGAAGCTCTGTAGCATCTTGGTGCTGAATCAGCAGCACCTAGACCTATGTGACACAGGGGAGAAGCCCATTCATGTCGTCCTCTTCAGCCTAGGCCAGTGGACAACGCTGGCACAAGAGAAGTTCAGGACATTGGAATGAACCCCTGATGGAGCAGTGGGAGAGATCATGGTGCCCACTGGAGCAATCGAGGGGAAATGTCATGCCTGGTGGAAACTTCAGGGTATGCTGATATTTCCCGGATTGGTAAGAGGGGCTATGTACTGGTCCAATGACCTGAATATTTGAGCTAAGCTCCGGGGAGAAAAACAAAGAAAGATAAAGAAGCTCTTTGAAGAAAGCGTATGTGCTTGCAGATCAGGAAACCAGTGGGTTGCTCAAAGTCATGGCATTGGAGGGGTAGACAGAAACACATCAGAGGGCTTGAGAAAGGCCCAACTTACCTGCAGAGAGCAACCAGTTAAGGGGGATTGTTTTTAAGGCAGAAAGTTGAGGCCTGGTAAACAATCCATGTCTTTCCTGGAGGTTGTCCCAGACCACAAGCCAGAGAGAAAGGGATGGACGCAAAGGGGTAATTGTTTGATAGGCTGCAGGTATGAGAGGCCACTCAGTCACATGTTAAGGGTGATGACGGTTACCTGGTTCTTGGTGACTATTCCTGGTGAGCAGCCTAGAGAGGGCATTGCTTCCCCAGGAATGAAGGCTCCTTAAAAGGGGGACTTCTCATTCAGATGTGGGGGACAGGGAGATAGAGATGTAGACTCAGAGGAGTAACTTAGCTTATAGCCAGAGGTGACAGAGCAAAGGTTCTGAGTGAAAAATAAGACAACTGCACCAGTAATTCAGTGCCCTGCTCTAGTCTGTGTCAGGGAAATGGTGTCTGCCCTATAAATGGCCACATCAGAAGACTCTGAGGAGGAGGAAATCCCATGAGGAAATGTGGAATGGAATGTTCGATCGTTGTTCTGCAAACATTCACTACCCAGTGTGCTTCCTACCCCTGGAGTTGGGCTGGGCCATATGACCTGCTCTGGCCAATGGGAAGTGAGAGGGCATGGTGCAAACAGAAGCTTGGAGTGTGTTTGTGCAGTTGAGTTTGCCCTCTCCTGCTCCTGCCTTTGGCATGAGTAGAACATGCCTCTGGAGTCACACTGCTCGTCCAGGGAGGATGAGGGACACAGGGAGCAGATGTGGATTCAGCCTGACCTGAACCAAACCCAGCTGGGCCCAGCCCAGATCAGCCAAATCCCAACTGATCCACAACATGGGAGTGACACTTCAGGAAGCAAATGCTTGGAACCCTTTGGCGACCCCACTCCTGCCACTGCGCATGAAGCTTGTCCCACAGACAGCCATTCTGGGCTCCAGTAGATGGCTCTGGAGCCTCATTGCCCATCATTCTCCTTTCCCTGGGGTTTGTGGTTAAGAATCAGTGCTGCCTGGCTTCATATCCTCATCCCAAGTCTCTCTAGCTTTGTGATTTTGAGCCTCCATTTCCCATCTATAAAATGGACCTTATGATGACCAACCTCAAAGGGCTGAGATTTAAATGGGGGTGATGCTTATTAAGCATTTTGAATATTACCTGGCACATAATAAATACATTCTCAACAAATAGAAGTTGACAATTATCTTTTTGGGGTGGTTGGAACTCATTACCCCATTACACCCATTACTTTTGGATTTTACTCATGGTTCATTTGGACTTGGGGGCTTGAATGCCTTGGTTGATGTCTCTTTGCTGGTAAGGCTGGCCTAGGTTCTCAACTCAACAGCAGGATGGCACAGGGTTTCCCATTGGAGAGGCCTCAGTTTCTGGGAGGTTGATGTTCCATGTTGAGAATGAGGGCACAACTCATGGCTTTCCAGGGAAGTTACAATGCAGGTGCTAGGCAGTTGTCAAGGGTTACAGAGAGTGGAGTCAGATTCTGAATGTCTTGTAAAGCCAGACTCTTTTCTTCTATGAGTCCGAACCCTGTAGGATGAATGTCAAAAGCCCAGTCACCAGCCAGGTATGTAAAAACACATGCTGGGTGGCAGAGGATGACATCAACCTGGGCCAGAGGAGAAGGTATGTCCACCTCACCTGGCCTGCTTCAGGCTCTGCAAGGAAAGGGCCACCTTCTCACCTTGCCCAGGTGACCTGGCTCTTTCTAAGGTGAGAAGATCACAGAGGTTCTGTGAGAGTCTGTGCACTGTGGGTGGAGAGGTACATGAGAAGGGCAGCTCTCCAAAAGTACAGAATTGTCCCAGTGAGAATGCGACTGAGAGGGAAACTTTATCTTTATACTGTAGTCATTGATGCTAAGTTGCACGATTTTCCCCCCGATATTTTAACATCTCTGGAATCAGGATGTTTCTTACCATCAACTGACATGAAAGCGTCATGGTCAGCATAATCAGCATTTTCTTTTTTTCAGTGGTAATGGTGTGTCTTACAACCAATGGCATCTTAGATTTGGGAAATATGGTCTTTTTTAAAAACAGTTCATATTTCCACAGGTTTACTCTGTGCTCAATCCTACAGTTAGTGCTTTCTTTATATGGATGGTTTCGTCAGACTCAAGAAGTGAGTACTAGTGTGGCCCTCACTTTGCAGAAGACCAAGAAAGGTATAGCCACTTGCCTCAGAACACACAGCTATGGAGTGGTGTGGCTGGCATCCGAGCCAGGCAGTCTGTCTCCAGAGCCCCCCTCTCCCAAGTAGGGCAGGGCTAGTGGAATGATTGAAGGGTAACGTCCTAAAGAGAAATTTAGCAAGGCTGGACAATAATTCCAGCCAGCGTGTGTCAGCACCATCTAAATCCCATATTGGGGTCTGCTTTACAGAATAGGTAGAAGAAGGAGTTGCTAACATGATTGGTCAATGCCTGTGGTACTGAGTGGGGTACATTTCACTGGTGGCAATGACTACTGGTCTTTCAAAGTAGGACCCTGGGTCCCATCTTTCTCTTTGTTCTCATGCCTGAGTCTGTCTCTCTTTAGTCTACACTCTCTGAACATTCAGTCTTCTGGTAACTTAAATGAGGGCTTCCTTTGAAGATCAATCTATTGATCAATTTATCTATCAATCAATCAATCATCTTTCTCTTCCCCCCTTCCTCCCTCTCCCTCCCTCCTTTCTCCTTTCCTTCCCTCTTCCTCCACAAACGCATATAGGTCTCAGGAATTCTGGAGTACCTGGTCCCCAAATCTTTCTCTTAACCTATAATACTCCTGAGAAATTGACTTCATTTTCTCAGTCAAAACACATTTATTGGGTATCTCCTATTATCAAAGCTCTGGGAAAATTCTTCTCTGTGAATAAGTGTTGAATAAAATATATCTCCTGATCTCATGGAGTTTATGCTGTCATATTATGTCAGACTTTTGCTCTTTGTAGGCCAATTAAAATCCTGTTTTAAATGCACTAGAACAATCTATGAATCTAACTATAAAACAGGTGCCCTGCCTGGTACTCACAAAAGTATGAAAAAAAAAAAAAACTCACTGGGAGTAGCAGAGGCTGGAAAAACCCTCATTTCATAAGTGGAAGCAGATTTCTGCCTGGTAAGTGGTGAGGATTTCAATATTCTTCTGAGCCAGCTGTTCCTTTGATCTGGAAAAACCACCTGAACAGGTCCTTTAGCTACAGAAGTGCAAAGCAAGTGGATGCCAATTGTTTCAGGGAAAGCTGTGAATTACCAGTTATCCTGAATGCTCATGGGTAGGCCAAGCTCCTCCTGATTCTCTGGAGACTTGGTTTTGTTTGCAGTGAATGGGTGGATATTTCTTTTTTTTTCTTTATGGATTTAGACGGTACTGTGCAGGTGGCCCAGATCCCACTACATATCTTCAGGGATCGCTGCGTGTCCGTGACTGAGCGTGGCTGAAGGGGAGGTGTACCTGAAGCTCTGGTGGCTGCAGAAAGCATGGGAAGGTCCAACTTAAAAAGAACCTGTGTCCAGCTTGGGGGAGCCCAGTGTGGACTCTGCAGTTGAGGTCATAGATATGGTGTAGTCAAAAACACATGTACCACATGAGCTAAAAATAGAATAAAAATATAAAACTGAGTCTGTTAAGTTGTTAAGCAGAAGGATGTCAGTGAGGAATTTCACTGAGCAGGTCATGCACAGAGGGGATGAAACCAGGATTTTAAGTGCTACAAAGGGGTTTTCATGGCACTATGCTAGTGGAGGGTTGAAAGCTAGCCCTGTGGACAGGACCAATGAGCCCATCAGTCTGAACACACATCCATAGGTCAGGCAAGAGTCTTCAGTTTCTTCCAATGAGGCCTGGCATTCAGGGTCACCAAGGGCTCTGTCTTCTTTGGTTGGTTACAACCATTTGTGACAAAACGCAACGGTCAGTTTGAGTATCTCCAGGCAAGCACTGATGTAAGTGGAAATGTTTCTTTTGACAGTGCTATTGAAGACTAAATAACTCAGACTTCAGGGCAGGTACTGATGCTGGGTGATTTTTATTCTTCTGGGCCAGGAACTCCCCTGTTGGTATTGGTGGGGCTTCCTACAAAGGCAGTTGTCAATTCTGAGACTGAATATACAAATGACAATGGCCAGACCATATATAAAATTAGAACTCTGACTCCAACCCCTGCAGCAACCAGCCCAAGAAACCAAACCACAACCTCTGCATGACAGGTGTCAAGTATGGTGTGGTCACCCCTAAGGAATCTCAGAAATATTTGGGAGAATAGAAATCTCTTTAAAAGACTATAATTCTTGCCAGTGGTATGATTTATAATAATAAGGGCAGGGGGTGGGCAACTTAGCCAACAAGAGGAGATGGTTAACTCGACTAAGTTATAACCATCCAATGATCCATTAGACAGTCATTAAAAAGAATGGAAATTTATTTGCAAGGCATGAGATGATTCTCACAATACATCAAGTAGAAAAAAATGATACACAATATGAACAATATGATGCCATTTTTGCAATGAAAAAGGACTACATGCATAGAAAAAAAAGAGAGACCTTGGGGTTATTTACCAAAATGTTAAGAGGTCTAATGTCTGTGTGGGGACCTGGGTGAATTTTACTTTCTTCTATTTGTTTACTGGTGTTCTTTGAAGTTGCCATAATGAATAGAAATTATAGATTGACACTACAGAAAGCAAATGTTATTTCAAGTGCTGTCTCAACAAGGGAGCTGCTTCGGCTCTTTGAGTGTGAAACTTGACCTTCCTCCTGACACTCCCATGTGCATCTCTCTGGGGTCTGCCTGTCTGGCCCAAATGCCAGGAAGTAAACACAAACTGCAGTTTAAGGAGATCTGTTCAGGAACAAGCAGGGAGGGAAGCCAAATTCTTCATTCAGTCCCCCAGCCAACTGTGTCCTTGGAAGAATAAAAATGCAAAGCTTTGAGAAAAGAAGGATTAGAGGCTCTGGGGAGAGAAAATTGAGCAGAGAGAGTTTGGGGGTTTGCTGACACAGGCTGGGGGTGGCATAGGTTTTATCTTCTTCTCCCCCACAATAATCTCAAAGCCTCACTCCAAATTATAATATTATTCTTTGATATAAACAATGGACATTTTCTCCATCTTATGTAGGGTGTGGATAAAAGCATCTCTAGACAATTTGGCTATAATAGTTGTGATAAGATCAGTGTATTGAGCCTTCCACCTCCACTCCTGAAATCAGCAAAGCAGTTGATAATGGCCAGACCATTGAGTTTCAGGAACGTGACCTGTCCCCCTCCATGCCGATGCAGCCACTGTGAGCACTTTGGTTTATGTCTTCTTATAATTTTTATGTCTGCATTGGAATTAGTTTCCCTTTCTCCTCTCTCTTACTTGAAAAGAACTAATCTCTGAAGATGAAACTCAAAGTGTGCTAGATGGTATCCATCATGTCATCCACATACATTTCCAGTTCTTGGTTCTGCTATTTTAAAGTGGTACAATTATTTATTATACATGGTAATATATTTCTTTGTTCCCTGATACCTTCTAGACCCTAAACCAGAAAAAAATGCTTTAATAAAAATTCATATATTGCTTTCTTGAAGTTGGGAGGCTGTATTATGAGAGATTGTAGAATGGTTGAGATTTGGGACATTTTAATGAATCATTGCCTAATATTTCTTTTCTTGTGACACATATATGATACATAAATGTTGTCTTCTCACCGATTAACTTTGTTTATTCCCTAATTAGGTTTAGAATCAGCTGTCTTGTTGTTATAGAAATAATTGTTTGATTAATGTGTGGGAATTTACATTTTCATTACCCTTCTGAATAAGTTCTGTCCCAATTAGCCTCAACGCCCCATGCCGATCTAGGGCACCAGAATTGCAATTTTCACCCATTAAGTAATAACTGTTAAATTGATTGGTGATAATTGGGTGCAGATAGTAAATACACATTAGCAGAATTTAAATTATATAACAACTGGTTCTTTCAATTTGCTTCCAAAGTAGCAAAGTTCTAAAGATGAATCACCCATGCTTTAGATAGAGCGGGGCCTCAGGTACTTAATGCTTTTTGATCAGCAAATTCCATGGAGTTTCAAGAAGAGCTAAAAAAAATCAGCCAATCTGCTGGAATTTGATGTCTGAGCTTGTGAGTGAGGGTCTCCTTAAATTTCTCCCTGGCACCTCACTTGCCTTACCCTCCTCCCTCCTGTTACTTTAATAACCTGCAAAGCCCCCCACCCCACTGCCTGCTTTTAGGTTTCCATGAGCTTGCTGTTTGGTGCCAGGGAATCTTCAAAATGCAGTTCCTCCTTCACAGCCATCCATTTTGTTAAGCTTTCTGATGTAAGCAACAGGGACCCACTCAAGGTATCTCAAGAAAAAGAAAGCAAGATTTATTGTAAGGGTATGTGTGGAGTGGCGGTAGAACCAGGAAGTCCACAGAGGTAAATAACTCAGGGCATCTCTTCCTGGCTCTGTTGTGTCTTTGCCTTTCTCTTTGTCTCTGTCTCCACTGCTACCTTTATCTTTATTGCTGTTTTTTCTCTCTCTCTCCTCCTCTCTGCACATTTTTTCAAGTCTCTATCTCACCACCAACCAGGTTTGCTGTTTCTTTTCCCTCATGGCTGCAAGGAGCATGGCCTTAGTTTGCTGTGGTTCCAACTCAACCCCACGGTAGTCTTTCACCTTCAGCCCTGGGCACCTACCCCAGCCTCTAACTTCCCTGGTTTCTAATTCCTGAGGAAGGAATGCAGACCTTAAAACTTGTCATGTGTCAGCCATCCGCCTGCCACCCATGCATTATTCACCATAGACTGCTACCAGCTGGGCTAAAAAGTTAATATGCTTTAAAAAAATCAATTCCTTGTAAAATTTAATATTATGAGGGAAGTTTTTATCAGTTTCATAAATGGGAAACCAGCGTTTTCCTGATACAGATTTAAATAAAAAGCATAACAATTAAAAATATCACATGTGTCCACTAAGGTCCTTTCTGGTACCACTAGCTGCGTGTGTCTTGCTCTTGCAGAAACGCTGGCCTAGCTCAGCCTTTTGAAGCTGCCATGCAACTTGTTTGCCAGCAGTCTCAGGATTGGTCACCCTTAGGTCATGTGCCCATTCCTGTCCAATCAGCTGTGACTACAGAGGCATGGTAACGTACTGCGTGAGTACCCGGCTGCCATTTGAGAGCGAGTGGGCTGGCCAAGCCACGACTGGCTGTCAGATGCTTCCCGCGGCCAGTTTCAAGCCACGTGCTGTACATACACCATCACAATTCGTGCTCTTGGCAACCCTATGAAGACGGCATTAGTAGCCACATTCTCTGTTCTTGTTTTTGTTTTTTTTTAAGCCTAACGGAGCAGAATAACTACCTGAGGGTCAAAGGGAAGCTCGATTTGAGGCCCTGGGAAGATGCTGCTCCATTTGGGACCAAATTCACAAGCAGTTCCCACCAGAGCTCCATCTTTTTGTCTAGAACCCAAGGTCAGCCCCAATGGCCTCCCAAAATGGAGGTCCTCCCCTCCAAATTCCAGAAAGGCAGAGCTGCAGTGAGAGAGAGGCCATTAGCAGTCTGCCAGGGAGGCTTTTTGCTGAGCCCAGAGGAAAAGCATTTGGGGAGTGCAGAGAATTCTGGACGAGCTGGCTCATACAGAGACGCCTGCCTCCATTCTGCTTGCTGATGCCCAAGCCATCAGGATCCGCCGCCCAGGGGAGGCAGGGGGGTGGCTCTGGCTGTAGAACTTGCTGCGTTTCCTGTATCTCTGGCGGGACTGACCCCAGTGTAGTTCTCTGTCCACTGCATTTAATCCACCCCCTACTCTGAGGGTTATACTGAGAATGTTTCCTACCTACATCTTGTTTCCCCTCCCTCCGCACAGTCCCCAAATTAAAAAAAAAAAAAAAGTGATACTTTGTGAAAAGAGCTGAAAATACAGGAGCCACCTTCTAGATTGTAGACTCGGGAGGGGCAAACTGTAGATAGGATGTCGGCTACAGTGACATGGTGCCCGACACAGCGCCTGATCCGCGGGAGGTGCTCAGTAATGATTTGTGAATGGACGGATGAGAGAATAGTAGGTGTGGCCTCTGGGGAGGGGAGCAGATCCTTCATTTTTAGTAAGGATATGGCCAAAATATAAGGAGTCTGAAATGGAACAGAGAACCACGCTGGGTATCTTTTCTGATGACATCAAAAATATCAGCTTTCCTTGAAGGAAGCCAGAGTCATTTTTAGTTCCGGAAGAAATTCTCTCTTGGAGGTTCAGCCAGGAAACATTGTATGATGTAGTTTTCCAAGAGGAAGAAACGCCTTCTTTCCCAAGTGTGTCTTTCAATAGTTCTGATGCTCCCCAAGGGGACCCAGTGTGGAACACAGGTTGACGGGGCAAGTTCTGAAGTCAGATTGCTTGGTCTTGAATCCTGGCATTGGTTGGCTGTGTGACCCTGAACTACAGGATTTAATCTTTTATGATTCTCAGTTTTCTTCAATTACAAAATGAGGATTATTATAGTATTAAAAACCATCTTGTAGGAATATTGTAAGAAATAAAGGAGATAATTCATGTGAAACGTCTAGCCAAGTGCCCAGTCCATGTAAGAGCTCAATAATTGTTAATGGTAAATTCTCACCTCTCCTTCTGGGCCCACCTGAATTTGATACACTCCATTCCTCTCATGGTGGAGGGGTGTTATATTGCAAACTTGCATTTCAGAGTCACAGCATAAATGAGGGAGGACGTTGGGCATGGAGTGGTGGAAGGGTAGGAACAAATGTTCTTTTCTGGCTTGAGACTGTCTGGATCCAGCCCTAGTCCAATGCAGAGGATGCTGGTGAATACAGGCCATGTGTAAAGCTCAGTGTTGGGCAAACAGAGCTGAATACACCATTCCTGCCTTCCAGGAGCAAACAGGCTTCTAGAAGCCAAGATACAAGATGGTGGCCTTTGAATGGTCCTAGCATATTGGGCCATCTTGTAATTTGAGATTGCAGTGTTGCACAATACATACATACAATACATAGTAACCCATCCACTCCCTCCAGCATTATTAGCATCAGTGTTTTGGCTAATACTTGGGTGGAGGGTGACCTTCTGGGAGGAATATGAATATTCCTTCTCCCATTTAGGGGAAGGCAACTCGCTTTTGTTTTCCAGAGACTGGGCCCTCCCTGGCATGTTGCAGCTTGCTAAAGTTATGGGTTGCTTTTCAACACTCTCTTTCCGATGTGCCGTTAAATATGGTAGCATAAGGGAATTTGAATCATGAGCTTAAAAATGGACAAGGCAGGACCCAGGGCCAGGGCAAGAGAGAGGGGCTGGAGGCTGGGGATTTGAAAACTTGTGCTCCATTCCTGAGAGGTCCAGGCCAATGGCTGTGAGGGACAGCATTTGAGCCCAGCCTTGTGGAGAACAGCCCACTGGCCTCGGGATGGCTTGTCTAGCCTGGATATCCATCACGTACAGGGAACCAACCCCTGCCTGGGCCTCCAGACCTTCCCAGCTTGTCCTGTCACTGGGTAAATGGCATCAAGGCTCTCCCTGGGCTTCGTGCCATCCTGTTTGTCCCCTCTGTAAGAATGCTGCCATAAGGACCCTCACTAATCTTCAGAAGACCCCTAGGAATTCCAGAAAGGCATGGGAGCAGTGGGAGAGCTCCCAAAGCAGCTATTTGGGGATTGACAGAGCACCTCAGGCCACCTCAAAGTAGGACAACAGGCAGGTGGCTCCTCTTCTACAGATGTAAAATTTACTTAAAATCAAAGAAGTGTGTGGGATTACTATAACCAAAAAGTCCAGAAGTTGAGTGTGGACCCAAGCAAACCTGGATCCGGTAGCTCAACATTATCATATCCCCAACCCCCACAACCCACCCCTACCAGGGTTCTCCTCTCTCTGCTTTACCTGGGTCAGCTGGAGACTCCCTTCCCTTGTAGTCAAAAGAGATCTGTCAGGACCAGATGCGGTGGCTCACACCTGTAATCCCAGCGCTTTGGGAGGCTGAGGCAGGAGGATCACTTGAGGCCAGGAGTTTGAGACCAGTCTGGGCAACATAGCATCTCTACAACAACAACAACAAAAGTTAGCTGGGCATGGTGGGATGCCCCTGTAGTTCTAGCTACTCTGGAGGCTCAGGTGGGAGGATTGCTTGAGCCTGGGAGTTCAAGGTTACAATGAGCTATGATTGTGCTGCTGCACTCCAGCCTGGGTGACAGAGAGACACCCCCCCATCAATCAATCAATCAATCAATCACTAAACTATCAGAACCTTTCCTGGGGACATAAATTTCCTTATTTACACCCCAGGGGAGAGAGAGGATCAATCTTGGGTCTCACTCTTTCTCATTAAACTGAATTCAGTGACATGTCCATTTTTTAACCAATATCTACAGCTGGGGGAGGTGGGGAGGATGGGATTCGTTGATTGGCTCAACCCCCACACCCAGAGCAGGGCAGAATCAGCGCCAGCCACACCATGTGGTTGCTAGATAACCAGGAGGTAGTAAACCCCAATTCCCAACGGAAATCAGCAGGAAGGCGAGGGAAGCTGTGTTTAGGAGGTGTCTTAGGTGGGTTCCCCCCAAAGCCAATCCTGAGATAAGGATGGAAGTGCAAGGGTTTTATGTGGGAGGTGATCACGAGGAAGCAGCTTGGGAAACAGAGGTAAGAAACCAAGGGCAGCCAACACAGGGAGGGCAGCTGGAGCTTGATCCCAGGAGTGTACACTACAGAATTATCTTGCGAAGGGACAAGGGAGCTGGGGTATCTATGTGTCAACTCCCTTCAGTCATTCGTGGAGGGCTGTTCCTCTAAGGTGTTAATTCCCCAGCACTTCCTGCGGTCTGGCTGAGTGACCTTCTCACGTTTGGGAAGGCCCTTGGGCAGAGAGCCACGCATGGTGGTGTCGGACGTGGTCTGAAGCACACTGGAACAGTAGGGTGTGAGGGATAAAGTTCTGAACTGACAGTATCTGCTACAAGAGGCAACCTGGAGGTGTGGAGAGCCCCCTTGCTGGGCATGGTTCAGCTAAAGAGTATGAACTTCATCTTGCTGGTAAGAGGGAGCCATTGAGGATGCTTTCAGTGGGTGGATGGCGGTGAGATCTGAATTTCAGGACTATAACTCTGCTGCCTGAGTTGGATTTCAAAGCATTCACCAGCCTCAGTTTGTGCAGAAATCACGCCTGCTCCTTACCATGTGGTTCGGTTGTAGAGAGAGCCAGGAGGCACGAGCCAGCAGAAAGGATCTGGTAGGCAGTAGGAGCGGGATGTCACATCGCTCTGGCTCAAGGCTCTCAGCACCGACGGAAGCGATAGCTAACAGCAGAGTTGTTCAGGAGGCACCGAAGTTCCACACGTTTCCCAGACTCCCAGAGCCCAGGAAAGGATGTGTGTAGGCTGCTATCTCTGGGATCACACTTCCTGGGGGTGTGGCCTGGTTCCCGGCAGGAGGCACAACTAGAACACCTTCCTACGTGGGTTGGGTGCACTGAAGCCCCTGGGTTCCATGGGAGCCGTCATGCTAAGGTAGCTGAGGCATCGTGACCACCACTGGGTACAGCCCTCTTGTGTTCCATCAAGCATTGGGTGAGAAGAAAAAAAAAAAAAAAAATGGCTGTTTTCCTGTTTGGTCTAAATTCATTTTTTTCCCAATGTGAAAGTATGTTTGAAAGAAAGAAAAAAAGGGCTTCCAGCCAGCTGCTCTTCCACTAAGGAAGAAAGGGCGTAGGATCTGGGGACGAGAAAACTAGGATGTGGTCCTTTATCTGCTGTCAAAAGTGCTGTGTCTCTAGGCCAGTCATTTCACCTCTCTGGTGGGCAATTTTCTTACCTGTTAAAAAATGATAGGATTGGCTGATCTCAAGAGCTGTGCCATCCAATAGAAACATTTCACGAGCCACAAATGCAAGCCACACGTCTCATCTTACATTTTCTAGTAGCCACATTCCCGAAAGGGGAAAAGAAACAGGTGAAATTATTTTTAATACTACATTTTATGTAACCTGGTGTATCCAGGGAATTATAATTTCAGCATGTGATCAATATAAAACATGGTTAGTGTGATGTTACATTCTTCTCCTATTGCATCTTTAAAATCAGGTGTGTATTTTACAAGCACAGGTCAGTTCAGATTTGGCCACATGTGATGAGTGGCCACTGTACTGGGAGGCTGAGCTTCAGGGTCTCTGAGACCTTGAATTTAGATTGTGGAAGTTCTAAAAGGGACTGTGTTTTTATTGCAGAAAGGGAATATAGGTTAACTACAGGAGAGAGCTTATTGTGAGGGTAGGTTTTTGAAATGCAGACACAAGGTGCTGGAGGAGGGTATGGAATTATTCCACTGGAGTTAGACAGAACTGGGATCAAATAAATCCTGGCCCCACCACTTACTAGGGTCCTTGGGCAAGTCACTTTATCTTTCCAAGCCTGGATTTTCTCATGTGTCAAATAGCTATGATGATATCCTTATGGTAGTAATATAGATTAAATAAGATGCTATATGTAAAGCACTTAGCTCCAGGACTGGCATATTTTAAGCACTTGATTATGATGGATGTTATTATTATTATTCCACTGAGGCAAAATTAAAACCAGAATCACATGCATTACAGAAAAGAAAAACTTTTTTTCCCTTTTTCTCTCTGTGGGACAAGAGGTTCTACGCCTTAAATCAAGGATGAAAAGTTTGCAGAACTAGACCCTCATCCTCCCCATCCTACGTCCTGATAGATGTCACTCGCTAATCAATCAGTCACAGCTTCTCTCCATCTGAACGCCCTGATGAAACCTCGGGAGCCTTCTTAACACAGGCAGCCGCTGTCTGTCGATCTGAACTGGCAAGCAGATGAAACTTAAGTGCCATCCCTGCATTAGTATGGCGTGACAGAAGGCAGATGTCGGAACCCCAGGAGGCAGTACTAAACAATGATGGAAGTGTGTGTGTGTGTGTGTGTGTGTGTGTGTGTGTAGGGGGGAGGTTGAAAGAGAGGGAACAAGAACATGAGAAGAGTCTGCAGCAGGGAGCTGGATATTTCTTTCAACCTGAAGTCAGAGCGACTGAGCCTGCCTGGGGCTCCCCTTCGAATCTTGCACTGGCTGCATCTGGTACTCTGGGTACCAGAGTCTCTCTGCAATGCCTGCCAGGGCCACGCATCTGGGCTGGGCTTGAACCCTGGCTACTTCACCCAGGGAAGCAGGTTCATTTAGAATTCCAAGGGCCCGATTTATCTTGTGCCAAGCTGCCAGCTCCTCCATGCTGGGAACAAATGGCCGATCATTTCACCCACAGCTCTGCTTCCCCATCATCGCTCTCGCGCAGCCCCTTGGTCATGGAGGGTCTCAGGCGGGAGGGTGGCGGAGCTGGCCCATCCATCTCCTGCTGGTGGAGGGAAGAATCTCCCCGCACCAGCCCCAGGGCTTGTCTGGCAGAGAAGAGAGTGTGAGCCATGTTGACACTCCTTTCCCTCTGAGACTGCAGCAGAGCCAGGAGGAGGTTTAAGACAAATTTAAGGAAAACAAGTCCATCCATCTTTTCTTTGTTTCTTTAGTCATTCAACAAATATTTGCAGGGGCCCAGGGGCAGTTTCTTAGGACCTGGAGGGAGAGGGTTGTAAAAATGAATTAGGCTTGATTTCTGCTCTCAGAGTTTACAGGACACAGGAGGATACACCAAGTCAATCAGTAACTAGAATAACCTAAAGAAGGTGACATTGCCCCTTGCTGGAAACCCTACAAAGGCTTGCAGAGGTCTTTGAATAAAACTCAATCTCCTGACCTTGGCTCACAAAGCCAGACACAGTGGGCTCCACCAGCCTCTTGGCCCTCACATTGGCCTGTTGCCCTTGTCACCCACTCTGCTCTACTACGTCCCTCAGTCCTTCCACAGTTCCCACCTCAGGGCCTTTGCACGGCCATTCCCCTGGCTGGAATGCCCTCTCCTCACCTTTTATTTGTTGGCACCCCTCTCTGTCCCCCGTGGCCAGTTCCACTCCTCAGCTTTTATCACATCACCTTATCTCAGTTCTCCTTAAAGCACTTCTCCCTGGCTGGTGTCTCTTGGTTTTTATTTGTTTGTTTAGTGCCTGTCTCCCCTCCAGAATGAAGGCTCCAAGAGCGCAGGGACTTTTCTTTTTAGTTCTCGATGCGCCTCCACCCTCGCCCCCATCCTGGAACATTGCCTGACACCTAGTAGGTGACCGGTAAATACTGGCTTATTTAATGAATGAATAAACTGTAATAAATAAATGTTCACTGATAGTGAATATTTTTGATCACTTACCAGGCATTGGGACTACAGGTGCACACCACCATGCCCAGCTAATTTTTTTTATTTTTTGTAGAGATGGGGTTTTGCTCTTCCTCAGACTGGTCTTGAACTCCTAACCTGGAGTGATCCTCCCGCCTGGGCCTCCCAGAGTGCTAGGATTACAGGCACGAGCCACAGGGCCTGGTCTACGTGTGATTTTTAACACATACATGCTATTACACTGTATGGATCCCCCCAAAATCTATTATACCAATCCTCTATCTTTAGACATCTAAATGGGTTCCAGCTTTTCACAGTTATGAATAAATAATGCTGAGAGAAGCATCCTTGAACGTGACTCCTTGCGATGGTAGTCCTAAAAGCCCATTTGAAGTATAGAATCATCATTCTAATAGAAATAGCTAACATTTATTGAACATGTGGCATGCAGGCAAGTGCCTCCAAACTAGTTTTTGTGTCACCAGATTCTGTGTTTCTGTTTTTGCTCAGAAGTGCTGCTTTTGTGTAGTATTTGCAATTAGAATTGCTGGCTTTGCCACTTGCTAGCATGGGACCTTACGCAAGTCACTATAGCTCTGTAAGCCTCAGTTTCATTATTGGTAAAATGGGGATGACAATACTACCAAACTCACAGGCTTAGTGCAAGAATGACATGAGATAATAAAAGCAAAGAGCACAATGAATGCTTGGCACGTGCAAAGAACTCAGTAAATATTAGCCGCTGTTATTAGTCTATCTATGGAGCTAATCAGAAATTAACATTACTTATTTATTCATGCAGTGTGGCAAGCTCGACCGGCCTGTCTCGATAGTCTCTGCCAATCACGCTGCAACTGAGATTTTTCTCATTTGCCCTTCAAATGCATTTAATCTGAGGAGGGAGTTGGTGGGGGGTGTGGGAGTGAGAAAGGTCCTAGGATTCCCCCCAGCCCTCTGCTGGCTGCAATACTTCAACAGGAACCTGCTTCTGGAGGGGCTGGCTTCCCATCTGGCTGTAACCACCCGCCTGCCACCCAAAGCGTGACGACATCACAAATTAGGGACATCGGAGGCAGCCAGTTCAGACTGTGCGCGGGCAGCAGGATGCTGAGTGGCTGCAGAACCACTTGCCGCAGCTGAAATTAACAAGCTTCTTGGGTTGAAGGTTTTAATTAAAAAATGCCAGAGAATTATTTCCTTAATTCAGATACTTCCTCTTAGTAATCACTTTCCCCAGTGCTGCCCTGAGATTTTTATCTACAGCTCGGTTAATGGATGGTCTCAGCAGCCTGAGCTACATAGGACCAGAGGTGGAGTTTCGGGACTTGAATGTTGGATGGGGAGGGGGCTCTTTGGGGCTCCATCTTGGGGTCTTCTCTTCATGCTGAGCATGCTGTCTGGGCCATCGCGTCCTCTCCCATGGCTTTAGATGCCAGCCATGCTCTGTCAGCTCCTCTGCTGGCTTTATAGCATGGAGCTCTCCATGGTCCTCCAAACCTGTATCCCAACCGCCCACTGGGGACCACCATAGGTGGCAGTGAGTCTTAAATAATCGCTGCCTCCTCCTCCCCCCTCCTCCTCCCTCCCTCCCCCCCGTCCTCCTCCTCCTCCCTGCATCTGGATACCCAACCTGGAGTTCTGGTACACCCTAGATTCCTGGGACAGACACCATACCCTAAGCATATCTCTCCTTCTTACCACTTCAGGTCACATCAGACAGGCTTTCGTCCACCTGCTCCTGCATTTTGTGGTCTGAGGTTTCTCTTGTCACTACAGCCCACTCTGTCACTCTGTGGTGGCTCAGATGTGCTGGAGAATTGGTACCCACCCCCTAGAAGCAGCCTTCAGCTGATACTGGCAGGAGCTGTGTGTAAGGACCCCAGCTCCCTTGCTGCTGGAGTGGGATGTCCTATACTGACCCCCAGAGCTCCCCCGCCGGATTAAGCTCCACTTGTCCACACTGGTAGCTAACCAGACAACATGTCCCTTATTTGCTGCTTTCTCTTCCTCGCTCACCTCCCCATGTCTCCATCTTCACGTCCTAAATGTAATTCTCCCTCTTGAATCCTCAGCTCATGGTCTATGACTGGGGACCAAATTAAGAATTTTCCTCTCTCCCTTTGAGCCACCATGTCCATCCATCTTCCACACCTGTCTCCCTAAATCTCTCTCCAATCTGAACGTTTCCTTCCTGCTGCTTCCAAGCCACGGGCATCTCTGATCCAGACCACTGCCCAGCCCCTCAACATGTCTCCCAGCCTCCCGTCTTGCCCCTGAAACCCATCACGTGGGTGCATTGGAGGTGATCTTTAGAAAACGCAGCCTGGTCATGCCACGCCTCTGCTTTATCCCCCAGTGCCTCCAGGATACAGACCAAATTCTCTCATTTGACTCGCAAGCCCCTCCAGGATGTATCCTAAAGCCTTTCACATGAGGTTCTCTGCTTGGCTTGCAGATGGCCACCTTCTTGCTGGGTCCTCACGTGGTCACCCCTCAGTCTGTGTCCTGATCTCCTCTTCTTGTAAGGACACCAATTAAATTAGATCATGACCTCATTTTACCTTACTTATCTCTTTTAAAAGCCCTATCTTTAAATACAGCCACACTCTGAGGTCCTGGGGGTTAAGACTTCAACATATGAATGGGGGGGACACAATTGAGCCCATTACAGTTACTTGTCTCTTTGTTCCCACAACCCCAATTCCGTATCTTCCTCTAGCTCAGAAATGATCACCCTCGATTATAATGTCCTGTATACTTCTCTGTTTTCCTAACTAGACTACCTCTTTGGAGGCAAGGACCCTGCCCACTGCTATATCTCCACAGTGCCAAGAACACTGGCTAGCACACAGTAGGTACTCGACCACTATTTGTGAAGCACATGATTATATTTTCCATCTTGATCATCCTTAGAATTCAGTGAGAGGAGAAAGGAGGAGGACCGGTGTGCTCAGCTTGAGGCTGGCTTGTGGCTGGAAGACAGAGGTGAGATGGCACTGCTGGCCACACCACCATGCCCTGTTTCTCCTTTCGGACATTGTCCCATGGGTTTTCTCTTCTTTAGCTGGTCACCCTGTCCCCCTCATTCTCCTGTCTCACCCAGCTAGACCAATGTGGTGAATATATCCAGCGGTGCTCGGCAGCCCTGCTGCTGTGGACCGACATGCTTTCTTCAACTGTAACCATCTCAGACAGATCAATATGAGTCCTTTTCTTAGCAGTTTCAAGGAAAGGAGCAGTTAATCTTATCTAGGGTGGGTCACCCTGCTTTAAAGGTTTGAATGGAGGTGGAGACATCTCTGTTGTTTCACGTCCAACTTTGGCAAATCAAGAGATATTTTCTTAATGACTTAGTGCGCACATTTCAGAGATGACTTCTTTTTTTCTCATTGATCCTCTTGCCAGCTGCTCTCACCCTTTAATTATAAGTCTCCACTTTCCCCAAGCCTTTCTGACAAATAGATAATAATGATCTGTAAACAAACGTGTGCATGCACCAGGGGAGCAACTCTTGAAAAATGCTCTGCGTAGCAGGAGGGAGACAGACAAGCAAAGCTCTGAAGTCACTCAGACCTCAGTTACAATCACGATTCTGCCTCTGCTATCTGATAGAACATTCTGTGATGATGGAAATGTTCTGTATCTGTGCTGTCCAATATGGTAGCCACCAGCCAGCCACATGTGGCTGTTGAACACTGAAATGTGGTTAGTATGATGAAGGAACTGGATTTTTATTAATTTTAATTAATTTAAACTTAAATGGCTACACGTGGTTAGTGGCTACTATCCTGGAATAGTGCAATTCGGAGGCCAGTCATGTCACCTTTCTGAGCCTGTACTTCCTCCCCTGTAAAATGGAAATGAAAATCTCTGTTGCAGTGTCGGGCACATGGCTCATGCCTGTAATCCTAGTATACTGGGAGGCTGAGGCGAGAGGATCGCTTGAGGCCGGGAGTTCAAGACCAGCCTGAGCAAAAGTGTGACCTTGTCTCTACAAAAAATAGAAAAATTAGCTGGGTGTGGTGGCATGTGCCTGTAGTCCCAGCTACTTGGGAGGCTGAGGTAGGAGGATCGCTTGATCACAGGAGTTTGAGGTTGCAGTGAGGTATGACGATGATGCTGTACTGTAGTCTGGAAGACAGAGCAAGACCCTGTCAGAAAGAATGAGAGAGAGAAAGAGAGAGAGAGGGAGGAAGGAAGGGAAGGAAAAAAAAACAGAAGTCTCTGTTGCATTAGGACAATACTAGCTTCTATAACAAACAGGCTCCACAGCATAGTGGCTTCAACAAGTTAGAAGTTTATTTCTTGTCCATGTAATAGTCAAGAGTATGTTCCCTCCAAGGAACATTCAGGGACTCAAGCTAATGGGTTCTGCTGTTTCCAACACATTGTCATTCTAGTTCTCCCCATCTAGTCAGCAGGAAAGAGAAAATAGCAGAATTTCAAAGCTAGAGATTTTCTCTTAGGCAATTGAGGTAGAATTTGCAACATCATTTCCACTCTTTCAATTCTTGGTAAGACAGCACTCACATTACCAAACATAACTGCAAAGGGAGCTGAGAAATTTAGTTCCTGGCTGGGCAGCGATGTCCTAGCTAAAACTTTCTTACTGTGGAATGAGGAAAGAACATACCTTGAAAGACAGATCATTGTATCCATCACACTTACTTTAGAGCACTGTTAGCAAGGGTTAAATGGTATTATGTATGTAACACAGTCTTTGTTTATCAGTCAGCTTTTGCTGTTAAAAAAAATAACCCTAACATTTAGTGTCTTAGAGCAACAAGGCTGAGGGTTGGCAATTTGGGCTGGGTTCGCTTGAGTGATTCTGGTCTCAGCTCGTGTGTGCTCTTGGCTCATATGTGACGCTTCCTTCCATCCGTTGCTGGGTTGGCTGTGGGCCGGCTGATCTAGGATGGCCCAGCTGGAACATCTTGTCTCTGCTGTACTGAATTTCTCATCCTCCAATGGGCTAGGGCTCCAAGACAATGAGAGAGCATGCACAGGCCTTTCAAGGTCTAGGATTGGAACTGGCACCTAATCACTTCTGTCATATCATGTTGACTAAAACAAGTCACAAAGCCAATCAAGATTCAGGGGTGGAAAAAAGAGACTCCATCTCTTAATGGGCGGGGGATACAAAGTTACATTGCAAAGGAGTGTAGACGCAGGGACGGGAATCATTAGAGCCATTTTTGTAAACAGTCTGCCATAACTTAGTATATAATTTACTCAATAAATGATGCCTTGTAGTATGTTATTAATCCATGAAGGCAAATGTGTATTGTTCACTCATTTATTCATTCAAAAATTTATTGAATATTTACAACGGGTCAGGCTTTATGCTAAAGATAGTGACTGTCTTTGGGTGTGTTGGGCATTGAACTCTACAAAGAAGTCAAGTTAAAGGAATAAATAAACTTCAGAATAGATGCTGATTTTCTCCTCCTTAGCCCTTGACTGATGCCCAGTGTCCTCTTGCTGTTTCCTGGGTATCTCCAAGGAAAAGGCACCTTGTTAACCATGACCCCTGTTATTTTGACTATGGCGTGGCCACCTCTCTGAGCCTGGGTGAAATTACCAATGAGGTTTGTGGCTTGTGGCCTTGTCTGCTGGAGGGAAGCACATTAGGACAGATCCAGCATGAGCTGACAGAAGCCTTTGGAGGGAGAGAATAAACAGCCCACTGATTCAGAGGGCTATAAAAGGAATCTTTCTTGCTTCCGCGTAAAACGGCTTGTCTTGCCTGCAAGATGAATCAGAAGCATAAAGGGTGATGAATGGGAGTGATTTCCAAAGCCCTGGGAAATATCATGTGCCCCACAGTGGAGTCACATCTGGTGGCTGTGAGATATATCTTGCACCCGATGACATCTGTCTCTGTCTCTCCCCCGGGTACCTGTAGCCTGTTCCCACTATCTCACTGTCAAAGCCAGCCTTCCCAGCTGAGAACCTTGGTGGGGACATGCTCTCTGTCCCCGACAGCTCCCAAACAAAGGGAAAAAGCGAAGAGAAGACTGAAATGCCCCAGGTAGGGAATCCTGGAAAGATAAATACTTCTGGCCTCTGCCTCACTCTGTCCCACCTCTCTCTTGCTTTGGGCATCAGAGTGACTCATCAAAGAAGCCGACAGGGACAATTTGCATCAGGCAAGAATCACTTGTCGGGAGGTTCCCCCTACCCCGACATTTTATTATGAAAAGTTTCAAATCTATAGCAAAGTGGAAAGAATTTTATCCACCACTAGATTCTACCACTTCTATTTTATTTTTTCTTGCTTTATCACGTTTCTATTGTTCGGCCCATTTTTCTTTTTTTTTGATACATTTCAGAGTAAGTTGTACTCATCAGCACACTTTGGTAGGGAATTTTTAAAGATTGCTCATGTCAGCAACCCCCATTTAGGTCCCTGAATCACTATGCAGGGGACCTGCATTTTTAATCATTAATAACCCCACTTTGCAGCTGAGAAAACTGAGGCTCGGACAGGTGACAGGACCTGCCCAAGCAGTATACTGGGTAGGTGCTGAAGCTGGGATTTGAACTCAGAGCCCTTACGCTCTGAGTCTGGGCCCTAGGGGCTTCCTGGGAGATCAACTCCTCTCATGTCTCCTGGCCCAGAACTGCCTCAGTAGGGAGTGCTTAGGGCACCCCAGCTCAGTGACTGTGTCTCTGAATTCCCTTAGCTCCCCTGCTCTGAGTGTGGGACCTTGGCCAGACCCAAGCTTACAGCCTGTGTTTCTTTCTGTCCTGAATGTTCCTCGAGGGCAGAGGCTGTGTGTAAGACTTTTCTTGTAGCCCTTGGACCAAGAATTATTAAACCTCCTGAAACCTGTGAAGTAGAGATAACAGTGGTTTCTGACTCATATGTTTAAAGAGGTCATTTGTGGAAATGTATAAGTGCTAAAAGAAGTAGCTTTATAATGATATTCATTAATAAGAGTAGCCTTTGTAAATCTCAGTCTATAAACTCGGGCAGGCATGAAAATAGACCTTAATTTTTTTTTCTCTAACTAAACTCAATTTTATTTTGAGCACCTGTTTTATATTTGATCCCTCAGAAATACCTTGAGGTGAGGATTCATGTAAAAGTGACTTGTAAAGAACTGGCCCCAGGAAAATCTGATCAAGAAATAGGCAAGTGAGACTGCAAGGGAAGAAGTCAAGCGAGGTCTCATGGAGGAACATTTGCTCTGTCCTGCAGGGAGCTGGGGCCAGTGACGATCACACCCATAGGCTTCCAGATCAGGGGGCATGGAAGCTGGAATATTTGCATTTCCCTCCCCTGTCCCCATCAGACATGAGCTGAGGGCTGTCCTGGGGCATGTGAGTACCCAGACACTTTCAGTTCTCCAGGTGGACAAGCCAATGGGGTTCTAGAAGCCTGGGGCAGCCCTCCACAAGGAGATGCAGGTGTTGGCCACACAGAGTCAAGGCACATGGGGAACTGCATGATTGGCGTCTGCTGCACATCCCGTTCTGCCTCAGAGCAGCAATCTAGCTGGGTCCGATTGGGGTTCCCCAGGGAGCATACCTAGTACCAAAGCATGGCCCTGAGATGCACAACGGGTGCTTTCTTCCTAGTCTGTTCACTCTGGCAACAGCTGCAACATCCGTGACCTGCCCATCCTTCATGCATCTACCCGTCGAAGTCATTGCTGAATGAGTCTGTATTTCTGACCAAACCGTCCTTTCAGGCCCCCAGCCTGGACTGTGAGTGTCCTTCTACTGCTATCACACCATCCTGGGATTTAGGAAACTCCATTTTCAGGACCCACCTGGGCACCTGGATGCTTCTGCTCCCACGCCGTGCTGTGGTACAGGAGTCTCAGAGGAATGGAGTTCAGGCTCACATGTCAGACCTATCAGGTGCTGGGCGCTAAGAACTGCCAGGGTTTACCATCCACCCTCCCCAGGCACACCCAAAGGCAGGGCTGGGGCAGTGCCTGCTGCTCTCGGACACCCCAGCCTCCCTGGGGACCCTGTATCACCCCTCCAAATTGGCCTGGGAGTGGGGTGCAGGAGGAGTCCAGTTCTTTCTCAGCCTCCTAATGCCATCTGAGCACGTTGATTCTCCTCTTATTCTTGTCTTCCACAATTCCAGGGTAACTTTACTAAAAATGGAACATCTTGTACTTACTAAGCATTCTTGCAAATATTCTATCAGCAGCACAAGAGGGCTTCTCAAACTTTAGTGTACATCAGAATCACCTAGGGAACTTAGTAAAACTGCAGCTTTACACAGGCCAAATGTCCAGAGATTCTGATTCAGGGAAAGACTTCGAGACCCACGAGCCAGGGTCTTGACTCCTTTATCACACCTGCTCTTCTGTGTCACCTCTTTATGGGGCAGAGATGCGTTGCCAGCCAGTCGCTGCCTGGATGAGGGGAGAGGATGAGCTATAAGCATATGCAGTGGGGAAAACAACTTCAGTTAATATTCCAGAACATTATGCTACTTCACGAGGCTTTATCCTAACTTGTGAAGCCCTTTTAAAAAATTGTTAACTCTGATTGAGTCCTCCTTACTTCTGTTTACGTGCCTGTATTATATAAACACCCCATTGTGATTTTTGTAGGTGGCTTTTTCTTCCCCTCTTGTAGCAGCTTTTCTTTCTTTATGATAGAGATGGGGCTAGACAAAAATCCCCTTGGCCATGAATTCTTCCTAAAATTCATATTGAAACGTTGCTGTGTATAAAAGAGACCCCTTGCGGGGCCAAACTCGGTGGCTCACGCCTGTAATCCCAGTGCTTTGGGAGATCAAGGTGGGAGGATCGCTTGAGCTCAGGAGTTCAAGACCAGCCTGAGCAACATAGAAAGACCCTGTCTCTATAAAAAATAACTGGGCCTGGTGGCGCATGCCTGTAGTCCCAGCTACTTGGGAGACTGAGGCAGGAGGATCGCTTGAGCCCAGGAGTTTGAGGTTGCTGTGAGCTATGATCATGCCACTGCACTCTAGTCTGGCCAACAGAGCCAGATCCTGTCTCTAAAATAATAATAATAATAATAATAATAATAATAAAAGAGACCACTTGCTTTAGGGGAAAGGAAGTGGCAGAGCACTGTGGTTAATAATGTGGATTCCTGTCTTGGTTACTTTTTAGCTCTGTGATATCTCAGGCAAGTTAATTTCTTTGAGTCTTGATTTCTTAAAATGGAAAACTAGGGAAATAATATTATTAATACCTGCCACAGAGGGGGGCTATGAGGACTTACATGAGCAAATGCTTGGAAGGTGCTTAGCACAGGAAATGTATGGCTGTTACAAGTATCCCTAACAGCAAGTGTTTGAAGCGAGAGGGTCTTAGCCTGGGGTTTATCCTGGCAGTTTTCCAAGGACCAATCCATTTGGTTCCCACCGCTGTTTCCTTTGGGTTCCTTTCATTTGCATTTGGCTACAGATGGAGGAAAGAGAGATGGAGTGAGTTTGAGAAACAAAGGGCGGTTGGAAAATGTCAGTCACAGCTGGCCAGTGAGGGGAAGAGTTCTAAGCTATTGTAGAGAATGTCCACTTTACAGTAGACCAAAAATATCTGTTGGGATCCCATTGGCTCTGATCTGGCTTTGTTAGAAATGACACTCGCAATGGGCAGTGCCTGGGAAAATGATGAACTTAGGTGATTTCCAATTTTACGTCTTAGAGAAATTCCAAACGAGGTTGGGAGAAGAGGGGTGGAGGGTGGGTACAGAAACCAATGGTACAGCCCCTACCATTTATCAAGGGACTACTGTGTGCTAAGCATTCTTCTAAGAGCTTTACTTTTATCATCTCATTTAATCCCTCCAACAGCAACCCTGAGAACTAGGTACCATTCTTACCCCCATCTTGGAGATGAGGGAACCCGGTTTAGGGAAAGCATACAACTCACCCAAGTTCATGTCACTATTTGGTGACAGAGCCAGGATTTGAATCAGTTATGGCTCCAGATCTCACATCCTCACTGCTTTATGTGATGTCTTTCATCGAGAGGGGAACCCCCGTTCTTCCTCCAAACAACCCTTTAAAGCAGTAGTCTTAATTTTTCTGAAAATCCGATGAAAGGCATGGATCTTATCCTCTGAAGGCAAACAAAATGCCCTTAACTACTGAAGCTGGGTCAATTAGGAATGCCCAGTTCAATGGCAATGTCTTGCAGCTCAGATATCTCTCTCAAGGTGTCACTCTCACCTGGGGCATTTGGGGCACAGACTCAATAATAAACCAAATATACAGTTTAACATTATCTGTTCACTGGGGTTAAATTGTGGTGACCTTGACCTAGTCATTTTACATTTGCTAACCTTCAGCTTCCTCATGTGTAAAGTAAATGGTAATAGTACCTACTTCTAGGGTTTTGTGAAGATTTAAAGAGCTACAGTATGCAAAGCTTTTAGAATATAGCCTGGTGCATCCTGAGTTTTTCAGTGAGTATTTGCCTCAATATTATTATTGTGAATACAGGAACAATAGTCCTTACTGCTTTCTCTCATCTCATCAATCATCACATTTTTATTGAGTATGTATCCTGCCTCTTCAACAAGGCAGTGAGCCCTTGGGGGCAGCCAGACTGCTTGGGATTGGATCCCAAATTTCTCTCTCCCCAGCTGTGTGACTTTGGGAAAGTCTTTTCACCTTTCTGAGCCTCAGTTTCCTCTCCTGTAAAATGGGAATAATAATAGCACCTATCCTGCAATTTGTTAGTATATGGGCACCGTGCTAGAACAATATCTGGAACACAGTAAGGGTTCAATGAATGTTAGCTATTATTATTTTTGTTGTAGTTATTGGTATTATTATCAGCCATACTATCCCACTGAGAGCTGAGCACACAGATGGAGCTCAATAAATGCTGGTTGGTCAACAGGTGGCCCCTTCTGGGTCAGATAATCAATTACACTCCAATCAGTAGATTTCCTCTTACCAGGAAGGAGCATGACAATACATAAAGCATCAGATCCCACACCCAACCCAGCTGATCCAGGAACAAGAATCCGGGCTGGAAACCGACGCTGAAATATGATGCTCCCAACCCAATAAAATTGTCAGCTGGGCTGCTCTGAGCAAGTGCCTGATTAAGCGAATCTAACTGCAGCCGTAGGTTACTCCTTGGCACCATTGATGAGCTGGGAATCGATCGTCTGAGCTAGCAGCAGAGGCAGTGTGGGGAGGTGAGGGTGTCCAGGCAGGCCTCCACCGGCAGAAACAAACTAATTGTGTCTCCAGGTCTGCCTGGCAGGAGGACCATAAATCATGGTGGTAGTCAATGGTTTAGGGGTAGACAACTCTGAGATGGGCGTGAGGGCTCCCGAGTAGGCGGAAGGACCTGGATCCCAGCAGAGCGATGTTGCAAAGGGTCAGGCAGCCCCAAACCTGGCTCTGATCCTTCAAGCTGTGTGGTGTTGGGCTAGTCACTTAACCTTGCAGGGACCATTTCCTCATCTACAAAATGGGGCTACCGGGGAGATTAAGCGAGATGCAGGCTGCCTACCACTGCCAAGTCCACTAGCAGCCACGTGGGTCTGCTGAGCAGTTGAAACACAGCAGGTCCAAGCTACGATGTGCTGTGAGTGTAAAAGTCCGCACCAGACTTCGAAGACTTCATATAAGAAGAATATAAAATAATGCATTCACACTTTTTCATGCTGAAGTAACATTTGGGATATATCGGGTTAAATAAAATGTATTAAAGTAATTTTACCTGTTTATTCTTTTTTTTTATTATATTATTTATTTCAGCTTATTATGGGGATACAAAAGTTCAGGTTATATATATTGCCCATGTCCCCCCTGTTTATTCTTTTTAAATGTGGCTGCTAGGAAAGATGATTGTAAAATGTCACAGTAATTATATATAATGATCAAATGCTAAAATAATATTTGGGATAGATTGGTTTAAATAAAATTCATTATTAAAATTAATTTCACCTGCTTTTCTTTTTTTTAATGTGGCTACAAGAAAATCTAAAATTATATCACTCTCATTATATTTTGGTTGAATGGTGCTGGTCTAGTTGTTTTGCTTCATGAATTTTGAGGAACTGCTGTGCTATCCTGGATAAATCACGTCTTCCCTGTGTCTCAGTTTCCTCACCTGTCCTAAAGAGAATAATCATAGTTAACATGTATTGCCACTGTACCATGTGCCAGCTACTGTTCTGAGCACATTACATGCATGAGCTCATTTACTCCTCAGAACAACCCTAGAAAGTAGACAGCATCCCATTTCACAGATGAGGAAACTGAGGTTCTGAATGGTGAAGCCCTTACCAAAGCTGTGTAACTAGTAAGAAGCAAACAGCCTGGATTTGATTCTAGTTTGACCTCACTCCAAAGCCTCTATTCTTCACTGCTACTCTATATTGTCCTTATTCACTTGCCTAATTTTAGGGTCTCAGGCATGTCAGGACACATGGGCAAGTAGGTGTTTGCATGCTCAGGGAAAATTCTTCATTCAGCCAGTTGAGATCCAAGTGCTTCATGATAGTGTTTTCCAAGGGTTGGACAAAGTCCCATTGGGCAACATCACTTCCCGTCTTATGTAGCCACCTAGACAGCCAAATATTAGGTTGGTGCAAAAGTAATTGCAGTTTTAGCATTGTTGAAATTTGCTGTTTGCTATTGGAATACATTCTTAAATAAATGTGGTTATGTTATACATCATTTTAATGTGGATTTCTTGCTTTATGTTTTTTTGCTAATGACTTATTACTTGCTATTCATTTTATATTCATTTTAGACTATGAGAGTGATGTTAGACAAAAAGCAAATTCAAGCGATTTTCTTATTTGAGTTCAAAAGGGGTTGTAAAGCATCAGAGACAACTCACAACATCAACAACGCATTTGGCCCAGGAACTGCTAACGAACATACAGTGCAGTGGTGGCTCAAGGAGTTTTGCAAAGGAGACAAGAGCCTTGAAGATGAGGAGCGCAGTGGCCGCCATCAGAAGTTGACAACGACCAATTGAGAGCAATCATCGAAGCTGATCCTCTTACAACTACACAAGAAGCCGTCAAAGAACTCCACGTCGACCATTCTGTGGTCATTTGGGATTTGAAGCAAATTGGAAAGGTGAACAAGCCCGATAAGTGGGTGCCTCAGGAGCTGACCGAAAATCAAAAAAATCGTCATTTTGAAGTGTCATCTTCTCTTATTGTAGGCAACATCGACAAATCATTTCTTGATTGGATTGTGACGTGCGACGAAAAGTGGATTTTATACAACAACCGTCGATGACCAACTCAGTGGTTGGACCGAGAAGAAGCTCCAAAGCACTTCCCAAAGCCAAACTTGGACCAAAAAAAACGTCATGGTCACTGTTTGGTGACCTGCTGCCACTCTGGTCCACTACAGCTTTCTGAATCCCAGCAAAACCATTATGTCTGGGAAGTATGCTCAGCAAATCGATGAGCTGCACTGACAACTGCAACACCTGCAGCCGGCATTGGTCAACAGTAAGGGCACAATTCTTCTCCACGACAACACCCGATCGCACGTTGCACAACCAACGCTTCAAAAATTGAACGAACTGGGCTGTGAAGTTTTGCTTCATCCGCCATATTCACCTGACCTCTCGCCAACCCACTACCACTTCTTCAAGCATCTCCAAAGCTTTGCAGGGAAAATTCCACAACCAGCAGGATGCAGAAAATGCTTTCCAAGAGGTCAAAGAATCCCAAAGCACGGATTTTTATGCTACAGGAATAAACAAACCTTTCTTGTTGGCAAAAATGTGTTGATTGTAGTGGTTCCTATTTTGATTAATAAAGATGTGTTTGAGCCTAGTTATAATGATTTAAAATTCACGGTCCAAAACCTCAATTATTTTTGCACCAACCTAATACCAAGGGGCAAATGGCCCATGTAAGTGCCTGAGTGAACACCACCTCCCATGGAGCTGGAGTCTATTTGCTGGAGGGGTGGGGAGGTGCCTATTTTAATCTGAGAGCCAACCCCCAACCTCCTCCTACTCCTCCCCTACCTGACATTTTCATAGCTCTCTGAAATCGTTGCTCTTATTCCTAAAAGTCCTATTTCAAGATAACGGGCTGCTTTTTTTTTTGTCCTTTTCTCATTGAGGAAGGGTGCACGTGTCTGTGGGTGTATGTGGAATAATTGCATTATGTGATGTGGGTTGGGTTTTGAATTTGTGTGCATGGGAAGAAGAGTGGGTGACGGGCAGTCAAAGGATGGAATGTAATGTGCATGTGTGTGTGTGTGTGAGCACATGTGTGTGTGCATGTGTGCCTAGTATCCTCTCTATCCTTATTCTGGGAACAATATACAATATCACATTTATCTATCTATTTTTTTATTTTTAAGACATGGATGGGTCTCGCCTTTTCACCCAAACTGGAGTGCAGTGGTGTCATAATAACTCACTGCAACCTCAAACTTCTGGACTCAAGAGATCCTCCTGCCTCAGCCTCCCCAGTAGCTGGGACTACAGGCATGCGCCAGCATGCCTCACTATTTTTTAACTTTTATTTGTTGTAGAGATGGGGTCTTGCCCAGGCTGGTCTCTATCTTCCGGCCTCAAACGATCCTCCCACCTTGGCCTCCCAAAGCACTGGGTTTACAGGCATGAGCCACTGCCCCCTGCCCAATATTGCCTTTTTTATTGGGAACTGCCCCTCCACCCGTCTGTGTCATGCCTTTGGGGCTCCCAAAGGCAGACTCCCATCCCTCTGACTGCTGGGGTAACTATGTGACCCAAGCTAGGCCAATAAGAGTCTCTTCCTTGGGATTTTGAATTTTGAGTACATATATACAGGGACAAAAAGTAGCTAATTTATTTGTTCTTCTGAACAGCCCACCTTCCTGCTGCTGAGGCCCTGCCACTGCCCTTACTGGCTTCTCTGAGCCCTGTTGTTTAGTTCATGGTTCAATTCTGTGAGCTTCCCAATAACTTTGCAATTTATTCTCCCCTTGCTTCCTTGCTTTCCAGTGAGACTGACTTTGTGGGGTTTTTTTTTTCATTGAAAGAATCCAAAATGATAAAGAGCTGGCCACCAACCAGGAAGAAGGACCCGGAGTCTCTGGAATGTCTGCTTGGAAAAAGATTTTTTTTTTTTTTCGGTGTGGGCAGCGAGTGGAGTGGGAAGAAGTCGTCACATAATGCTAGCTCAGCAGTGGCCTGAGAATCCCAGAGCCCTCCCCAAGATTTCTGCCAATTCTCAGAAGGATTCCTGTTTCCATGGTTCTTGCTGCCACACTTTGTAGCCCCCCCAATCACTCCAGACATGAAACTCAGCTTCCTGTTTGTATCTCATTTAAAAAAAAATAGAAAGATATCCAATTATGTGACTCATTTTCAAGGATAGGAGAATTTTCTGCAGATTTCAGGGCTGGGGGTGGAAGACAAAGGAGAGGTTAACATTGCTTTAAGGAGAATAACTTCAGAATGGAACATGAGGCATCATGGTTTCTCAAATGTCCCCTGATCAACACCCTTTGGGGTCAGTGGTGGGGAGGGGGCGATTCAAACCCCTTTATCTCACCAGCTCCAGCCTCTCGTCACCTTGCTAGTTTTTCTCATCCTCTTCCCTCTGTCTAATCTCCTTCCCCCGCCCTCCACCCTGGGAGAACATGTGAATTGTCCTTTTTGTCTAATACAGAACCAATTCCAACTTTTCTCTAAAACCTCTAGGAGATTCGGCATCCAGGCCTTTAGATCTTACCTTCTATTCCCAACCTAAAGATTGATTTCAGTAGCAGCTGTTAGCATAATAATGCTCTATCTACCTAACTGCAATGACTATTTTCAGATACGACCGCAGGTCAGTACAGTAACCCTTACCTCAGCCTCTCCCTACCACCATCCTTGTGGCCTTCCAAGGATGCCAGCCCAGGGACCAGGGACCCGTCTGCAATTCCAGGCATCTGCTGAGAACATGAGAATTGGTGATGTTCAATGTCACCATGGTAGGTGGAGGGGAGCAAAAGTGAAGAAGAATGGGGTGCTTACCCTGTGCCAGGCCCTGAGCCAAGCACTTCACCTGCATTACCTCGTTCAGTCTTCATGAGGACCTAGAAGGTGGGGGACCAAAATGACCCCCTCTTCCCAGATATGGAAACCAAGGTTGGAAGCAGCCAGGTGTATCTGGGCCCCCTGTCCCCGTGACCTCATCTGATCTTCCCCCCACCTCCCTAGCTCCAGAGGAAACAGGGACTCTTTCTCTCCCTCCATTCAAGTCCCCTTCTCTGCCCCCACATGGGCTGGACTGCATTTGTGAAATCCATTTTTGGATCGGTTTCACCCTCCAAACGGCTCGGTAACAGCCAGAGCCTAGAGTCCTGCTCTTCACGCTCCAAATTGAATTACATCCATCAGCCCCGGGGGCGCCAGAGCTATTGTTCCCAGGGCCTTCCCAGCTTTAATTAGAATGTTTTTATTTTCCCTAGGAGAGGGAGGACAGCAGATCTCAGCTGCAGTAACCTTGCCAGGGGCTACAACCTGGAACTGCAGGGCTCAGGGGCCACCAGATGGTGCAGCCAGCAGGAAAGGGGGTACAGGGCTGCGATTCTGGGTTTGCAGGGGCCCCCTCTGCCTTTTTCCACCCTCAGCCTGTCATGATGTTAAAAATGGTGACGAGGAAGCCCTGTAGGAAATGCCTTTGAAAAGGACACACGAGCGTGAACCAACACACACACACACACACACACACACACACACTCTAAGGTGTGAGGGACAAGGGAGTTAATGCATCAGCATATAAACTGAAGTTCAAGTGCAGCAACATTGGAGGGACCTGCAGAGTTAGGCTGGGAGTCCAGCACAATGATTTTCACCCCGCAGTAGGAGAAAAGTAACACAGTGGTTAGGGACTGCTCAGCAGAAATCTGATGCATGCCTCATACGTAATTTTAAATTTTCTAGTGGCCACATTAAAAAATAAAGTAGGCCAGGCACAGTGGCTCATGCCTTTAATCCCAGCACTTTGGGAGGCCGAGGAAAGAGGATTGCTCAAGACCAGAAGTTCAATACCAAGCCAAACAACATAGTGAGACCCCATCTCTACCAAAATTAGAAAAATTAGCCGGGCATGGCGATGGGCACCTGTAGTCCCAGCTACTCAGGAGACTGAGGCAGGAGGATTGCTTGAGCCCAGGAGTTGGAGGCTGCAGTGAGCTATGATGATGCCACTGTACTCCAGCCTGGGCAACAGAGCAAGATGCTGTCTCAAAAAAAAAAAAAAAAAAAAGGGTAAAAGAAACCAGTGAAATTAATTTTAATAATATCTTTTCTTTGACCCAGTATGTCCAAATATTATCATGTCAGCATGTAATAATCAATATGAAAAATGTATTGGTCACTTTGTTCATGAACTTCGGATACATGTGATCCTACAGTATTTGCTCTTCTGTGTCTAGCTTCTTCCACTGAGCATGATTTCCCTAAGATTCAGCGATGCTGTTGCATAGATCAGTGGTCCATTCCTTTTTACTGCTGAGTATTTCATTGTATGGATACATAATTGTTTAAAATCCATTCTCTTGTTTGTGGACATTAGGGTTGTTGACTGTACAAGTCTTTTTGAACACGTATGTTTTCATTTCTCTTGGGTGACTACTTCCAAGTAGAATGGCTGGATCGTATGGTAAGAATGTGTATCATTTTATTAGAAACTGGCAAACAGACTTCCAAAGTGGTTGTACCATTTTACTTTTGGCTTTAAGCCTCTGTTTTCTCTGCTGTAAAATGGGAATAATTCCCAACCCTCTGCCATGGGGGCATTGTGAGGGTATACTAGCATCATCAGATACTTGCATGTGAAGTGGCTTAGCTAGGATTGTTGTCATTTGTATTTCCTCTCCTGGGCGTGATCTGCACCGGTGGTTAGAGGGAGAAAGAGAGGCAAAGGACTCAGTCCCGCGGGCACCTGCAGGAAGCTGTCCTGGTGCCGTGGGCCCGGGATGTCAACACTGAAGAGGGGGAGCTTCACTGTGCAGGTGACCTTCCTCCCCAGTCCTTGCAGGGATTTCATTTTCTCCTTGCTCTGTGAGGCAATTCAAATAACCGTGATCATTTGCACATCCTCACACAAGAGAGGGCAGAAGACAAAAGCCTGCACAAACTCCCCTGCCACCAGCCTGGAGAGGGATGGTCAGGTGTCCTTCTCGGGCTGGTGTAAACGCCCTCCCTGCCTGGTTTACCTTGGGAAGGAAGAGACGCTCTAAATGGAATTCACAGCCTTCTCTGTGTGTCCTGTAGAAGCGTCATTCTTTAGGCTGCTGTAATTAAGGCTCTGTCACAACCTCAACAGAAACAACTGCTCCCTGGGCATCTGGATTCAGTTGTCAGAGTGGTTCCAGTGTGAAGCTCTGCATGTCATTTCTAAGCCCTGAAGGCTGTGTTTTTGAAGGTGTGTCTCTGTGTGTTTGTGGAACATCTCTGTATCTTTTTATAGAGATTTCAAAGGACTCAGTGGCTCAGAGTCAGACAGACATTGGTTCGACTCCTGGCTCTGACATGTACTGTCTGAGTGACCTTTGACAAGTCACTTCCCCTCTCTGAGCCTCAGTTTCTTCATGTAGAAAGCAGGGTTATTATTAATATTAATAATAGCAGCACTGTGGTCGATGCCACAGTTGTCTCCCTTCCAATAGCCATTCTGTCATTTCCTTCCCTGACTTTTAATCGGAGCCATGGTAACCTGGAGTAAAAACTCCATTTCCTAGTACTCCTTGCTACTGGAGGTAGTCATGTGATTACATTCTGGCCAGGGAATGTAAGCAGAAGTGTCACATGCAAATGCCTGGAAGGACCCTAAAAGAGTGGAGTGAGCCTTTCTTCATCCTTTCCTCCTTCCTGCCGGCGGGAATGTAGTTGTGATGCAGGAGCTCAAGCAGCTCTGTTGGACCACGAGGACGAAGCCACATGCTGAGGATGGCAGAGCCTCAAGAAAGAAGGAGCTGGAGTCATTGACACATGTCCACATGTTCTCTGAACTTGTTTAACATTAGAGATAAACTTTTTCCTTCCTTAAGTTGCTGTTATTTTGTTTCTTGTCCTTGCAACTCATCCCAGTCCTAATTGCTACCTGCTGTTGGGAGGGATTCAATGACCTCATTCCCATAAAGACACTAGCACAGTGCCTGGCACATAGTAATCACTGTATGTTCTAGATATTTGTATTATTTTATAGGCAAGAGAAAAAGAGATGATGAACTGTATTTGGACAATCTAGTGCTTCATTTCTGATTTCATTTAGGCAAGAGAAAGAAATTCTGAATGGACCTCATTGAGCTGTGTGTGTGTGTTTGTGTGTGTGTGTCCCCAGGGCCTAGACTTTTACCAGAAGCTCATAGATGTGTTTGTGTGGGGTCTATTTATTGTCAGGACTTTTGTCTGAGTGGGGCTGGCCCCATATCCTGAGGCACCTCCTCTTCTTTCTGCATCTGGAACCCCATCTCTGTTCTCTAATTGCCTGGTTTGGGTACCTGGCCTGGAAGCCATGGACTGTGCTGTTATACCTCAACTTTTCACCAGCACACAGAACACCCCACTGATGAAATTGGCCTAAATGATCCTTTACTGCCTTTTTTATCTAGGAATTAAGGCTCTACTGGCACAGCTCCCTAGAAGGCTGGAGAAGGGCAAGGAACTGGCTATCTGAGCTCTGATTCCTTAAAAGAAGAAAACAGCCCTGAAGTACCCAGTGCAGTCCTCCCTCTGTGTCTGTGTCCTTGCTGTTCCCACCAGCTGAGGTGCTTCCCAGCCCCCATCCACGATAACAATATTGTTATATACTGTTCTGTGCTAGGCATGGGCTGAACCCCATGGCTGGTACTGTACCCATTTTACAGATGTGGAAGCAGAGGCTCAGTGAGGTCACAGGATCACACACTAGTCTGGAGTCAGGCTCCCTGGGCTCTGCTGGTAATCACGAACACTCCTTCCCGAAATTGCCTTTTCCCTTTGGAGCCTTCTGCCATGAACCATGTTGGAGTGGACACTAAGGACTTACTCATGGACACCCCGAGAATACATATGCTGGCGTCGCCACGGGAGATGGAGTCTCAGACTTGGCGGGCCTCAGAATCCGTCTGTTCATTTGCACTAAACAAACATTTTCCTTCCAAACAGAAAAGGCTCTATTGTTCCTTTTTGATTACGAAAGTAATCTCTGCTTGTCTAAAAAATGCAGATGGTACATAAAGGAGCAGAGAAAAGCAAGCACTTGACCATGCAGAGGTGCAGCTATGAGACTGAGTGTGAAGGCCCTTGGCTGGGTGCACGGGAGACAGGGCTGACTGGCACACACTCAACTCTGCCAGGGAACTCCCTGGAACACCTGCTCATGGATCCTCCCAGCCTGTTTTCTACATGCAAAATCACAAGACATGCATTTTTTAAAGAATGAGGCCATCCTATAGAATTGCCACAATTTTTCTCTTACTATCATCTAACAATGCCTTTCCAGTCGCTTCCCAGGAACTAGACTTTGCGGAGTGTCTATTCTGAAACATCTGAAAGCAAATGGCTTTGGGTTCGGCCAGTTGACATATCTCCATGTTCCGGTAATCAATGAGCCTGTGATAGCTATAGTGGCATGATTGATGGATTGATTGACTGATTACCTTTCATTTCTGCCCCTGCATTTTGCTGTACCACCAAGGGGGCGCTAATGTATTGCAGGCATGTGGTCTGAGCAATGGGCATACAGTAATTTCATAAAAAACCCTCTGCCAAACCTCTTTCTGTGGGTTCTGAGCCATGAATCTTGCTGTTGAATTCTTTTCTTCCTTCCCCATCCCTCCCAGCCCCCTGCCAACTTTTTAAAAAGCCTGATGAGTTGAACAACACATTTTCCTCAGCAGTTGCTGGTCTTCTATCAAAGCTGCCAGGCTTTTCTAGCTTGCCATTTATATTTTAATGTAGGTGCTCAGTTTCCCTTGTTTGCTGTACGTCAGGGCCCTACTCTAATGGGAAAGTATATCTCGCTTTTATAGAATAGCTGTATACCTGGCTGCAGACTGGCTTTTCCCTAAACCATTCTCTCAGACTGGATTCCATTTTTTAGTGCATACATGTATTGGTACAGTCAGCAAATATTTATTGAGCACCTACTATGGTCCTGACAATGTATTTGGCTGGAATAAAACATTGTCCTACCGAAACCAATCATAGAAGATACAGAACAACAAATTATACAGATAATAAGTTAAATTGCCACAAAGCCTTAATTCTTAATAAAAATGCTATAATAGCATATTACAAGGGGAACTGTGATTATATTATATTACATTATATATTACAATACATACATATGCACACAAAAATAAGTATGGAAGGAGACCTACCAAAATATAAATGTTGATTTTCTCTGGATGATGGATGTATTGGATAGGATTCTTTCAATTGCAAGAGGCAGAAACTCAGTTTAAACTTACTTAAGTAGGGAAGGGAATTTGTGGTCTCATGTATTGAGTTAAACCATATTGTCATTTTTTGATCAAAAACTGTCAAATGCTGACAATTGTGTATGGTTCAATTTAATAACTGAAAAGTTTAAGGGTTCTGGCTTCAGGTGTAGTTGGATCCAGGGACTCAGACAATATCAAAACCCTGTTTCTCCACATGCCTCAATTCTCCTTTCTCTGTGGAGCTGGCTTCATTCTCAGGCAAGCTCTCCGCGAACTGGGGCAAGAATGGCCACTATCTGCTCCCAGACTCTTTGCAGCTTAGGGAAAGGAAGGAAAAGAACAACCGTTTCCTGGTGATGCCAGTGGAAGTTCTGGGTAGGACTCTTATTGGCTGAGATTGGTCATGCACCCTGCCATGAGCCAATCACTGTGGCCAGGGCTGTGATGCTCTGATTGGCTACTTCTGGGTCTGCTCCTCCAACGCCATAAGCCAGGGGGCTGGAGTGAGCCCTTCCCTAATGAGTTGGGTGAAGAGTGGGGGGATATATGGCTTCCCAGAGCAAAACTGCCAAATTTGAGTACTGTTACTAGATACAACAGGAAGAAATGGCTGCCTGGGGAAGATGTCTGGTGATTTTTCTCTTGTCTTTATTCATTCTTTTTTTTTTTTTTTTTGCCTCTCTGCATTTTCTAAGTTTCTACAAATGGACATGAGTTGCTTGCATTTTTTTAAGTTATTAAAAAGAAACCCAAAGGTATTGAGAATGGAATTTGAACAGGGATGTAGCCTGGCTTTATTCCAGGCTGATAATGGCTTTCTGTGTTATCCCTTCCAGGTACGATTTGCATTTTAACCAGAGTCAAAGTGCTGTGACACCGTGGAGAGTGTAATGAAGGAATTCAGGGCACTGAGCAAGCCGACAAGGCCCCAGTCCATTGTCTGCCTTTGCCAGGGTCATATTGCCATGAAATCCAATTGGCCTCAAAGAGCTTTCCTGAGGATTAAATCAATGACCTGGGAAATGGCGTTCAGCTCCAAATCTCAGTTTCCCCACCTGCGAGATAGGAGTAATAACGGTGTAATTCTTGCCTTATGGAATTGCTGTGAGATTAGCAAGATAACACTGATAGGAGACTTAATCCTTAAACAATCCTCACCCAGTTCCTTCTCTCCCATGGGGCCCTCTTCCGGGCAGGCCATGTGGGGAAACAGTGACAGCGTGGGATTTGGGACTGAGAAAAGCTGAATTTAAAGCCAGCTCTGCCACCTATTAGCTGTGTGGTCTCGGGCAGGACATAAAACCTCATTGCCCCTCAGTTCCCTTACCTGAAAAGTGGGGATGGGAATACCCTTTGTGCAGGGTTGAGAGAGGATCTGAAAGGGTATCATTCAATAAAACAACTTGACCCTTAGTGGATGCTCAATAAATGTTTGCTCTCAGCCCATTTTCCAGTGGCTTTTGATCCACTTCCATTTCAGAGGCATCAAGAGAAATCACATGCATGTGTTTAGAGATGTCTTTTGTAAATATATTTACATGCATAATTGTGATCGTTACATAATGCAATGTGAAGATGGCAAATTCATGCAGTCAGCAAGTTCTTAGCCTGTGATTTTTAAAATGTTGATTTATTTTTTCCTATTTAAATATCTAGCTATTCCAAAATGCTAAATTACCAAAGGTATTCATTTATAAAATTTCTTAACCATGACTTGGGGCTGATATTTCACACCATGATTTGTTGGTCCATCCATCCATCCATCCATTCAACTATAATGGCTACTGTGTGGCAAGGCTGTGTTCTGGATGCTGGGCACACAGTGATAAATAAGACAAACATACTCCCTGATCTTTTGGAACTTACTCTGGATTCTTGGGAAGTGGGATATAACTGAAAAAGCTGAGGCTAAGCACTGCAATGTGGGGGCTCAGCTTGGTACCTGGGAGTGGGGCAGTCCTCTCCTGACACCAGCTGAGTGATCTGTAGAGTTTGACCCCTGATGCTGCTGAGTGGATCATGTCACAGCCGTCTTCCTAGCAGCCCAGAAGTTAGCCTAGCATGGCAGTGGTGGTGCCCTGCCTGGATTCCAGCCTTTGCTGTTTGCTGTGGAAGCTGCTCCCCATGGACATCCTGCCCCTGGGTTCTGTGAACCGTTCAAGAAGGGTCAGCTAGCACAGGGTGAGGGTGCATGTAGGATTTTAGATGGAAGATGTTGAACTTATTTTGCACCCCAAGTTTAAGACTGGGTTTATACCTTTTTTGAGTAATCCCCACCCTCCTTTGTTTGGCTTTAGTTAGTCTGAGTAGGTTTCTGTTACAGCCAAAATGTCCCCAACCTCAGCCCATGAACATTATTTTGCTTAATCCTGGTGACAACCCTATGAAGCTGGATCTATTACTGACAGCATTTGAGAGATGCAGATGAAGAAATAAATGCTAAAATAGGCGAAGTGGCTTGTCCTGGGTCACAGAGTTAGGAAGCCTCAGAGCTGAGATTTGTACCCACAGTTCTAAGCTGGTCTTGAAGCCAAAAGCAGGGGAGGACATTCCTTGAAGTGTAAATGGCACGTGCAAGGACTCAGGGGGGCAGACAGAAAGAGAAGTTCTGCAGCTCTGCTTGGGGAGGAGAAACAGGAGACGAGACGGGTACAGAGATCTGATTCCTGCTCTCCTCAAACACATCAAGCCCTTCTATGCTAGAGAACACAGTTGAAAGAAAGTTACTCTGCACAGCTCATAGTAGAATCATCAGGAACACTCCCTGTCTCCTGCTGTGCCTCCATCCATGGTGACTGCTCTGGTGACAGCCTGGACTGGAGCCTTTTTCTGCAAATAGATTACATCATTTCCACAAGAGAGACTTGAGTTGTGAGCATGGCAGTTTTATGGCCCATAGACCCTCCATGACTGGAACCATCTGGACTTTTAAAAGCTTGGTAATTGCAACACCATAAACAATCCTCTGCCAGTGTGCTGAGATTTAGAACCAGGGGGAGGCAGTGAGTTCTGACAGGGGATTCAGGGTCATAAGGTTTTAGGCAGGGAGATTTGCTGTGTGACTTCATGCAGATGTCTCCCCTTCTCTGTGCTTCACTTTTCCTCCTTAATGAACCTGGTTTACCCAGTGCACATGAAGACTTGGAACTAGACATTGTAAAGATGTTCTTTGTCAAACACCACCACCTTCTCTCATGATCCTAGGGATTTCCATCCATTTGCCACCCCTGAATTATGGAAGCATTGGCTCACAAATGGCTGAGACATGCAGTGTATGCCCAGAGTGACAAGGACGCTCATAGCAGAGCCCCATCTTGGAGGCTCTAAGTGATCTGTGCAAGGGGAAGACACAGCTACAGAAATGCCGATGCACACCAGGAGTGTGAATAAAATATTCGTTCTTGACACTTATGTACTTGTATCAAACAAATTCCCTTCTAGGAATTCATCCTAAGGTAAAATTGGACAAGCAATTTTATATATATACACACACACATTTTTTTCATTATGGAGTCACTTCTAACAATGAAAACTTGAAAATAACCCAAATGTCCAACCAATGAGACTGATTGAGTCAATTACACACTAGCTTGTCACTGGAATAGGTGCAGCTGTTTTTATTATGACTTTTCTAGTCATAAAAATGATAAGGCTATTTCTATTTTGAAAAGTAAAATAAATGCCGTCAGAAAACTAACCTCACATTCACAGGATTGTCTCTTATTTTACTCCATCCCTGTGTTTTTGCCCACACAGTAGGTCCTTCTTGCTCAGTTTCCTGGATCTCAGTTTGCACAAAGTTCACAAATCTTTCCTACAGCTCCCAGCCTAGCTAGAACTGAGTGCTGTGTTTTCTCAACTGCTCTCTTCTGTTGTTTTTCATTGTCTGCCTGGTAGTAAGATGATATGTACCTATGACTTACATCACTTCCTGGACTTGGAGCTTTTCGAGGGCTAGATTTATGTCTGATTTATCTCTAATCCTCAGGAAGGAATTAAGTAATGCCTGGTAAATTTTCCAGTGTGAGAAAGGTATTTATATGAGGCACTGAAGCCAATTTCTATACCAAACATGTCAGCTTCGCTCTGGGTGATGTTGCCTTGTACTTACTCTGTGTCCTTATCAAGGTTGTCACTACTTTTTGCTCACTCAGGGCAGATACCCTTCTAGTACAAGGTCTTATGCTGGAGGAAATTGTCACTGTGGTGGTCTCAAGTACAGAGAATAGGGGTAAGAGGCCTAGAGGTGTTTGTGCTAAGTGGGAAAATCCCCTGTATGTCTGCCTTGATGAAATTCTTAAGTCTACATTGAGGAGCCTCCTCCTATTCCCACTCCCACTCCCAAAGGCCCAAGCACCAGAGAAAGCCAAAGAATATTTCAGAGAAGCAAATGTGGAATCTCAGGACCAGTGAGGCTTTGTTCCCTGGTCCCTGGTTGGAAAAGCAGGCAGAGGTACAAGGCACCTCCTATAGGCTAGGGGCAGTATTACAGGGGAGAGTGGTGACTTATCTCTTCAAACACCATGATCAATTCTTACTGAACATAATTCCTAAATCCATTCCTGCATTCTTTTCAGTTGATAATCACTTTTTTCCCTAATGATTACAAAAGCAATGTACATTTTCACTGTAGAAACTTAAGAAAACACAAATAAGTAAAAAGAAGATATTAAAAAAAATTATAGCCCCATCACAGAAAGAACATTCTACTTAATTTTCTCTACGTGTTTATGTACACAGAAATATTTATATTTTATGTAACCAAAATTCCCCACATTTTATATAGTCTTTACTTGATTTATATTCATTTAAAATGTATTATGAACATCTTTTCATGTCATCAATTATCTGTCAACACATTGTTTTTAATGCCTGGATGGTATTTTTCTGCAGCTGAGAGGAACCCCCAGAGCTCTATGTGTTCCAGATAGGATACCCCACTCTCTGCCTGGCAAGAGTGCGGAGGGCACCTCAGCACTCTGCATGCTCCTCATAAAACTCTCACCCCTTCCTCCTTATCTTCCCCCTGCAAATCCTCACAGCTTCACTACTGCTCTCTGCCTTGAGACTCTCTGAAATAATTGTGTCTTTTATCACTTTTCATGTTAGCCACCACAAAGTAGCCCAGGACTCCTTGAGCTTCTCTAATCCCCAAAGGACTCTATAGGCAGTGAGGCAAACCACCCCACCAACCACACTGGCATTGCCTAATGTCCTCCTCTGATTTATTTTCTTCCTATTGCTATCACCATCAGAATATATGTATGTGTGTATATACATGCAAGTGTGGATGCACATATGTGTGTCTGTCTTCAATCACTGGGCTATAAGCTATATAAGGTATATAGGATCCCTGAGGGCAGGAATTGTTGTCTGTTTCATTTAGTTATGGTCTCCAGTGCCTAAAACAGTGCTTAGCACATGGTAAGCACACATTAAATATTCGTTGAATGGTTAGATGTATTATTTCACTATAATAAAAAATGCTGCCGTAAACATCTTCATAGAAAATCTTTGTAGTCATTTATTTTTTTATTTCAGAATAGTGTGGGGGTACAAATGCTTTGGTTACATAAATTGCCTTTGCACCACCTGAGTCATAGCTATAAGCATGCCTATCCCCCTAGGATGATTCCCTTTTGATAAACTTCCGGAAGTGGAATTTGTTCAAAGATAGAAGACAGGAACCTTTTTCCTTTTTCCTATTTTTTTTTTTTTTGGCACTTGGTCCATAGATGAGCAAACTGCAACATGCAGCATAAAGAGGCCTATTCCTTCACACCCTCAGCAGTATAAAATAATAGCACTTGAAACCGTCATCACCCATTTTGGGGGAAAGAAAAACTATAGGGAGAGTAAAATGAACTGTAGATGCTGGGGATTAGGGAGAGGGAAGAGGGATAATTAAGTGGAGCAAAGGGATTTTACAGGGAGTGACAGTATTCTGCATCATACTGTAATGGTGGATTCCAAACAGCATGCATTTGTCAAAACCCATAGAACTCTCCAGCACCAAGAGTAAACCTTAATCAATGCAATTAAAAATACTCATTTAGGAAGTCAGGATCCCGGGAAGAAATGCAGACTATAACAAGGAATCTAAATGCTTTGCAAATATGTGAAACAACCACACTGAAGGAGGTTGGGAGGGGGGGTTGCTGGTATAACACTGGAAATAAATGGAGTCTGTAAGACTAAAGCCAAAAGGAACTGCACACTTTCAGAGCTGTACTCTAGTTGATAAAGTTGTTTCCCACAGGGGTATAGGTTAACAATTCTGATATGCTGTACACGTATACTGGAATTGAGGAATTAAGTGAATGCATGACAGCTGGTAAGAGCCAGGTTCCTCACTGTTGGAGTGGGAGTTCACAGATAAGCAAGGGTAGGAGGCTAGATGACCCATGTGGTAATAGATTAGAGCTGGGGTCATCAGTATGAACTCATGTTTAGCTTCATATGGATTAGCCTAATGTGGATAGCTTAGCCTAATATGGTATTGCTGTAGTCATTATTGCTGTAGTCATAGCTAACTGATACAATCTCACTGAATTGTCACAGCCTTATGAAGTATTATTTATTTGTTTTCCATTTTGTAAATATCTGTTTTACAGAAGAAGATATGGAGGCTCAGAGAGACTAAATAATTCACCCGAATTATTTTTAAAAATAATTAGACAAATCCTAGTAGAGGGACATTCTACAAAATGCCTGACCAGTATTTAATTTAATTTAATCATGGAGTCACAGCCAGGCTTTGAGCCCACATCTGTCCGACTCCAGAACACCCTAACCACCATGCTACACCATGAAGTACCAAGTGTTGATGCTGGCAGTGGCAGGGCAAGGGGGAAGGGATCTTGGCAGCTAGCTAGGTATCCAGTGACAGCTTTTGTGTTCTGGGCTTTAAGTTAAAGATGACACCATTCCAAAGAGGGGTACCACACAGTCAAACTATGTAGGAAGTCCCCAGGTGGTTGGTGTGAGAAATGCTCACAAGGGCACTAAACTTCCTGCAGGTCACTCCAGACTCTGCTGAGAACAACAAAATGCGTTCTCTGGAGTCATGGCTGGAAGAAATGTAATTGTCAAGGGCTAGAAGGCAGCAGAATCCTATTATCATAATTTAATGTTGAGCCTCTGAAAACTTGAGCCAGAAAGGAGAACCTTTGCTCCCCAGAGTGCTCAAACAGATCCAGGCTGTAGGCACTCCCCACCCCAACCTGCTCACCAGTACCTGCCTTTGCAGCATTGAGTTCTAGGACCTGAGATGTCAATACCCCAAGATGTAGGGGCTCATAGCCACCAGTACTTGCCTGCTTAGGGCTTGACCTCAAGGAATTGGGGTGCAATCCAAAGAGTCTGGATCAAGGGACTGGGTTTGACCTCTAACTTGGCTGCTTGGTCCTGTGCAACCTTGGGCAAGTCAACTCACCTCTCTGGTCCTTGGTTTATTCATGCCAAAAAAAAAAAAAAAACCCAAAACACACAAACAAAAACACACATAGTCCTTGCTCTACCGACCTCACAGAATTTTCCAGGGGATGAATAATAGTGCTGATGGCTACCAGTGACTATACACTCTCTACCGGCCAGCACATCTTGTTTAATACTCACAACAATCTTTGTGGGCATCTGCTCATATTATCCTCGTTTTGTGGATGGAAGAACAGATCCAGCAAGATGCTGCTGCTTATCTGAGGTCACCCGGCTTGAAAGATTAAGTCTGGATTTAAAGCCCATCCCAGTCACCAGAGACGATATTACTAACCACATTCCAATGTGATGCCGGACGTAGTAGAGGACACTGTGAGGAACTTCAGACTCCCGGGGAAGAAATTCAACTCGGAGCAGGCGGGGAAGCTGGATGTGGGGGCATGGCCGATGGCTGGGGGTTGGCACTGATTGTGGGGTGGACGTGCATGCTGAGGGGGTTCAGAGTAGCAAGATGGACGAGGGTGGAGAGAGAAACAAGCTTGACTGGAGAAGGCTGGCAGAGACGGGGAGAGAGAGATGCATGGTGCCAGAGGAAATACCAATCTCAGGGAGACAGAGACATCGGAAGGGGCTTTTAGGACGCTCAGCTTCAGATATGCTTTGTAATCTCCATTCTCTGGGTCCCCCAAACCCTCCGTAAAATCCGTGTTTTTTTGTCAATGCCTTTGGAAATGCATCCGGGTTTGCTTTGGGATCTGAGAGACAGATCATGATGTGGACACTGCCTGAGAAGCAGCTTGGCTCTCGGGGCCTCATCCCTTCTCCTTCCCCAGCCTCCTCGGCATGCACCTGCCTCGGGGCCCAAGGCTGTCCCAGGGAGATCCTGCAGCTTCCAGGAGCTCTGGCTCTGGGGACACTGAGGACAACAAACTTTTATGAGCATAAGATGTGCAAGGTTTAGGAATCTAGCTGGATCCCAGCAGAGGTAGTTTCTTGGATGTATGTGAGTGATTTAAATTGAGGCAAAATCATCCTTCTCCCTCCTTCCCTTCCTTTCTACCTTCTTTTTTCTTTTGCTTTCTCTCATTCCCCCTTTTTCTCCCTCTCCCCTCCACCTGCCCTTGTTGCTCATCCGGCCTGCCCTCCATCTTTCAGCCCTGATCTTTTAACTACTCTACACCAGGTACTGTGCCCTGCCCGGGATGCAGGGACAAGTGGTATAGACGTCCTTTCTTCTCGCTCATGTTTCTTATGTACCCGTTGACCGCTAAGCTGGAGATTTTCACCGTCCCTGGACCCCAAGTGTCCAAATCCAGTGGGGAGACAGGCATATGAACCAATCCCCAAAATACTCTCCCCTCCCGATTCAGCTCTCCTAGACACCCAGATCCTCGTGAGGTTTCTTTCATCTTCTCATTTAGTAAAATGCAGGTTTTCCCTTCTCCCTGCTGGAGTCAGTTTGGAAGCATCTTTTCCATGTTGCTACACAGCCTTCATCCTTATTACTTTAATATCCGCATAATATACCACTAAGTAACCTAATTTACATAGCTGGCCCCCTATTGTTGGACATTAGGTAGTTTCTTGGTAAAAGTGTAACCGTTTTAGAGCCTGCCTTTTCGGAGGGCTCCTGAGTCCAATTTAAATGGGAGGATGGAGGCACGGCGTGGAGGGTTTTTGTCTCCCTGCCCCTGTTGCCGCTGTGACTATTCAGCGTGGCTTTTGGAATGCACCTGAGGACACCTGCCTGCCCCTCTTCTAGCACCCATCACACTGCCTTAGAACCCTCCGTGGAGGCGTCATCTCCTCCACCTGACTGTGACCTTTCAATGGCCTTTTCATCTCTATGTCCCCAGTGCCTGGCACAGGGCAGCCCCTCAGAAATGAAGGGAAGGAGGAGGGAAGGAAACAAAAGAAAGGAGGACTAGAGCTGGATACTCCTCATTAATAGGGCCTGCAATCGCTGAGGGGCATTAGTGACTGAACATGTTGACAGTGTGTAATTTATTAGCCTGAACTGTGCAAATTATACCTTCCCCCCAGGACTTGCCCACAATGAGAACAGAGTTTATACTGGGGCTCTGGATAAATACGCAGAGGAACAAAAATCTCATGAATTTTTTAAAGAGCTTATTGGAATTGGTGGTGGGGGTAGGGGTGCTGGCATTCTGAGTACAGAAGGATCCAGTGGATCCGCATTCATTGCTCTTTATCCTCTTTAATCTTTTTAATCCTCTTGCTTTCCGGTATTAATCTGTGCTTCCCCCCTGAACTCCCCTCCCCTGTGGACCATCAGGAGAATAATACCCACCCACGGGCCCCTGCTGCATCTCCCATCCCACTGGTGAGGGATTGGGGTACCCAGCCCCCAGCAAAGGTTGGGTCCTGGAGCCCCAGAGATGCTGAGACCCTGTCCTCTGCCTGCACCTGTTTGGGGTGAGATTAGAGGTGTTGAGACCCATAACACTGAGACACTCGGTGCCCCCTTGAAAAAAAAGCTTCCTGGCTCTGAGTGACACCTGAGCTTATCAGCCCCCAAATGTCAGCCCTGCCGCAAGTTAAGCGGTTTACAAGGTCTTGCTGAGAAGTTCCATGTATGAGAAGCTAATAGAAGGTCAGCATTTTCCATTTCGATTTTTTTTTTCTCCTGCCTGCTGCCCAGGGTCTCAGTGATGCTCTCTTACTCTGGCATTTTGAAGACGTTCTCACACATTCTAGCAAGGTAGCTAAGCACTTGATGTGATTTTCTCCTCCCCACAAGCCTGTGAAATGAGGGCTGTTATTATTTCCATTCTACGCATGAGAAAATTGAACCCTGAACAGAGAGGGGTCCCTTGCCCAAAGTCATGCACAGCAGCTGAGAGAGTTGGGCTCTGGACTCACATCTGTCCAAATCCAGAGCCCACGCTTTGATGTATCGTGAATTTGTCCTCCACTTAGCAAGGCAAGAATGCTTCCTCCCCTGCCCCAGGTCACCATTTGCAGTGACGACTACAACTGATGTAAATAAACAGCCTGGGTTCCAAGTTGAAGAACTGGGACCCTGATGATGGAGATTCCATCTCTGGTTTCCTCTAATTTCCTCGGGCAAGAGGTCAGCAAACTCTGGTCCAAATCCAGCCCATTGCCAGTTTATGTCAATAAAGTTTTATTGGAACACAGCCACGCTCATTCATTTACATATTATATGGTCTGTGGCTGCTTCACGCTACAACAGCACAGTTGAGTAGTGTAACAGACACCATATGGCCCACAAAGCCTACAATATTTACTCTCTAGCCCTTAGACAAAAATTTTTCTGGCCCCTAGAATCTAGTGTAATCATCCTCTATTATCCCAGAATCTACCATAATAGATGACAATAGTGACAGCACTATGAGTGGGTCACGTTTCTCATGTGCTATGAGCCAGATGCTGTGCTAGTTCCTTTCTGTGGATTATCTCATGGAACCCTCCAAGAACACTGCCCGGCAGGTGCTCAGAGAGGTGAGCAATTTCCCCGTCGCCACCGAGTTAGAACATATCGGATCTGGGACTCAAACTTGGAGCTCACTAACAAATAAATTACAAAAAGCTCTATACTCTAAAGGGCATAATTTTTACATAGATTGTCCACCCAACGCCTGGCATTTGTGCTACCTTTTGCATTTATGCTGGGAAGTGAGACAAAATGAGCAAGGGACAATCTGTCCTTGGAAAACCTGTGGGCTTGTGGGAAAGTCAGACCTCCGTGTAGACCAGTGGCGAGATGGCTGTCATAGAAGACAGAGAGCCCAGAGCAAGGAGTGGGGAAGGGGCCTCCAAGGTGACTCTTGAGTTGGTTCTTTAATGATGAAAAGAAATTTATAATTGCAATGGGAGACAGAGAGAGAGAGAGAGAGTTCCAGGCCTCAGGAACAAGTTAAGCAAATTCTCGGAGTATAAACGATTTTCACATGCCTGAGTTTAGGATGAGTGAGGGGCAGGAGGGGGTGAAGGGTTGACAAAAATAACAAGAGGGCTCTGTTTGGAGTCAGATGTGAGGCTGAGAACTTCCCTTATCCAGAAAGAGCCTCAGGTTTCTCATGCCGTCACATTTCCTTCTGGTAGGCAGTAGGCGCCCAATAAATGCTTCTAAGAACAGAATGGCTACCCCCACAGTACAGAGCGAGCCTCCTCTTGGCTTCCCCTGCAGGATGCTCACACAGCTGCAGACATCGAGACCTGTCCAGGTGACAGTGACTCATCCACCTGGGACCACATCCAGGCCTTCTGAAGAGTTTCAAGTGTGGGTTCAGCTCCCATGGTCTCTGGACAGGAGCATTCCAGAAAAGGCTCCTACTTCCCTGCCTGTGCTCTGATGGCAGAGCAGTGTCTTATGCTCTGAAGTAATTACACTTTAATTCTTTTTTTTTTTTTTTTTTTTTTTTTAAGACTAGTCAAGTGAAGCAGTGGGAGTGGGGAGGAAACAAAGAAATCTATAACTGGTTGTGATCAATTAGTTCTAAACGCCACTGCACTCAGACCAGCCCACGCTTGTATTCTTGATCATTCATTTTAGTGGAGCAGAAAAGAGCAGGGAGAACCCAGCTCTGTAGCTTTCTGATTGTGTGACTTTGGACAAGTCCTCTGATTTCACAGAGCCTCAGTGTTCTCATCTCTAAAATGGGGGTGACGATTCCTGTCTCATGAGATCATTATGACGGCAAGCGTAGCCTGCCACATTGTAAGTGGTGGCTATTATTGTTATCATGATGTGGGGCCAGATTTAGACATGTCAGCTTTTATTGCAATAATGATGAAATAATGCCAAAAATCTCTGTGCTTTGCCAAAGCCAACATTCTTGTATGTATCTATGTATGTATGTATTTTATAGTTCTATGGATCAGCTGGGGATGGCTCTGCAGGTTAGATTTGGCCCTGCTCTCCTTGTCTTTCATTCTGGGACCAGGGCCACCCAGGACATGTCCCCTTCTAAAGACAGGTGACAGAAATCTCAAGAAGTTCAAGTGAAGAGGCAGCCACCATTTAAGGCTTGAGCTCAGAACTGGGCCATGGTTACTTCAACGTGTCTAAACATGTACTATTGGCTAAAACAAGCTGCATGGTCCAGCCCAGTATCAACAAGGTTAGGAAGATACACTCCACCCACAGTGAGCTATACTAAGGGTGGACAAGGAAGGAAAAATTGTGAGCAAATGGTGCCACTACCACAATTGCCAAAACTTATACATAGCATGACCGTGGGCTATGTGATCCCATCATCCACTCAACGTTGCCTTCTATGTTTCCCAAGGTTTAGCAGGTCATCCAAACCCCACCTTACAGATAGATAAACCAAGGTTTGAGCCCCTTCCTGTGGTTTGTCTTAGTGGTAGGGAAGGTTCCACAAGGATGCTGTATCTCTTACTGCAGTGGGGTTCTGATCAGTGGCCTCCAGCATGGATTCCCACAGGGAGCCTAATTGACTGCTGGAATGTGAAGGCTGCCACCCTCCCTGCCCCACTGGGTTTTCTGCAAGATGTTCTTTGAAGAGAGGCTTCTGCTGCTTAAAAAAAAAGCTTGAAAACCCTCTAAATAGATTCCTACATTCCTTCCATTTATTCAGTGGTTAACAGCATAAGCTTTGGAGCTCACCCTACCCAGATTTGAGTGATGACTCTACCATTTACTATTTGTGTTAACTCAGGCAAGCAGGTAACTTCCCGGACCACAGTTTTCACATCTGCCAGCCTGTTCATAAGAGTATCCTTTCCCCTCGTCTCTACCAGCAGGAGGTGTTATAACTCTTTTTAATTTTTGCCAGTTCAATGGGTATAGAATGATGTTTCATTTTTACTTTACTTTGCATTCCCCTAACTTCTCGAGACTTGGAGCATCTTTTCCTATGTTTATTTGTTAGCCATTTGGATTTCTTCCATCAATTCCTATTCTTGGCTCATTTTCTATTGGGCCATTTGTCATTTTTCTGGTTAATTTGTGAGAACTCTTTGATACCCCATGGACATTATTCTAATATAGTATGAATTTTATCTTTTGCTTGCATTACAATTTTTCCTAAAACCATTTTTATTCTTTTTTTTAATCTCATAATAATAGTATCTCCTGCACTGACATGTGAGGATTAAATGGCCTAATGCATATAAGCACTGAGCAGAAATCCTGATCTGTAGTTCAATAAATTATTTCTATTATTTACAAGCTTTGAGTGTGGGTACATGGTTCTAGAGTTATTTGAACGTGTGTGCTGATGGAGTTAGTTAAAATTATAGGGCCAGGCAAGGAGGTTCTTGTGATCTGTAACATGAACTCTCAGGAGAAGGGGGAGAAGAATGTTACTGCCTTGTGTCTGTTCCGTGGGGAGGGTGGGCAGGAGAGCTTGTCAGCAGAGTTGATTCTAATGTGTGTGTGCGACTGATGAGCTGTGGAATTGACAAGGCTCTATTATTCACTCTGTGATAGGAAAAAGTATACTCATGCTTGGGAGATCATTAGCCATGAGGATACCCAATAAATCAGAGAAATAACTGAGGTGGTGCCCATGAGTCAGCTCCACCGCCAAGCCCTGCCCGGAACATTCCTCTTGCCAGAACCAGACTCCACCAAACGTGGCTCCTCTCCGGGCAGTCTGCTGGAATACACCAGCATGAACTGTCTCAAAGTTCTATCAGTTACTTACTGCTGCCATAATGCTGTGTTACAAACAACCTCAGTACCATTAAGCCATAAGCACTCATTGATCACGTGACTGAGTGGTCAGCTGGGCAGCTCTGCTGATCTTGGCTGGGTTTGCTCATACATCTGGGGGCAGCCGGCTATCAACTGGGATGACTGGGTTCTTCTTCATGTATCTCTCATCCTCCATGAGGTAGCCTGGGCACGGACTTGGCGACAACCATTTTTCAAGCCTCTTCTTGGGTCATATTTGCTAAAATCCTTTTGAGCAAAGCACGTCATGTGGTTGAGCCAAGTCAGAGAGGAGGAGTGCTATAGTCACACGGCCAAGGACAGGTGCACAGGGACGGATAAAGATTTGGTGCCATCATTGCAGTCTGCCACAGTGGTTTGGCATAGAAGTTACGATTACAGGTTATGGAAACAGAAAGACCTGGATTTTGGTGTCTCTTGCTACTGGGAGTTGCACACCTCCCTCCATTCCTTCCCTAGGTGCCTGCACCAAAGCCTTTTTCCCAAAGTCTTTGCTCTCAGCTAGCTGCCACAGTCAGAGATTTCTTTTCTGTGTTGCCTTCCAGCTGCTAACGCCCTCTCTCTCTTTCAAGGATGTCTACATTAAAAGATCTTTATTGCCTTTTCTGATTACAAGGGAATACATGCTTGTTGCACAACGTTCAGGTAATACAGTTCATCGTGACCCAGCTTGGCAACACCTCTCTGAGTGGGAACTTCCTCCTATTAATATATTCTTACAGAATTTTTCTGTCCCTATTTGAGATCTCTTCATCAAACATAGGGTCAAGTTTTATGCAACTTGCTTTTTTCACTTAACAATAACAATAACACCAACACCGCAATGTGGGTATCTTTCCATGCAGGATGTTGTCCATGGTTTATACATCAGAATCACCTGCAGAGAAGAATATTAAAATACAGATTCCTGGGCCTCATTCTTAAAGAGACAGTATTCAAAGATCTGACGGGGGCTCAGGAATCTTTGTTTTAGATCCACACTATTTGTATTTTAACAGGGTCTCCTTACCTGGTGCTACTTTTAGGTGCCAGTGGTAGGAAAAGAACTACCCAAGGAAAGTAGTGATTAATGGAGGGGTTCCGGGTACTGTCACAGCCAGTAGGGGAGACAGCTATGGCCAAATCATATCACCTAAGGAGGCCTGCCTTGCCCAGAGAAAGAGCCTGCATTGACTTTCACCCTCAGTTTCTTTGGAACCTGTCCAGGTATAGCCCCTAAGTAACCAAGTAGCCACCTGGGTTCAGGAATTCCCAACTGTGTGTCCTTGGGCAAGTGACTTCACCTCTCTGAGCTTTCCATTAACAGCAGCCTCCCTTCCGCCATGAGAAAGGGAGAGCAGGGACTCACCGGGCAGTCTGGGGAAAGCCAGGGAGCCCCGAGGAGAGCAGCAGCCACACCAGGTGTCTTGACGGGTTAATTACAGAAAATTATGGCAAGTCAGATTTCCACCTCCAGGAATCTCATATTAAGGTCTGGATGATGTGCGGGATTTTAATCATTCTCCAGGGGCTGGTGACAAGGAAGGCTCTTCCTGCTGGGACCAATAAGTAGGGGAGCCAATCAAAATGTGCAGATACAGCCGAGGAAGAGGCTGAGGGAGAGCTTGAGAGAGGGCCAAGGCCCTTTCTGGACATCTGCTGGCTGGGGACTGTTCTCAGACAAATCCGAGAGGGGCAGTCGGGGTATCCTGACTTCAGAGTTATGTGTGGTAGATGCAGAAGGGGCTGCGATTCTCTCCGCTTCTCTGTGTCCACTCCCTTTCCTGTGTGACTTTGCAGCCCTGCCCATTAGGAAGTAGAGGCTGTTTCCCTAAAAACTCTTGAACCTGGGCTGGCCTTATCATTCGTGGCCCATAGGATAGGACGGAAGTGACTCTGCAACAATTCCTAGCTCAGGGGTCGAAAGGACTAGAACACTGCTGTTCTCTCTTGTGGAATCTTGCCTTTCCCTGCTTTTATTTTTTCATAACATTTATTACTGAGTAGACTACATTATGGGTTTATATATTTTGTTTGTTGGCTGTCTCTCCCCAGTAGAATATCAGCTCCAAGACAGCATGAGTTTTGTCTGTTTAATTACCTGCCATATCTTCAAAACAACACCTGGAATGAGGCAGGTGCTCAATAACTTTTGTTGAAATGATTTCATAATTAAATGAGCACCTACCAATGCCTAGCACATAGTAGGTCATTATTATTTCTCAGACATTGCTCAGAAATCAGGTAAATGCCACACGGTTCCTACTTTCACTTTATGAATTCATCTAAAAATATTTCTTGTGCATATACTATGTGCCAGGCAGTGTGCTGGGTTCTGCTCATATAGGGATGGGCAAGAAGACTTATAGATCAGCAGAGGACTCAATGGGACCTCCCTCAGCGGTTACTGTGGGGATTGAATGAGCTAAGGTGTGGATAATGCTTTGCACACTCAGGAGCAGAGGAGTTCAGAGGGCTTAAATTGCTGGTGCACTGACAGATGGCAGGTGGCAGAGCTGGGATTTGGACCCAGGTGGCCTGACCCCGGGGCTTGAACCTGTAACCACTTTGTAGGTGGCCATAATGGGGCTGCCCTGACGTAGCATTGGTCTGGCAATCCACGCACTGATCCGGGCCTCCACCCGGAGTCCTGAGCTGTACGGTCATCCGGATTTCAGCGGATGACAATAGGAAACCACTTTGGTCCCTAATGGATTCAACCCTCCCCAAATGCTCCATCATATTAGTCATGGAAATGGGCTTTGTCTCATCCCGGGAGTTGCTTGATGAAACAGGCGGGCACTCAGCCTCTCTAAGCCAAAGGTGATTTATTAATAAAAATATCACCAGAGCCAGCCTTGGATGAGCCTTGTACAGATAGTCTGTTTGATTTGATGGGAAGAGGGGGCATCTCGTGGCCCTCCCCTTCAGAATCAAATCTGCCTGGGTTCAAATCCCAGCTCGGCTGCTCTGTGACCTTGCACAAGTCACTCAACATCTCCTAGCCTTCCTTGCCTCAGCCTTAAAATGGTGATAGTGAAATCGGCAATCTATTATGGTTGTCATGAGGAATTACAATATAATGTATGCAAATTGTTCAGCACAGCGCTGGAGACATAGTAAGTGCTGATAAGTGGTGGTAAATATTATTATTATTATTAGCATTACTAATTCACTTGTTCATTTATTCACATATCTAGTCATCAAGCATTTATTGAGCACCTAATGTTTGCCTGGTCCCATGCCGTATGTGTGTGTGTGTTTGTGTGTGTGTATTTTGGTTCGGAGTTGGGCTTTCGTCCAGGGCAGTGTGGGCTTTCTCCCTAGGCTACACACTCCACTTCCAAGAAAAGTGAGTTCTCAGCATTGCCCACGAGCATGGCTAGTGTGGACTGATTGGGTATCTGGGGTATGTGTTCAAAGGCCCACAGGAGTCCTGACTCCTCTCCCAGAGGTCTCCTATAGGCCACGCCCTCCTCAACCGCCATGGGTCAGGATGGGTAGGACAACAGAGGCCAGGGACACTGCTGCGCAGAGGAAGTCCCCATCAATACTCTCACCTTCTTCCCTCAGCTCCCCAGCTGAACTCTAGCGAAACCAGGCTTCTAGGGGGCCCTAAAGCAGTGGGTCTTTACCCTGGCAGCAAATTGGAACCACCTGGAGAGACTGTAAACATGCCAATGCCCAGGCCACATCCAGGCCTATCCAATCAGGACCTCTAGTAGTGGGGGAAGACGTCAGCATCTTCTCCACCAGAAAGACCTCTTACCCCTGCTAGGCTGACTCCCTCTGCTAACTGCTCTCTGTACCCCCACCAGCAGGCCCCCAGAGCCCTGCACAGTCCCTGACACATGGTCAACACTCAGTGTAGATTTCAGCACATGAACTTCTGCTTGGCCCAGGATCCTGGACTGAAAATGATTTGCAGAATCTCCAGAGCTAAACATAAGCAGGAAGGAAAGTACCTGCAGCCAAAAGAAACCCACACAAGGGATTCCGGGGCCACAAACTGAAAATCTGGGGGCTGGCCATGGGTCTGCATGCCCACTCCACCCTGTCCCCTTCATGAGCCCTGACAACTCAGGTGAGAGGCTCCCCCATACTTTCCCCCTCCAGGAGCCTCCAAGGGTGTTTTGGGTTGAGTGTCCCCAGAAGCAGACATGGAGACAAAACCAGATCCTTAGAAAGACCACTGGGGAAGAGGGGAAGGAGACAGGGAAGGGAAGGACGTCAACACAGGTATGAGCAGGTGACTGCTGTGATAACCGGCTCAACCCCCCTGGGGATCTGTGGGAGACAGACAGCATAGGACATGCTCAGAGTTACCCCACCCCAGGGACAAGCAAGGGCCTGGGGTGTTTATCCACCAATTCTCACTGTCTTTGTTCGAGGGATATTCTTGGGGGGTCCACTCCCTAGCACTTCCGGCTGGCTTGTCTCATGGAAATCCCTCAGAAGGAGACCCAGGCTTGTGTCATGAACTCACTGCACTGCGCGTGCATATCAGCAGGGCACTGACAGCATCTGCCCCGGGGGGTCTGAGGGCTGGCTCCTGCAACACGGATACAGTCCTAATGGCCAATAGCTCCAATCTCCAGAAATGCCCCGTATATAAGTGGTTCCCCCAGCACAGCAAGACAATGTGCTCTAGAAACACACAAGCCGGATTTAAATCCCAGCTTTGGGGGCTCACAGACTAATTTCCCTTCTGCCAAAGAGGGTTTAAACTGAGCAAAAGGAGATCTCAGAAAAGGCCGCAGCCCCGGAGGTGGGTGTGGAGGTGGCCTGGTTATTCTTAGCAGTGACTTAGGAGAGGAAAAAAGGTTCTTTGGGCTGCCAGGGCTGCATCGCAACTTCCAGAGGGAGCAGCCAGACCACAGTCCTTCCTGGCTTGCCAAGTTTGGTTGGAAATTCTTTCCACCCTAAGGCAGTAGGGAATGCGGGGAATGCGGGGTGGGCCCTCAGGGCCCCTTAACTAGAATTTCTCCACCCTGGTGTCAGAGTGGTGGTCAGATTAATAGGGGCCATTCAGACAGCCAGGCCTGGCAAGCAGGACCCCTGAGTCTGGGCTCCTGGCCTGGCTGTAGTTTTCCTTGTGCTCGAATGCTTTGATTCACGCAGGGGCGAGTGAGGGTGAGAGAAGCTGAAAAGGTACATGTCCTCAAAGCCCAGGCAGGAGACAGGACACTGCCCCAGACTTGTTGAAGCTCTGGCTTTGGAAGATTCTAGAAGAGCCGAATGCAACTGAGACTTGGCTTTTGGGTCCCAGCTTTTGTTGCTTTCTGGGAGGTAAACATAAGCTCTTCCTTAGGGTAGCAGAGTGGGTGAGAACAGGGGCCCTGGCGGTCAGAGTCCTGGGTTCCAATCCTGATGGCAACAAACAAGTCATATGGCACTGGGTAGGTCATTTAATATTACTGTGCCTCGGTTTCCTCAACTGATCATAATCCCTACATGATGGGCTTGCCATGAGGGTTAAATGAGTAAATACAGTTCTTAGAACCGAGCATGGCATACAGAAAGCATTTAGTAAATAGTGATCCATGAGTCTTGCATGCAGAAGTACTTAAATAAGAAGCTTCGTGGGTACTGGCTGCTTTTCCTTCCATCTGTCCAGTTGTAGAGCATTTCAGAACACCAGATACGGAGTTAGACAGATCTGGCCTGGAATCTCTGATTTATTCCTTACTATCCATGTGGCAAATGACTTAGGTTCCTCATCTGCAAAATGGCAATAATCCTAGTAGCCACTTCATAGATTTGTAATGAGGATTAAATGAGTAAGTGAATATAAACTCCTTAGCCCTGTGCCTGGCACCCAATACACAGTATTATTGTTTATTTTTGCTGGAATCACTCCTTGATCCACTTAGTCATCAAACATTTATTGTGCTTCAGGTGTCGGAGAGAAATCAAATGTGCCGTTACTCTCAAAAGGCTAACTGTAAGTACCTGTGTGCTCCTCTCAGGAAAGAGGGGTTTGTTTCCAGAAGAAAGTGGGGAGGGAAGTTGGAAGGCAGGGATAACTATATCCATTCCAACTCCTAGGTCTGTGGGTACAGCTGGAGAGGGGGAATGAGTTGGTGCTTAAAATGGAAATGTTGACAATGCCAGGAAGCAGACTCACGCTGCAGTCTTTCTGAGTCCAAATCTTACTGTTTGGGAAACCTGGAGCAGGGTGATGGATTGAAGATGCTACACATCCTATGGAGAGGCAGAGGCCATTTCCTGTCCCATGAATCTGGGCAGACCTTAGTGACTTACTTGCTTGACCAATAGAATGTGGCAGAAGTGACAGCCCAAGACATCCAAGGTTGGGCCATAAAAACCTTGCCACAAGCCGGGAATGGTAGTCCCAGCTACTCGGGAGACTGAGGCAGGAGGATTGCTTGAGCCCTAGAATTCGAGGCTGTAGTGAGCTATGATTGCATCTGTGAATAGCCACTGTGCACCAGCCTGGGCAATATAGCGAGACCCCATCACTAAAAAAATATATACTAAAAATAAAAATAAAAAACCTTGCTGCAGTAGTCTCATCCAGAACAAGCAGCATCTCTCAAGTGGGCTGTGTGCCATCAGTTTGTTGAGATTATCCAGGGAAATAGGTGTACCTTAATTCAATAAACTTGGGAAAGTACACAGTAGACCTGTTTCCCCACTTCATGCCAAAGAGAGTTCCTCATGCACTTTAGCATATAAAGACCCCAGAAATCCTGCACTGAGAAATCCTTCACTTCTGTTTCACCTAGAGTTACCTTGTAACACCTACTAACACCTTTCCTTGTAATTTACAAACACTTCAGGGAATGCTAACTTAGACCCATTCATTAAAGACCTTTGGGTCAGAGGAGTTTTATAGCTTGGAGCAAAAGCCCTTTTCTCTACCACTCCTGCCTTTTTTTTTTTTTTTTCACCTTCCCTTTCTCTGTAGAGAGTGGGCAGGGCCAAGCATTGTTCACCAGTTTCTGCAGCTGGTTCAGCTGAGTAGAATAAACTGACAATATTAAAGCAAAGAAGTCATGCTGCAGGCGTTTGCAAATTACCTAGACTCTCTGGAGAAACCAACTGGGGGTAAGGTCCAGAAATTGGGAGAATGTAATGCATAATAAAAACCATTAAAAAAAACTGAGGAATATAATGTAGAGGATTATTGAGTGCCAGAACCCCAAAGCTATAAACAGGATGTTTGAAACGATTTCAAGCATAAAGGTCACAATCTGCAATTTAAATGTGGGTAGTTTGTTGCCTTTTTTCTTGGTTATGGTTGGGTGCCACCAATTAGTTCAAGAGTGTATGTGTGTGTGTGTGTGTGTGTGTGTGTGTGTGTGTGTTCAAAGAACTCATTGGGCTTCTCAATCAGGCTGAGTTGGTTGACAACCTGGAAACCCACACGGGTGGGCAAGTTCTTTACAGCATGAGAACAGGGAGGGCTCTCCTGCTACACAGCAAGAGCTTTCTTCCTCTTTCTGGAAAAATAAAAATATGATGCAAAACAAACCCTGGCTCCCTTCAGCAGTCTGCAGTGGTTTTACCCTGAAGAAGCGAATCATTGAAAAATCATCCCTGGAGTGGGATTGCCACCAAACCCCAATCTAGTCCAGTGGTCTTTATTAATGCCAATCCTGTTTACTGACTTGGCCAAGGTGATGGGAGGGGGGTTATTGAGCTGACGATTGGTGTTGTCCCTTGAAGCCTTTGCTCATGGACAAGCATCTTTCCAGTTTACCTTGTGGCATGGGAGAGGTCAGTGATATGATAGCTAGGGGAGCTTATAAGTCCCTCTCAAGGTTGGGCCCCTCTCTGCTGGACATGGGAAGGTAGGTTGTGACAGAATCAGGCAGAGGGAGCTGAACTAGGACTGGCCACCAGGGCAGGGTTTCTCAAACTTTAAAGTGCTTGCGAATCACCAGGAATCTTGTTAAAATGCAGATTCTGACTCCATGGTCTGGAGTTGAGTTTGAGGTTCTATATTTCCAACAAGCTCGCAGATGAGGCCAGAGCTGCTGGTGGGAGGAGAACACTTTGACTAGGGAGGCTCCAGACCAGGCTGTTCAATAGAATTTCTGTGCTGATGGGCATGTTCTCTATCTTTGCTGCCACTAGCCACGTGTGGCTTTTGAGTATTTGAAATGTGGCCAGTGAGAGTAAAGAAGTGATTTTTGGGGGTGGGAAATGCTTTATTTTTAAATACTTTGAAGGACAAGCTTCTTGTAGGAAATTTCGAGAGTGTGTGACATCTGAGTTATGATGACATTACATTTTATGGATGTTCATGTTTAGAAATTGGCATTGGAAGGCTTATCAAACTTCTGAAATAAACATACATTTACCTTTATATATGTGTGTATGCATGTTTATATTTTTATATATACATATATAAACACACATATACAAACATATAAATTCTGGATTTATGGATTTCAACACTAACTTTCAAGTAGCTTTCAGCAATGAACTAAATTTTCTTCTTGAAAAAGTAAGTCAAGAATCAGAAGAGGAAAAAGAAGACATTCAGTTTTTTTTTTTCAGTGAAATGTTCTTTTTTATCAAGATTTATTGAGATATAATTGGCAAAGAAAAAATGTATATATTTAAGGTCTACAACATGATGTTTTGATGTACATATACATTGTGAAATGGTTGCCACAATCAAGCTAATTGACATGCCCATCAAATCACACAGTTATCCGTTTTCCCTTTTTGTGATGAGAACATTGAAGATCTACTCTCCTAGCAATTTTCCAGGATACAATAGAGTATTATTACCTATAGTAACCATGCTGTGTATTAGACCTCCAGAACTTATTCATCCTGTGTAACTGAAACTTTGTACCGTTTGACTGATGTCTCCCCCTTCGACCCCCCACCCCCATCCCCTGCTGACCACCATTCTACTGCCTGCTTCTGAGCTGGACTTTTCCAGACTCCACATGTAAGTGAGATCATTCAATGTTTGTCCTTAATGTCCTCCAGGTTCATCCATGTTGTCCCAAATGACAGGATTTCTTCTTTCTAAAGGCTGAATAATAGTCCTCTGTGTGTGTATGTGTGACATTTTCTTTATCCATTCTTCTATTGATGGACACTTAGGTTGATTCTGTATCTCGGCTATTGTGAATAATGCTGTAATGAACATGGGGGTGCAGACATCTCCTCCACGTAATGATTTCATTGTCTTTGGATATATAATCAGAAGTGGTATTGCTGGATCGTATGGTAGCCCTGTTTTTAATGTTTTGAGGAACCTCCATACTGCTTTCCATAACAGCTGTATCAATTTGCATTCCTACCAATGGTGTACAAGGGCTCCCTTTCTCCACCTCCTCATCAACACTTGTTATCTCTCATCTTTTCGATAATAGGCATCCTAACAGGTGTGAAGTGGCATCCCATTGTGGTTTGGATTTGCATTTCCCTGGTGATTAGTGATGTTGAACACCCTTTCGTATTCCTGCTGGCCATTTGTGTGTCTTCTTTTGAGCAATCTCTATTCAGGTCCTTTGCCTGTTTTTCAATCAGTTTATTTGTTTTCTTGCTCTGAATTTTTAATGTAACTTAATTTCAATTGTTGTAAATTTAAATAGCCACATGTGGCTAGTGGCTATCGCATTAAGCTGCATAGCTCTGTATGCCAGGGACCATATTTTTATCTCACTCCAGTTTCCCATCACTTAGGCAGAGTGCCTGGTCTACAATGGGCCCTTAATAAATCTTTATTGACAACATTGTGACATAATATAATTGGAGAAAGAGTTTTAAACCATGTTTGTCTCAACCTTATGGTTGTAAGTCACCAAAACCACCTTGAACTTGAACCTACCAAAGATCTACCAATTGGTTCTTTTGACCCAACTGTGGAAAGATCAGAGATATAGCTGGTCTTGGGGAGGGCTGGATCTAGGAGCTAATTCACCAACATATTCTTTCTCTCCTCTTTTGTCTGCATGCTGATTAATTCCCAGTGGAGACAAGTAGCCCTGGACCTCCAAACTTAGAGCCTCATGACCATGTGAAATAGAGTTGTTTCCCATTGTAGTGAATTCTTGTAAGTTTCTGTAGCCTCAGCATCTGTTTCGAATACAAGTTTAACTTTCTCATACCAGAAGCAGGGCTCAGTCACCGTTGATACAGTTCTATGCCATGCCACACCCAAATGGCTCAAGCCGGTGGCCAGAGATAAGAACTTTGAGTCATCTCTCCTGCCTAGCAGACTGGGCTCCCTACTTTCCTGTCAAGTCCTTTGAAGGAACCATTCAGACATTTGCCTGCAAACTTAAAGTGACCCACACTTATTATTATTGTTATTCCCTTATAACAACTGTATGCCACACACTTCTCTCTTTTGCTGCCTGACTCCTCATTCCTGCCACGAGTGACCCGGGGAAGGAGGACTGTCCCCCGACTCATTACGCCTTCCCTGCCCTGGATCTGTAAGTAAAAAATTTTAAACGTATTTCCTATTATGGTGGTGTAGTGAATTTGTGCCTTCCATCTGAAGAACTGGGGGCTGCCCCAGGCCAGATTTTCAAGAGGACCCTAGGGAGAACACAAGGTCAGACTCCCCGTATGAGGGATGGTCAGTCAGGGATAAACTTGACGCGAGTCAGATAAGAGCTGCAGGAGCATCTCCAGTATAAACAAGTTTCCCATATGAGGGAGCCCCTGTCGCAGGTCAGACAACTAGGCATTAGGACATCTGCCAGGTAAAAGAAGTATCCCATGAAAGGCAAACTGTAATCACCCTTGTCTAGCTCCCTTTCATTTCCCATTAGGGCAGGATTGCTAGCCACTCTGGTATTGGAGCCCCAGCTTAACTGGGGGCTTGCAAAACACCCACCAAGACCAATTAGAAAAATCCCAGGGGAGGTTTCTGATTGGCCAGGCTTCAGTCATATGCCAAATCCTGGACTAATCACTGTGGCTGGGGCAATGGGGTTCTAAGACTGGCCCCAGGTAGGCTCAAGGGCAACCCCTCTACTATCAGGAGTGGCTTCCTCCAGACACGCAGTATTGGCGTGTGGAAGATCAGTTCCTAAATAGATGGACTATGCCCTCCTGGGCAAATAAAACAATAAATGTGTGTGCGTGTGGAAGGGGGTTTCCAGCTTATGTAAACTGTTGTTGCGATGTGTTTCCTTGAGCTAGACCATGGATATGAAATTGCCCTCTTTGATTATGTCAAAAGGCATAATGAGGACAGTAAAATTCCACTGGCCAAACTGGTTTCTCTCTATGCTCCCTGGCCCTGCTATGTTAGCAAGGCCATGGGATTCTGGAAACCAAAGCATCCCAAAGGAAGCCAGCATGTGAAAGAGAAGGCTGAGCAGGGGTTTGTTGGATGGAGAAATGGAAGGAAGGAAAGAGCATTCCAGGGAGGAGAAATAGCATATGCGAAGGCAAGGGGTGACGGAGCAGGGCAGAGGCGGGAGGAGTGGAGAGGAGGGTGAGGAGGGGAGCAGTAGAGCTCTGTGTGCTTTAAGAGATTGCTGTGATTGGGTTTGTGGGGTGGACAAGATGGTGAGGGGAGGCAGGATGCCAAGGACTACGACATGGCCATATGTCTTTAAGGAACTCGTGCTTTAGGGCTGGGCGGAGGAACACCAAGCTCCATTCTGGCTGCCTGTGTGTTGGCTTGTCTCATGCTCAGACCTTGGCTAGGCTGGGTCCAGGTCTCAGTTGCACCACTTCTCAGCACCATGACACTGGGCAGGTGACCTAACTTCCCTAGGCCTCCATTTTCCCATCTGCGGGATCCATGCCTTGCACGGCAGTTGTGAGGCTGCAAGGCCAAAGTGGATGTGCTGGCCCCAGACCTTGGGACCCCCGCCCTACGCAGAGTAGGAGCTCAGTAAGTGTTGCCGCTGTTGTTAATGGTCTGTGTCTCCTGAGCGTGTTTGCGTGGAAGATCGTTGAACAGTGAAGACGTGGGGGATAAATGACATTCAAAAGGCTGAAGGTTCTTGGAGCAGCTCTGTAACCAGGTCAGGCTGATGCCTCTGAACTCCAAGGTAAAAATCTTCCAGCCCATGACCCATGGCTCGCTCTCTCTTCCCAGGAGACTCATGTGTCTAAATTGGAATGTGCCAGAAAAGGCTGCTTTCCAAGAGCATTTCTCTGGAGGCCAGACTGGAGTCTCCTGAGAGAATGAGGGCATCATTCTGTGTCTTAGGCTGCATCTGGGATTGACCTGTCTGTCAGCCCTGACAGCCCAGTGTCCCGGTGGAAAATCCCCGGGATGGAGCCAGGATCACCCGGGCCTGCAAGTTCTGTGAGTTTAGGAAAGTTGCTTCACCCCATGGGTCTCAGTTTCTTTTGCAGAGTGGAAACAGTATTGCCCACAGGAGGGCTGTTGTGAGGATTAAATCAATGAGTACATGTGGCACATGGCCACGTGGCTGTGGCTACAGTTTGGGGTCAGGAACCTGTACTTACTGAGTCTCTGCAGTGTACAAGCCCATTGCTAAGTGCTAGAAATACACAGACAAATAAGATGTGGGTCCTGCCTTCGAGGGCAGGCTGAACACACAACAAATGACAATGAGAGATAGTCTCTCTTGGCACTGTTCCTCTCAATAAAAGGGGGTTGGTGTATGTTGAATATGATTTTTCCATGGAAGCAATGATACATTTTAAGAGGATATCCCTGTCTTTGAGGCCGTGTAGTTTGTTGGAATAATCACAAACACAAAAAGTAACCATGATAAGTCTGCTCATTGTAATAATAATTATAAAAATACTGTTATGACAGTATTGCACTTAATCTTCAAAACAACTTCATGGATAGATATTATTGTCCCCATTCTACAAATGAGTAAACTGAAGCTCAGAGAGGTGAGATGACTTGCCTAAGGTCACACAGGAAGACTTGAATGCAGATCCAATACCTAATCCCTCATCCTGTCATTACGATACACTGCATGGGACATCTTCATGACACTTGTGGCAATCAACAAACACAGAGGAACTGGTCAGAGGAGTCTGTTAGCCCACAGATATTAATTGAGTGTCCACTGCATGCCAGCCTTGCCGTCTGGGCAGGATGATTCCTGCCCTTTTGGAGTTCATAGTCCAGAGGCAAAGACAAGCTTGCAATAAATAATTACCATGGATGCTCTTAAGAGTCACGTTGCTCCCCTCTCCCCTCCATAATCAACTTACTGATAAACTCATACTCATTTTGCCTTCTATAAAACATGCTGACTGATCCCATGGTCCACGGAAGACTAGCAGTCTGGGCTACCTCGCCTAACCTGGGAATCCATGGATGGGTGATCTTTGCCCTGGGCTGCTGTTGGACTGGCCAAGACTTTCTCGGGCCATGTTGCAGTCTGGGGCTCTTTCTGCACGGCCTTCCTTCCACCTCTCCCTTCTCAGGTGTCAGACCTGCATCGCAGTCTGAAGGCTCTCACTGCTTAATCGCGTGCTCTCTCTCTCTCTTTAACCTCCACATACTTGCCCTCCAATAAATCTTGCACACTCCTAATTCCACCTTGGCATCTGCTTCATGGAGGACTGAATGGATTGAGCCTCCTGCAGATGTGAGGTCCACCTGGAGGCCTGACGCCCAAGTGGCTGGGGTAAGAGATGGGGAGCAACGCGCCTGGGGGAAGGCAGGGCAGGAGAGGGTGTGGCCGGGGAGAGAATCGGCTCCAAAACAAAGGATGTGATAAATTATTCCACTTCTTCCTGGTGTTCACTCTTGGGCGATTCATTGCAGCCTCAGTTTCCTCCCTTGCAAAATGAGAATCATTCTATTACCTCCCTCCCAGGACTGTTGGATTAAATGGGGATTAAATGAAATGATTCATGCTCAGTGGCTCAGAGCTGTGGGTATCCTTGCCAGGACATGGGGGAGCTGCAGGGCAGGATGGCAGGAGGTGGGGGGCTGCCTGGAGCCCCTCGGGCGTCCGGGGCTGCCTTACCTTTCTGTGTCCTCTGCAGACTCTCAAAGTGCTCCCACAGCTCCTCTTGCAGAAATTAGACCCAGGAGAGGCACAGGCCTCTGTTCTCTTTGCCCACAAATGTGGCCCCAGAGAAAGGGTCCACCTAGCAGATATTTTGGCTACGATGTGTGGTGTCACCATGGCAGTTGGACAATTATCTGGGTCATTTGATCCCGGGAATCTGCCAAATCAGATAATTTTGGTGGTTTGCCTGTCTCTCTGGATCAGATGTCCTGAGTAATGGCCTTGTCTCCCCTGGCCTGGTTCTGTGTAGACAATCCCCTTTTCAGTGAGCCTGAAATGAAAGCTGGTTTCAGTTGGTAGGTTCAAGGTCAAAGGTTAGGAGGAGATGCTAATTTAGAGTCCTACATTTACCCTCTTTTGTATGTGGTTCAGTCCAGGATGGTGCTTAGGAATTGGTAACTAATAAAAGTTAAAATACTGAAATTGGCAAACTTTTACATTTAAAAAACATTGTTAACCGAAGTCTATTTGTATATAAGTTTGCAAGTAGTAAGTGTACAGCTTGAAGCATTTGCACAAAGAACACATCCGTAACCAGCACCCAGATCAACAAAAAGAACATTATCAGCCCCAGAAACCCCCCCATCCCACCAGCCCCCTTCCAGTTACAACCTCTCACGCAGCATAACCACTTTTCTGCCTTCCAGCAGCTTGGTTAGTTTTGCAACTTTTGAACTTCACAGAAATGGGAGCAGACTGCATGTGCTCCACTGGGTCTGACTTCTTTCGTTTAACATTCTGTTTGTGACATTTATTCCTGTGTGGTCATGGTAGCCACAGGTCATTCATTGTCCCTGCTGTATAGTATTCCATCGAATGCACATGACACTTTTCATCCATTCTTCCACTGATGGACATTGGCTTGTCTCCAGCTTTGGGCTGTTATCAATTGTGCCTTTTTGTATGTGTATTTTTGTGAAAACATCCGCTTGTTTGTGTCAAGTATTAAATTTTTGGTTATTTAGAAATATAAAGTAGAAAAGGTTGGCCTTATGACATTATCATCCTTAATCTTTTTCTCGATGATATAAATATACTTCTGGATTGGGAAAGGAGGGGGTGGAGCCACATTAGGACTCCTGAAGTTGCATGTGTCCCCTGCCTCTGGGATCTGTGCCCTAGTACTTAAAGGTCCCCCATATGACCGTATGGGTCCCCTGAAAGGAAGTGGGGGTTTCTGCAGGTTTTGTGGGAAGGGCATTGAAATGGAGGCCCCATACGCTTACCCAGAGGGGTCCTCCACACACGTAGAGCATCTCACATGACCTTGGACAACTCAACCTCCTTAGACTCAGGGGTTTCATCTGCCAAGCAAGGTTAGCCATGGGCCATCTTATCAGATGTTTCCGCTCCCCAAATAATTTGAGGTTGACATGCTGTTGATAATAAATAATTATGGTAACAGTTAATTGAATGCTTACGTTGCTTCAAATAATTTCTACACATGTCTCATTCAATTCTTCAAAGCTGTAATGTTGGAGGAATTATAACGTTGGGGAAGCTGAAGCTCAGAGAGGTAAATCCCACACTCCAGGAGCACAGCCAACAAATACCAGAACAGGGGTAGGAATGAGGCCTTCACTCGTAACTCTGGTCTCCTTTTTTCTTGAGTGAAATATTTCAGGCATACAAAAAAGGTCAGAGAACAATATGATGAACATCTATGTATCCACCAAACTGTCTCAGAAATAGAACACTAAAAACACACTTACTGCTCTTTTTGAAAACTCCCCACCCTACTTTTAGCTTCCCTAGCCGTGGGAAGTTCTCCCGAATTTGGTGTTCATCATTCCCATGCATGTTTCCGTGCTTTTACCATATATGCATGTACTCATAAAAATATACTGAATTGCTTTTCATGTTTGTGAATGTTGTTAGGTGGTAAAATCCTGTATGTGTCCTATGGCAACTAGTCCCGCCCCCGACGCTCAACACTATAGTTGTTGAGATGTAACCATGATGATGCATAGAGTTCTAGTTCATTAATTTTCACTGTTGCATGGTGCTTCCCTTTAGGAATATACTGGAATCGATCCATCCATTCTCTTCTTCATGGGCATTTAGATTCTTTCCAGTTTATTACCATTAAAAAGTGCTGCAATATACAAACATTCTTCTACATTTGTGTGCTGAAATTTTGATGGCTGAACTCTCCTGATCACGACAGATTTGTTTCCAGATTCGTGTCCCCTCAAAATGCGTATGTTGCAATCCTAACCCCCAAGGCAATGAGGGTGGAGCCCTCGTGGTTAAGATTAGTTGTCTTATAAAAGAGACTCTGAAGAGCTAGCTAGCCCCTTCCACCATGTGAGGGCACAGTGAGAAGGTGCCGTCTATGAACCAGAAGGCCCTTACCAGACACTGAATCTGCCTTGATCTTGAACTTCCCAGCCTCCAGAATTGTGAGAAATGAAGTTCTGATCTTGTGCTCGGAAACTCTCCTACATCATCCTGTTTTGATCTTTATAATTGATTTCAAAGATCACTTTGTTTCTTCTCCCTCCTCCGTTGAGTCCTGCAACAGACTTTAGCCAGAAAAAATAAAAATCTGAGCTCAAATAGAAGGCATGGAGAGAGGATGAGACTCCTTTCAAAAACTAGAAACACAAATGATGGCAGGTATAAGCACAGAGTGGAGCAAAAGCCCTCAGCAAAAATTAGAGTTTGGTCAATGGTTGGGTCTAGAAGAAATAAACTTCATTCCTTCTCACTATCTAGAAGCCACCTAGTTTGCTGTATTTTGTTATAGCAGCCCAAACAGACAAAAACGCCAGGTTTTCTTTTAATCTGTATGTATTTGTGATAAGACAGGGCAGTTTTATTCATTCATCCATTTTTTTCCTGGTCACCTACTATGTGCCAAGCCCTGTATTAGGTGCTGGGGTCAGAGAAGTGGCTATGAGACACAGCTCTTCATCTCTAGGAGTTTGCTTGGGAGACCAAGCATCATCTTCTGTGAGATGGGAGAGGAGGATGGATTCCGGGAATTTTGAATGGAGGGACTAGGGAGCAGAGAGAGAATCCACGGACGAAGAAGAAACACAGGGCTGTGGAGGGAGTGCCCATCCCACCCGGGCATGTGCCCAAACTCCTTGAATGAAAAGTCTTCATCCACTGTGTATCTGCCCCTAGGACAGTGTCACAGCAACCCAATGCAATTCCCTCTCTGCAACCTTATTTTCTCTTTTGCACGTTAACAGTGATGTGTGAGTCAGCTGTTTAGTGCCTAAAAAAACCCTAACTCTGGGAAGCCTACACATGCTTGAATTCCGGGGTTGAAGTTCTCGCCAGTGCCCTGAATGCCTGGCATCGTCACTTTGCCTTGAGTGGATCCTGCCCATCTGGAGTCACTATAATAACAGGTCGTGGCTCACGTGCATAATACATGTACAGCTGGCACTGTGGCAAACAGTCTGTATATGCCTATCACTTAATCTGCACAAAGTCCTCCTAAGGGTGAAACTACTATTATCTTCTTTTATTAAAAAATGATAAGGCCCAGAGAGGTTAGATAATTTACCCAAGGCCACCCAACTAGGCAGTGGCAGAGCTGAGGCTCCATCCCAGGTCTGGCTGACTCCAAAGTCCTTTATCTTAACCTTCTCTGAGCTCTGCCAGGATAAGCCTGACATTTCTGAAGGCGAGGCCCCTCCTTTCCACTTTAGAACAATACCATCAAAGGGAAGTTACTTACCGCCTGACACAGCCTGCTCACTACTCACACATGCTCTCCGTTTGCTTCAGCTACTCAGGAAATTAGAGCAAATCCTATTTTTAGGCTCTGTGGTTCAAATGACAGTGATGTATGGGTTAGTGACTCGTTTTGTGAACATAGTTTGGAGGAGGTGGTCCCTGAGCCTGGGCTTTGGAAACTCTCTTACATCACCCTGTTTTGATCTTTATAATTTATTTCAAAGATCACTTTGTTTCCTCTCCCTCCCACATGAGTCCTGCAACAGACTTTAGCCAGAAAAAATAAAATTCTGAGCTAAAATGGAAGGCATGGAGAGAGGATGAGGCTCCTCTCAGAAGCTAGAAACACAAATGATGGCAGGTATAAACGCAGAGTGGAGCAAAGGCAAAAAATAGAGTTTGTTCAATGTTTGGATCTACGAGAAATAGACTTCATTCCTGATTACCAAAATTGGTGGCGTGTGTTTTAGACAAAAATCCTACAACTCTACTGCTTACTTTTTATAGCTAATCCTAATCTCAGAGTTTTAAAGGCCAGCAAGAGGCTAACAAATCTTGGGCAGAAGCCTGGCAAGCTCAAGTCTTACGCAAAGAAGAAGAAGAAAAACAGAAGAGGAGGGAAGGAGATGACAGAAAGTAAAAGGAACAAACATGGAGTGCTTAATATGTGCTGGGAGCACCCAACTATTTTCATCAGTTTCCCTCTCTTGTCAACACTGGAAGGGACTTTTTTTCCCCATTTTATAGGTTAGGCAACCAAGGCCAGAGAGGTTGAGCAGTTTACCTCAGGGCACACAGCTGATAACAATGGGGTTAGGATTGCAAGATTTAGCAAATAAAAACACAGGACACCAAATTATATTTGAATTCTAGGCAAAGAATGGGGAAAAAAAAACAGTATAAGTAGGTCCCATGTAAAATTTCATACTAAACTTCAACTGAGCATCCTGTATGTTACCTTCCAACTCTTGCTGAGGTTCAAACTTGGTTCTTTCAGTTATTTCTCGGACACCCTTTTGCAATGGGACATATATAATCCTGTAGAACATGTGATCAATGCCAGCCTGTATTGGCTGAATTCAGGCCTCAAACTTTATAGCTGCCATTTCACTGGAAACCCTTGAATCTTTATATCACCTATCAAGTAGGTACAATCATTGTTCCCATTTTATGGATGAAGAAACTGAGGCTCATTGCGAGAAAATAACTTGATCATGATCACGCAGCCAGAAAGCAGCTGAGCCCATGCTTTTGCTCAAGAATTGACACTCACAAAACCCGAATTTTCAGAAGTTAAGATATAATACATGTACAGGAAGGCACTTGGTATGTAAATGTAGACTTCATTGACTTAGCCACCAACCACATCAGGAAAGAAAAGATGCTCAGTTCTTGTCGGGTCCCAGGGATTGGCTGGGAATCCTGTGAAGGTTGACATTATTGTCCCAATGTTACAGATGAGGATACAGAGGTTCAGAGAGGTGCTGTGACTTGCCCAAGGTCACAGAGCTTGGAAAGTTACAGGCTCAGAGAGGGGGAGTAATCACCCAGAGGTCACACAGCTAAAGTCTACCACCTGTTAAAACAACAAACTAAACACCGGAAAACAACACTGCCATTTACTGGGCATTTACTGTTTGTGAGGCACCTTGCTAAGCCTCTGAACAACAGCAGCTGCAGCAGCAGCAAACGTTCGGCCATTTATTGAGTGCATGCTCGATGCCAGGCAGTTGGCACTTTTTTGCGTAATTGGCTCAGTTCATTCTTCCAGCAACCCTGTATGACTTGGGTCTTGAGCCCATTTTACAGATCAGGAAACTGAGGCTAGAAGGCTGAGGCCCCTGCCCCATCTCCTCTGCCGGGCTGGCGGCGGGTCTGCCCAGCGCCCCGGGAGGCTGCGGGAGGACCCGGTGGCACGCAAGGAGTTAAGCGGTAGGCAGTGCTGTGGCTCCGTGCGAGGAGCGAGGAGTGCGCGCCGGGCTGAGGCGCTCTGCTGGCGGTGGCGGCGGCGGCAGCGGCGCAGGGAGCTCAGGCTGGAGACGTGAAGTCCCGGGGAGCGATCGAGGCGGACAAGGAGGCAGCAGTGAGGCAGCGCGGGCGACAGGCGAGGCGGCCTGAGCCCCGCGCCCAGCCGCCTCCGGCGCCCAGCGCGCACCGGGCCCGGGCATCCCTTGGCGGGTGTCCGCGCGGGGCCTCGCCGTGGCTCTGGGCTCCCGCAGTGCTGCCCGCCCGCCAGCCCTCCCGAGCGCCAGGCTCGCAGGAGCCGGGCTTTCACTTCCTCTCGCCTCCGCCCGCCTCCCCGGTTCGCCGGCTGGCGTCGCCACAGCCTCCTCGTCCCCGGCCACCGCTGTCGCCGCTGCTGCAATCCAGGACGCACACTCTCCCACTTTCCCGCTGGAGGCGCGGAGGATGCCCCTTGCACCAGACCCGGAGAGATAGCCCCCGGGCCCGGCTGGAGGAGCCTTGGTGGCGAGAAAGGATATCCAGGCGCCGCTTTCCTTGAAGCCACTGCAGCAGCTGGCAGCTGGGAAGGCGCCCACAGAGCGGGGCGCCGAGCGGGACGCGGGAGTCGCAGCAAGGGACCCCAGGTGCCTGCCGAGAGCTCTGCTGGCAGAGTTTGCAAGTGGCTGAGACCCCTCAGGTAAGGACTCAGAGGCCAGGACCTGGTAAAAGGGCTCCATGAGGGAGCGGGGCGCCGAGCTGCTGCGAAACGTCTCCTGCTCCCAGATCTGGGCTTCCAGTTCCAGCCGCGTCCCCGCAGGCTGGGGGCCCGGCGCCCAGAGCGGGGTGCGTGAAGAACCCAGAGTGGTGACAGCTGAGCTCTGGGTAGATGACAAACTTTCTCTCTGGCAGAGGATGGGACATTCTGGCTCATCCAGGCATCCTTTCTCTGGGCATCGCTGTGCTCCCCAAAGGCATGCACTCAACGGCTTCTCCGGCTTAGATGGGCCAGGGCAAAGGCAGTGGGCCCTTTTAATTTTATTCATGAATCGCCCCCCTTGGTGGCCAGTTCAGAGTTCCAAGGGAGAGGGAGCTAGTCATATTTCCAACTTGGCCTTACAAGGTGCTTGTCGGGGGTGATACTTGGATGAATGGGGCTGCCTGTCATCTGAGCCAACAGCCAGGGCTGCCCGCGTGATGGGCTTTGTGTAGGGTGCTTTGCAGACTTGCTCATGCCCATTCTGGGGTGTGTGTGCACAAGGAGAGAGAGCACTAGAGACTGGGGTCCCACTCACAGCCCGATCACCTCCATCCAAGCCCTTCTGGCGGCCCCGAGTGTCTTCTTGAGAACCAACTCACCTGCCTGGCAGAGCCAAGAGGAGGGGTGGAGGTCACTTCCCATTTTTTGCATCTCCAAAGGGGCTGCTTCTTAGGTGAGCAAAAAATCTGGGGAAGTTTCCTGGGCTATTCAATGAGACTATTCCGATTGGAGCCTGGGGAGGTACAAACTTTTTACAGAAACAGACCTGAAAGGGACAAATGGTTAGGGACTCCTGGCTTCCTTGTCCCCAGCTCTGGGGGTGTGGGTGATCCTCCCACATTCCAGGCCCCCAGAGGCTCTGCCGAGCCCCACACACAGCTCATGAGTTTGCCCAGATTATTTTTCCTACCCGTGAAAAGCATGCTGCAAGGAGGTCACTTGGTCCCTAAGGATCATTTTGGAGCCACCCCCGTGGTCACAGCCCCATAGATGACATCGTGCTGCCTACTTGAGCTGGGCGTCTGCCCCTGGGGAGTAGCGTTGCTGTATGGTTCTTAGATAGTTCTTGGGGTATGAGTAGAATTCTGAGGACCTCCCGCCCCTGCCTGGGACTCTGATTCCAGGCCAGGCTGGGAGCTGCTTCCCTAGGTTGTCGGAATCCAGTGCTTGATGTTCTGGGAAAAGCCCCATCTCGGGGATCAGGAGGTTGAGCTTCATATCTGCCCTTATTTGCTGTGTGACTTTGGGCAAATCACTAGACCTCACTGGGCTCCAGTTGCTGCTTCTCTAAAATGAATAGATTTCATGTATCCTCAGAGGTCCCAGTGCAGACACTTTATGGCCCCGAGTGATTGTCGTTAATGAGATGTTCGAGATCCCAGGAGGTGTTGTAATTTAGAATTTAAGAGACCTAAGACTCAGATGGGATCTGAGTTTGATCAGTCACTTCCCTCCCTAAACCTTGGTTTCTACACTGTAAAACAGGGAGCTCACAGCTCCTACTTCAGAGGGCTGTTGGGAAGACTGAGAGTGTCTGGAAGGTGCTTAGTGCAGAATTTAGCAAAGTGTGGAGTTTAACGTCGGCAGCACCAAGGCTATCTGCTTTCAGGTCTCATGCGTGGGCATTTGGGTGCTGTTTTCCCCAGGGAGGCTGGCCCCGTCCCACTGAACACCAGGTACTCCTTGAGTGAGAGACAGGGCCCCTGTTCTCTCTATCACCTGACACTGCAGTCTCCGCCCCCTCCTGCTTCCTCATAAAAGCACTGCTGGGAGTAGCTCACTCTGCTCTTAGCAGGGAGCCCAGGGTGGTCTGGGAGGGCTGGATGCACCCAGCTGCTGTGTCTCCAGGACAGAAGGAGGTGGAGGTAAGCTGTCTCCATGGCTTCAGTTTTGCAGCTGTCCAGGGACCCATGGCAGAGAAGTTCAGTGTGTCTGGACGGGAGGGACCCAGTCTGCTGAGAGCCCGAGGGCTGCCGTTCCTGGCAGGAACAGCCACGCTGGGGAAAGAAGTGTCTCACGGCACTGTGTGTGGGCGTGGGTGGAGGGGAGGCTGAGATTGTGGGGGAATGCAGTGGCCTGGTCAGTCTGATTTCTTTCTGAGTGGTTCTGAGGCTTAGGGGGTTGCGCTGGGTTCATGCTGAATGAAACCACTGGTGGGTAAGGCAGACCTCATCCTGGCTGACATGGAGCAAGTTAATGGCCATGCCGCTGGGACTGGGGCAGGAGCAATTGCACTGTGTGCTAGCTTAGTCTGTGGACTGGACTTTTAGGACTCTGAGAAAATGAACAGTCTGTTTTCCTGGGGGAGCAGGATGTGTGTGGATACCTGTGTGTGAATGTGTGTATGTATGTACATTCACATGCAGGTTCGTGCACATGTGCTCACGTGAGCATGCTTACATGAGAACCATACGAGTATGTGTGTGCACACATGTGTGAATAGTGTCAGTGTGAGTGTGTCTTTGATGTTCGTGGATTTACGAGTGTGTGTGTGCCTGCAAGAGAATGGGTGCATGTGTGAGTTGGTGCAAGTGTGCCTATGTGCATGCGCTTGCGAGTGTTAAGCAGTTGTGTGTATGTGAGTCAGATGTGTGTCTGTGACCAAGCATGTTCATTCCTGCACAGGTGTGTGTTATACACATGCCTAGGATGTGTGCTATAAGCTGTCTGTGCCGGAATACCTGTGTTTGAGAAGCTGTGCCTGTCTGCCTGTTTAGTAGCTATAGGTGCATGTTTTAGTAGCTCTCTGTGTGTCTGCACATGTCTATGTGTGCGTTCGTGAGTGCCTGCGTATTTGTGTGTGTCCACATGTGCCTGCGACGATGTGAGTGTGAATTTGTGCTATGCACTTCCAGGCATTGTACACCCACATGTTTTTCAATGCACCTTTGTGTGTGTTTCTATGTGCATATGTGTGTATAGCATTGCACACTTGATTGTATCTCTCTGTGTCTGTGTGTGCACCTGTTTGTTGTGGTGTAACTTCTATGAGTGTCTGTGTATACGTGTGAATTTCTGAACATGTGTATCTGTGCATGTTAGAGTGTATGTTTGATTACATCTCTGTGTACATGTGTTTCTGTGGATGTGTGCCTATTGTATTACAGTGTAAACTTTTTGTGCATCTCTATGTCTACATAGGTGTTTCTGAGTGTGTGTACTTCTGTGTAGTATTGCACACTTGATTGTATATGCGTATGTGTGTGTTTCTGAGTGTTGGTATCTGGGTGTGTTGGTTGCAGTGTACATCTGAGTGTGTCTCTGTGTGCATGCGAGTGTCTGTGAATACATGTCTCCATGTGTGGCAGTGTAACTTTTGTGCCTGTCTCTGTGTATGTGAGTGCGTATGTGTACTTGGGGTGTTGCACTGTATCTCTTTGCATGTCTCTGGGTGTACACGTGTGTATTTCTGAGCATGTCTGCCTGTCTGTGCAGCGGTGTAACTTTTGCTTTCATGCCATGTCTCACGTGTCTGTGCGTACTTCTGAGCACGTATATCTCTGAGTGTGTCTGTGAGCATCCCTAGGGTTGTAAATGTGTGTGTGGGTGTGTGGATGCGAACACACTGGAGAGCTTCCAAACAGAAACCATCTCTGAACCTTTAAGACCACCGTTCTCCCTGCTCTTCAGGTCTGCACTGTGCTTGTGCTGTGCACCTTCTAAATGTCGATTCAGCAATCGGTGCCGGCTCTGAGCAGTGTTGGATGTTGTGTGTTCGTTTTTCCAAGTGCCTTTGTTCACAGTGCTCCAAAGCCCCGTGGATCCCCACTGGCCCCTGCCTCCTTGGCCCCCTGCAACAGCCCCAATCTTTCTCGCCAGAAGCCTCCACTTAGGACAGTTGCTGAACAAACTCACAGATGTTAAAAGTGCAGGTATAATTTTAGGCAGAAGGTCTGAAAATAGGCAGCCTAGGATGTGCCGAACATCTCGGCAGCAGTGTTTCTAATTAGGAGCAACTTGTTTTCCTTAAATAAACAAATCAAGTGAGGGAAGAAATTGCCTGAGATTAATGGCTCCCTGGAGCAGGTCCAGATGTTGGGAAGATGGGAACTGGGGTGGGGTGTGGGTGGGTCTGTGGTCCCCATGGACTGCAAATGCTACTGCGCAGGGACCTTCCAGATTCTGCCCAAGAGCTGATGGGGCAGGGCCTGGAGGGGAGAAGCTGGTGGGGAGGGGAGAAGTTGGTGGGGAGGGGAGAAGCTGGTGGGGAGGGCCGGGCCGGGCCAGTGTGGGGCTCCTTTCCAAAGTGTGTTGGGTTATTGAGATGGATGTGTCAATTGGGTGGGTGCCCCAATTCCTCCTGCTTGCCAGTATCCATGCCCTTGGCCATGACACTGTGCCTTTCTCATTCAAGGGGGAAGCAGGGTTCGTGCCCCTGCTCCCTCCCTCAGGCCATGTGACCAACTTTGGCCATTACAGTCAGGCAGAAGAGACAGTGTGTCCATTCCAAGTTTAGGTCTTAGGACCGCGGTCCCCACCTTTTTGGCACCAGGGATTGGTTTCATGGAAGACAATTTTTCCACGGACTCAGGGTTGGGGGGGATGGTTTCAGGATGATTCGAATGTGTTACATTTATTGTGCAGTCAAACCTGTCCGCTCATGACAATCTGTATTTGCAGCCGCTCCCCAGTGCTAGCATCACTGCCTCAGCTCCACCTCAGATCATCAGGCATTAGATCCTCATAAGAAGTGTGCAACCTAGATCCCTCGCATGCACAGTTTACAGTCAGATTCGTGCTTCCATGAGAATCCAATGCCCCTGCTGATCTGACAGCAGGCGGAGCTTATGTGGTCAGACCAGTGATGGGGAGTGGCTGTAAATACAGATGAAGCTTCCCAGGCTCACCCGCCACTCACCTCCTGCTATGTGGCCGGTTTCTAACAGGCCACAGACCAGTACCAGTCCGCGGCCTGGGGGTTGGGGACCACAGCCTTAGGGGACCTTGTGCGTGTTCCCACTGTGGCTGAGGATGAGCATCTCTAAGGTTGCTGCTGCCCCCTCAGCCTGGCCCTAGAATGAACACTTTTGTTAAGTCCAGACCTTGGTGAAGAGCTGAGCTCGGTGTCCCAAACAGGTTATCTAAGTAAATACTTCTCATTATATCTCACTGGGGTTTTGTGGTTGTGTGTTATGCACCATTATTGTGGCATAGCTCACCGCTGGAGTTACTACTAAGTCATCTTTGTTTTCTTCTCCTGTTTGATCCTTGCACTCATTCAGAGCTGCACAGTGTACACTTATACTTGTCACTGTACATATCCCATCCCTACCTTGCTTTCTGCCTATGCCCAACATCAACAGTAATAATAATGATAGATAATGTTTATGGGATGTTTACCAAGTGCACACACCATGCTGGGGGCTTTACCCATCATCTATTACTCACGGCAACAACATGAGGCAGTTTCTGTAACAGTCTTCTCTTATCATCTGTGAGACTCAGAGAGGTGAATGGACTTGCCCAGGTGACACAGCCCAGAAGCAGACTTCCTGGGATTTGCACACACATCACCTGATGTCAGAGACCATGTTTTTAACCACGATGTCATATTGCCTCCCCCATGCCAGGAGGCATGTTTGATGTAACTGATGTCATAGCATGCATTTGGCATCTCCTCCCTAACTCACCTGGAGGTTGGGTTGGTGGGAATGAATCATGTCACAAGTGGGAGGTGTCTGAGTGTGGGGAGATTTGCTCATCTATTCATTTATCCATCCATCCATCCATCCATTCATATATTCATTCATTCAGCATCAGTATTTGCTCAGAATCTTCTAAGTGTCATGCTCTGTGCTGGGCAATGAAGGTACAGAGATGAGAGACCCCAGCTCTGTCTTCAAGGTGCTTTTACAGCCTGGGGAGGAAGGAGGAGAGCCTGGAGACAGATGAGACTGGGTCCCAGTCCAGCCTTCAGCCCGTACTGGGAGCAGCTCCAGCCACACCTCACTGGGTTCTGAGAATTGAAGGAGGTCATTCTGACACAGTCCTTCGCACAGTGCCTTGCCCGTCAGAAGCCACAGTACGTGGTAGCCCTTCTTCCTTCTATTCTTTCTCCTCCTCCTCCTCCTTATGGAGGAGACAGTTGAATGTCACGGCCAGAGCAATGCAGAGATGGGAGACAGCAGGAGCCTCTGGATCTGGGTAGGACAGCCAACCATCCTGATTCATCTGAAATTGAGAGAGTTTTCCAGGATGCAGGACTTTCAGTGCCAAAACTAGGAGAGTACCACACAAACCAGGACAAGCTGGTTACTCTAGTCCCAGAGGAGATATAGGACCTGGCTTAGAATGATCTAGAATAAGAGTTGACAAACTGTGGCCCCCAAGCCAAGATCTGGCCCACTGCCTGTTTTTGTAAATAAAGTTTTATTGGAACACAGCCAAGCCCATTCATTTACACATTGTCTATGGCTGGGGAACTACAACAGCAGAGTTGAGTATTCGTGACAGAGACCACATGGCCTGCAAAGCCTAAAGTATTTACTGTCTGGCCCTTTACAGAAATAATTTGCTGACCTCTGAGCTAAAAATCCCAGCCATGGTCCTGGACCTTGGACAAGGAAGACCAAGGCAAGGATTCGATGGACTTGACTGAATCACTGTGGATCAGGTGACATGTGGGGTTGACCTTCATCCACAGGTGACGCACCAGGAGAGGTGCAGGAGAGGGGCAGAAGATGCTCCGCAGACTTTGGGAGTTAGGAGAACTTTTAGATGGATAGACCTGGAGAGGGAAAGAGTTGTCCCAAGGCCACCTAGACAGTAGAAGGCAGGTGACTATGGTTTACCTGAACATCTGGGAGGACAGCTGTGTCCCCCTGCCTCCAGTCCCACTCCCAACTAAAGCATCCTGGGGTGAGTACTGGGGTGCAGGAGGGCCTGAGCCAGCACGATGCTTCTCATGTCTAGATGTTCATAATTCCAGCTTTCCTGCCAAATATTGTGATGTTTGCTGATTCCTCTAAATTCTAGGAGTGTCATCCTGGGAATGGCAGGCAACAGGAAGAGTCCCTGAATGGGAATTGAAGAGATAAGAGTCCCAGCTCTCTACCAACTGACTTAGTGGCCTTGAGCAAGTCCCTTCCCCTCTCTGGCTCTCAGTTTTCCCATCTGTAGAATGGGAGAGAAAGGGTACATGATCACTAAGTCTGGCTTTTTACAGTTCCATTTTCTTTTCTAAATTGGGTAGCTCCAAAGCCTTTATATATGTTGCTCAAGGTGGTCCTGCAGAATCCTGATCTGCAGACACTCCTGATGGTGAATCATCATCATCATCATCATCATCGCCGTCTGCATGGCTTCTGTTTGTAGGGTGTTTACAGTGCCTGGCATTGTAATCAGAGCTGCACTTCCGAATTTCTCTCACTGAATCCCTGTGACAGTCCTGTGAGTTAAAAAAAAAAAAACAAAAAACCCATCTCCACTTGACAGATGAGAGCGCTGAGGCTCAGAGAGTTTCATTCACTTTTCCAGGGTCACACAGCCAGGAAGTAGCAGAGCTGGGGTTTGAGCCCAGGTCTGTCTGGCCCCAAAGCCTGTGTTCTCAGCTCTTCTTCTCTCCTACCTCCCCACTCTGATATGCTGCCATTTCTGTCTCTCCCTTGTGGGAGCAATGAGCTGTTCCAGGAACTTCTCAAAGGAGGCTTCCTATTTTCTCTCTGTCTCATTCATTAACGTGGGAATGGCATGAGCTAGGCCAGGGTGCATCCCCGGAAGCCTAAGCATGGTGAACATGGGTCTAGCAGTGAGGCTGAGGCTGGGTGGGCTTGGGTGACTGAACGACAGAAGGGTCCCCTGCAGGGACAGTGAACAGCAGATGACTCAGGCAGGTCTGCAGGCCGTGTTCTGGGCTCCAGCTTTGTAGGTTGATAGAAAGTCCCTGAGCTTCCAGGAAGTTGGGGCCACGTGACATTTGCCATGATGAGCTGGCCTGGAGACAGTAGATCTACATTTCTTCCTCTCTTGAGTTGTCCCCAAGACAGGGCCCATTTTGCTAAGATGGCCCTGAATCCTCCCCCTAGGGTGTCCATTTATAAGCCAGGGACCTGAGCTCTCTGCATTTGGAATCCCTAACTTGTGGGCCAGGTAGAAAACCTAGACTTGTCAGAACAATCAGACTAGTTTTTATTTTCACATAGCTCTTGGGTCTATCACAACTGCAAGCCATTTGTCCTGGAAACTCAACGACGTATAAAACAGAAAAAGACAGGAGTCCAATTTAATTGTCTCAGCGTCCGTATCAGAACAGAGCCAGTATTCTCTCACTCAGAGCCTGTTTACTCTTGCTTTGCACATCATTCTGATAAGCTCAATGACCTGATTTCCCAGGCTTATAGAGTATAGAAGGAGCACATGAGAAGTGTGTGGGATGGTAGAGAAAGCACAGTGACAGCAGACAGAAGTAACAGCTGACAGCCTGAGAACGAGGGTACAGATGAAGAGATTATAAAAGAAGAAGCATGAAAACAAAAGAATCACAATGTGGGGAGAATTTAGTGCCGGGGTCAAACGACCTCCTCATCTCAGTTGCTTGCATTTAGCTTGATGTTATAGCACGGTGCAATTGCTGGTCTCCGCGATAGCCCCAAGAAACAACAGTTAAACCCTGTTTAGTAGGCAGGGCCAAGGGCAAGGAATAATTCATTGTATAAAATATTTTGAGCTCATGGTTAAGCTGGTAAATGCTTCTGTGTGTGAAGCCTCAGGTGTCTGGAAAATTCACTTACATGGAACTCTTCATTTTTCACCCTGTTGGGGAAGTGACATCTGACTGTACCTAGAAGAGTATCTGGCACGTGGGAGGTGCTCAAGAAATAAACATTCTTTGAAATCCGACAAATCTAGGTTCAGATCTCAGCCACTTAACAGCAGCCAGTGGCTCGCTCTCTGGCCTTAGCGTCATCCTCTGTACACTGAGGACCGCTACAAACGAGCTACAGCTGCTGCTGCAACCGAAGGGCCTTCTTGTCTGTGCGTGGCAGAAGGGATAGCACGACAGCCCCTGGCTCGTGACATTTGCTTCTGTGTCTCAAGTGGGAGCTGGTCACACACAGAAACCAGGCTGGAGAGAACATTTGGGAAGGCCCACAACAAGGACCGCACGTTGGGGTGGAGCTGGGCGAGCCAGCCTGTAACACATGCCCCAGCCTCAAAGAAATATGGCGGCATCTTCCTATTAATACATGTCCAGTAGCTGGACCTGAATGTCCTGTTTAATTCTGATCTGCTTCAAGAGCGAGGACTAAGAGACTGGTCTTTCTTTGGGATTGAACAGGCTCACGTGCTGATCTTAGCTCTGTCACTTACAGGCTGTGTGATCCTGGGCAAGTTGCGTCCACTGTGCCTCCACTTCTTCATCTGTAAAATCGGAATAATCATGCCCGCCTCCTAGGGTTCTTACAGGCATTCAATGACACAATGCCTGGTGTGGAGTCCACACTCAACAGTGATCATATAAGCCAGAAGACAAGTCATTTTCTCCAATGGCCATAACTAAGATTCCTCCTAGGATAGAAGTGTCCATGGGCATCTGTCCAGGACCAGTGGGGAGATGAATCTGCCAATTTCTGCATCTTTTTCAAACCAGCTGGGGCATCTCTAGTGAGTTCTGTCTTTGAACTTCAGCTTCCTCTTCCATGAACATTATTAAGTGATTCACTTGATTCATAAGCATATTCGTGCATTCATTTGTTTACCCGACACACCCTTATTGGGCGTCTACTTCCTACCAGTGCTGCCAGATCGTGTGCTAGGCCTTGGGAGAAGGGTCTGACTGGATGGAACTGAGTAGGGCTACCCCGTGGGAGGACAGAGGGGACACATGCATAATTGCCCTGGGAGGGCAGAGCACTTCACATTCACAGCTGTGTGAGGGGACTGGCGCATAGTAGGTGCTCAGTGTTTGTTGAGAGAATGAATGAATGAGTGCTCTATACTTTGCACCATCAGATGAGCAGATCCTATTACTATCTGAGCCTCAGAATTCTTAGGTCCCAGGCTGAGAAAAGCTGCCTCAATGTACCACCTTAGGAAAGAACACAGGGATGGTATGAGTTCCCAGGTCATTCCTCAGGCATTGGAGAAGGTCTGTCTCCAAATAAAAAAATCTGATGGTTGCATGGGATGGAATTAATTGGGGGGAAACATACTTTCAAACAAGGAAGGATTTATGGCTGAATGACTTGTAATCATTCTAGGAGGTGTTCTTCTCATTTCCATTTTTATGGAAGACTCCCTCACCAGCCCTTCTGACGTGGGCACTTGAAACAGACCCAGAGCCTGCACCCCAGGGAGAGTTCTTCCAGTCCAGCTTGAGGTGGGGAGGTGGTAGGGGTCCAGGGTGGTGCATGCTCCAAAGCAAATGAGTTAGAAGCCGTGCAGTGTCCGAGCTCCCAGCGTGGGCTTTGCAGCCCAGATCCAACTCACTCACTTGCTCTCTGACTTTGAGCAAGTATCTTAACCCCTGTGCCTCAGTTTTCTCATCTGTAAAGTGGGGATGATAACAGCAATGCCTTCTCCTAGGGTTGCTATGAGTATTTAAGAAGTTAATTCACATGAAAGCCTAGCACAATGCCTGGCACATAGTAAGTGCTCAGAACAATAGTCATCATTATTATTAATATTATTAGTGGGGAGATAGCAAACCCATGTGAGGCTCTAGAATGCCAGAATGGGGCACAGTGGGTAATAAATGACAGAAACTCACCCAGACTGGCTGAAGCCAGTGGTGGGTGGGTGGGAACTTACTGAGCTGTAACGGGGCACCAGGTTTGGGGCAGACAGAGCATCCACTGGCCATGCGACCTCAGGCCAGTGGCGTCACCTTTCTGTGCCTGTTTCCTCATCTGCAAAAGAGGGGTGGTGAGCTGACGTCTCTAGGACTATTGTGAAGATGATGCGACCTCACGTGTGGGAAGTTTTCAGCACAGAGCAAGAGCTCAGACGGTGTGTGGGGGTAGGATGGTGGCGCCATTCTGAACCATGCCCCGAGACAGCCTGCGTGGCTTCCCGGTCCTGGCTCTGCCACTTATCAGCTGAGTGGCCTTGGGCCATGACTTAACCACTCTGTGCCTCAGTTTCCTCATTTGTAAAACTGAGATACAAAACTGGAAGGGCTGAGTGAAAAGTCAACGAATGGCACATGGCATAGGGTGCAAGTTCTGTAAGCACCAGTCGTTAACATCATTTTTGCTATTGGGTAGCTTTTATTTCAAGTGTCGTCAGAGGTGGATTCCATCCGAGAGCTGCAGGGCAGCTCCGAACTGTCGATAGGCAGAGTGATGGGCTGTAGAGACCCTCCTGGGATCTGGGCCTCTCCCCATGATCCACCCCTACAGGAGAAGAGGGGCTTCCTCCTGCCAATGTCTTTTACACCAACCTGCTGCTCTGTCTGTTCCCCTGGTTTTGAGTTCTGGCTGATCATGAGAGGTAGACCCATGTGTCACTCAGAAGGAGGCAGGCAGGTGGTGGCCTGGGGACTGCACAGTTCCTTCCTTGAGTGCCAGGGACCAGGGTGTCAGTGGCACCAATGGCTTCTCTCCTTGGACTTCCCTGAGTCTTCTGCCCTTACCCCTCGTCACCCACTGGGAAGGGGCTTTTGCTGCCCCCCACGTGGCCTGCCTGCCCCTGGTTCAGTCCTGAAGGCGCTGGCTTCTGTGAGTCTGAGCTTCAACAGAGCAGCCCACCCTGCCGGCCCTCCGACTCGCTGGGCATTGTGAAGGTGGCACTTGTCTGAGGTCTCACAGAGTTGGTGTCAGAGCTGGGACTAGAAAGAACCTGGGCCTTCTACCTCCCGATCCACGACAGGTCCCCCAGCCCCTTCAATTTCATGCAACCTTCATGGAACGAGTGTATGAGTTTCCTATAGCTGCTGTAACAAATGCCCACACATGTAGTGGCTTAAACAATACAAATTTATTATCTTCTACTTCTTCTGGAGGTCAGGAGTCTAAAATGGGTCAGCAGGCCTGTGTTCCTTCTGAGGCTCTAGGGGGAGAATCCACTTTCTTGCCTTTTCCAGCACATTCCTTGGCTTAAAACCCCAAATCGCTCTGATCTCCACTTCCATCATCGCATCTCTGACTCTGACCCTCCCGTAAGGCCCCTTGTGATGACACGAGGCCCACCTGAGTAATCCAGGACAACGTCCCCATCTCAAGATGCTTAACTTACTCCATTTACTATGTAAGGTCACACGTATTCCCGGATTCCGGCTTTGGGGGCGGAAAGGACCTAGTGCGTATGAAACTGGACGGCCCCGTGAGTGTTCTGCTCTTTATGCTTGTGGCAGTGGGAAGCCTTGTAAAGACTTCAGGTAATGAGGAATGAAATGATGCCATTAAACCCTGGCCACAGCAGCAAGAAGAAAGCACCCCCCACTTGAGGTGGGAGCCCATTGAAATCGAAACAAAGAGCAGACAGAGCAGCAGCGAATTCAGCCTCATTATGCAAAACACACAGCCTTCCAAGGGAGAGGTGAGCTTTGGAAAAAAGAGTCAACAAATTAGTTTCTTAATCTGCTTTAAGTTGCTTAAATGCCCCTGTCTTCCTTCCATTGTCACCTGATGGCCTGTGGGCTATTTTCACTTCTTGTTAGAGAATTTTTGTGTTATTATTAAAGGAGTTTTTCCTTTTTGAAAAACAAATCCCAGCCGGGTTTTGATAAAATAGAATTAAAAATGGCACTGGGAAAATGCCACAGAAAGCTTTGATTTTTCTCCTTATGGTACCTGATTTAAATAATAATTATATATTTCATTTCAATGCAGCCTCCTCTCCTCCCTCCCTGGCTTCCCCAGTATGCCATGGGGACCAGCAGCTCTGAACACTTGCTATTTCTAACACCCCCCAACTTTCAACTCCTGGAGAAAGAGTGACAGCCCTGTAAGAGCCCAGGATTTCTAATGTAGCAGCTTTAGGTATAGGGCAGATCTTGCTGAAATGCAAGTGCTACTCATTCATAGCTGTGTGGCCTTGGGGACTTTACTTCAACCTCCTTAGCCTATAATTACTCACATGTAAAATAGAAATCAAGATGGTGTTTACATTTGTCAGAATTCTTTTGGTTGTAGGTGACAGAAAAACACAACTTAAATATAATTACACTCTTTTATTCTCAGGCATAAAAAGGAATATATTGGCTTGTGTAACTTAGCAAGCTAGCTTCAGGCTTGGCTGGATCCAGGAGCTTGACAATCTCACAGGGGTCTCTCTCTCTCTCTTTTCTCCTCCCTCCTTTTTTCCTCCCCTCCCTCTTTTCCTCCTTCACTCTTTTCCCACCTTTTGGCCTCCTTTTCTCTGTATGAGCTTCCCTTTAGACTGGCTCTCTTCTCCTGGGCACAAATACCGGCCAGCAGCCCCAGGCTTGCTTTGTGGCAGCTGTAAGCCCGATTCCAGTAATTCTGAAATTGAGACCTGCAGGCTCCTGGAACCCATCACAGGGATCTGCTGTTTGGTCAGGTCAGGGTCATGTGACCAACCCTGAAACTTCGTGGAGGGAGGGGTGAATTAGTCCGGGAGGGGTGAGTCCCCAAAGAAAAATCAGGACCTAGTTAACCAACGAAGGAGAAGAGATTACTGGTCAGACTAAAATGACTGACCGACAAGCCACCTAGTCCCCATCTCAGAGGGTTGTTGTGAGGTTGAAGTGAGACCAGGTATGCAAGGTACTTAGCACCGACCCCAGCATGCAATGTACAAGGTCAATGCTACCTAGTGCTGCGATAGCATGGTGATAATACAGACCAGGCAGGGCCTCAGCGAGTATTCAGTGCAATGAGATGCACCCCATGATCTGAACACTCGGCCTGGACATCCCACTAACCCCTGCAGAGCCCTGGATCAGTCACTTCCCTGTTTTTGGTAAACGAAAGTGGCCAGTGCCCTAACAAGACCTCACCTCCTGTGTGTGTGTGTCACTTTCCCAGCTGAAAGCTGTAATGGCTCGAAGGATACAGGGAGGGGTCCCAAATCCAGATGGCCCCAGGGGCAGGAAGGGCCCATAGGCAGGAGACAGAACAGAGGAAGGTGAGCCAGAGACCAAGTGCCCCATCTACAGGGGGCAGCCTCCCCCAGCCCCAGCCCACCATTGCCACATGAGAACATGAGCCCAGGGTTCTCATGTCTCTTGATTTTTTTTTTTTTTTCCCAAGAGAATACCACCAATTCAGACAATTTTAAAACACAGGGCAGGTCTGTGCACTCACTCATTCCACTGCTTATAAAGCCAGAGCTCCCGAGCCTGGGGGCCTGAGAGCCTGCACCGTCTGAACCGTAGAGAGCTCGTGTTGTGGGTGACCTGGGAAGACACACCGGCCCATTGTTCTAGAAACCTGGGGCACGTGCCTTGTGCATTCAGCGTCCCCGGTAACGGCCGGCCCCGGGAGGAGGACCTGTTTTGCTCTGAGCTGTGCCATTCGTAACAGGCTGTGTGGATGGGATTCAGCGAGAACGGCTGCTCAGAAGCAGTTCATTTTGCTGCCTGAGATTATTAATGTTCTCTCTGATTTCCTGCTTCACGCTATTGATTTCCCGGGATAAAACTTCCTTTGCAGAGGCTGAGGAGGTAATTCAGCTGCCGTCCTCTGTATGAGGGATTCCACCCTGGCTCTCCCCGGCTCCGTGGCTGTGTGACTGAGGGCGAATCGCTTCATCCCTCTGAGTCTTGGTTTTCCCATCTGCAGCCTGGAGATCCCCACAGCTCCTGCCCGCTAAGGAGGTGCCGGGCGCATAGTAGGTGCTCAAGAAAGCATAGCTCCTCCTGTAAAACTACAGCCCCGCAGCCTGGGGAGAGGGAGAGAGAGGGTGGTGCTCCCTGTGGTGACTAAGCACTCTCTATTCCAGGCCCTTTCCAAGCACAGTCTACTCTGCTCCGCGTAGCCGGCTTTCCCGCAGCTGTTCTTTTTTTACAGATGAGGAAACTGAGGGGCAAAGGGACCTGCCCAGGGTGACATAAATAGGGCGTGGCTGAGCTGAGATTTGAACCTTTGCCTACCTGAATCAGGAGGCCCTGCCGCTCATGTGGGGGCCCTGCCTTCTAGTTTGCATGCACGCTGGCTGCACCCACGGGCACCAAGGACCCCTTAGCTGTGGAATCCAGGCCCAGCATTGCTGCTAACTTGCTGTGTTATCTCAGAAGAATTTCTTGACCTCTCTGGACTTTGTTTCCACTAGCTCTTTAAATGCACCTTGCTGTCTCCTGCCTTTGCACAGGGCCTTTGCACATGCCGTGCCATCTGCCCACTCCACCCCCCTCCACATCCCGCACCCCCCTCCCCCGCCCCCGCTCCTTTCCACCTGGTTAATTGCAACTCCTCCTTCAGGTCTCTGACGAAGCGTTCCTTCTAGGAGTTCCTCTGAGGCTCCCAAGCTCTGTATCTTTCCTTCAGGGTTTGTGATTACAGCACTGGGGGATGATGTAACCAACCTGCACCACCTGTAGCAGACCGTCTGCTTGGCTGGGGGTGGCGGGGTCAGGGGACCAGCTATGGCTTGTTCAGCATCCTTCCTAGGCTCACGCTCCAAGCCTGCCGCATGCACACAACAAAAGTTGTGGAGTTAATAGATGAAGTTAAAAGGAGGCCTTAGGACACTCATATGCTGCTGACAGGTGTGTGAATTGCTACAACTGCTTTGGAAAACTGGCCACATTTACTAAAGTGGCCCGATACATCCCCTACGACTCCGCTAGTCCATGTCGAGATATACACTCAACAGAAATACGTAGACATCTCCTTTTACTTTTTTGTTTCATCATACTCGTAGTAGTGAAAAACAAGGATTACTCAAATGTCCACTTATGGTAGAATAAGCAAGTAAAATGAGGTGTAGACATACCAAGGAATAGTACACAGCAGTGACAGTGAGCCACCTACAGCCACATGTCACAAAAGGCTGAGTGTGTAAAAACAATGTTCAGCAAAAAAGGCCAGATACAGAAGAGCACAGACTGCATAATTCTAGTTATAAAATGATCAGAATAGAAGCTAAACTGCATTACAGTGTTTAGGGTGCGTGTGTGCTTAGGTGGAAACGTTGGAAGAAATTACCGTAATAGCCAGGAAGGTGGCTACCTAGGGTGGTGTAGGAGGGAGGCGTGATTAGCAGGGAACGCAGAAGGGGGCCTGGGGTGCTGGCAGTGTTGTTCCTTGCCCTGGAAGGGGTTACCTGGGTGTGCATCAGTTGTGTAATTCACCAGATTATACATCTTTGTTTTATGTTGTCTTCTGTATGTGGGTCATGGTACAGAAAAAATTCTCATGAAAAAATTCCATGTCCCCCCAGATCATTACCTCTAGGGGACCTCATCTGAGCCATTATTGCTTCAGCCTCATGCACAGAAAATATCCTTTGACGACCTGTTTTAAGCCGAGTTACTCTGGTTTACTGTGGGCGCACCCCCCTCTGTCCTGTAATTCTCCCAGGGGTCCAGATTTACTTGCATGAAAACAACTGGAGCATCTTTTGTCTTGGCACAGAGGCCACCTGCCCAGAGGACACAATTAGCTCCTTTTTCAGAACGTGATAAGGATAGGTTGATTACCCCAGGGAAAAAAAAAAGAAGAAAGAAAATACGAAGGGAAGAGAAAAATAAAACCCTAAAACCTGAGAAGCATTTTCAAGTACCTACTTTTGCAGGTGACTGCAAGACAGGGAGATAGGCTATCCTGGGTGGAGGCTCCGATAGCAGGGCTGGGTGGGGATGAGAATCCGGACTCGGGGCTCCAGGTCTGCGACGTGGGGCAGCTGAGTCTCAGGCCCAGGGTGGGCTGGCATCCAGGTCTAGGAAAATTAGGTCTTGGGACTCACTGCCCCAGTTGTTCTCCTACAAGTCTGACCTCCATTGCTACACAGCTGAGCGCGTGGGCCTGAGCCCTGCTCTTGAACCTGGGCCCTGGCTGGAGAGCAGAGACAGTGATTCTTTTAAAGGTCCTTGGAGCTCGAATCAGGATGGATCAGGGCTGAGGTCTTCCAGGGGTTCCCAGAAGCCCAGCTAGTAGTTTTGGATTATTAACTCATTGATGCTGAACTTCATCCGTTCATCCATGTCAAAAATGTTTATACATCTCTTGCCATTTATTGAACAGATAGGAACTGAGCTTACCTGGGACTAGACTCTGCTAAACATCAGGGATATAATTAGAGTGACCTACAGGCTTTGATTTGCCCTGGATTTTCCCAGTTTGAGCACAGAACGGCTAACCGTTCCGGGAAACCCCAGCCCCAAGCAAACCTGGGTGCTTGGTCACCCTGGAATGGTGAGCGGGACACTCTGATACCCACCCTCCTCGGGTAGCCGGGAAGGAATTACAGACTGATGTGATCAGAGAGGACTGGGATGGAGGAAGCTTCCCGGAGGAGGCGGCATCTGAACCGAGCCCTTCAAGGGAGCAGAGTCTGGCCCGGGTGGAGGGTGGAGGGCGGGTAGGGGAGCGGGATTGGGTAGCGGGCAAAGGGACACGGAGGGGTGATGCCATGGGAGGCTTTGGGTCAGGTTGGGCGCCAGCTGGCATCGGGAGCCCTGGGGGGTGAGAGGAGGGCATGGAGGCATGACATTTCCATTTAAGGATTCCCCTGGCTGCTGTGTAGGGAACAGAGGAGGGATTGGCAGGGAAGGGAGGATTAAGGATGGATGTCGAGAGACCCTCGGGGAGGGCTGTGCTGCTCATTTATCTTTCTAGATGCTCGGGCCAAAAACCTTGGAGTCGTCTTTGACTTCTTTCTCTCCTACCCCACATAAGATCGTCAGTGACTCCAACCACTTCCATGCACCACCTCCATCCTTGCTCCTGGGAGCCCCCGTCCCGCCCCCATCTCTGCCTGTCCTCCACAGCTCTTGTCACCTTCTCGTCTACCATGTGAATGATTTATTTGCTTTGTTTGCTGATGTCTTCCCTCTAGAACAGAGTTTTGCCACCTCGGCATTATTGACATTTGGAGCGGGATCGTTCTTCGTGGTGGGGGGTCTGCTCGGTGCACTGTAGGATGTTGAACAGCATCCCTGGCCCCCACCCACTAGATGCCAGCAGTAACCCCCCCTCCCCTGGTTGTGACAGCCAAACGTCATCTCCCAAATCCACCCCCAGCTGAGAACTGCTGCCCTGGCGTGTGAGTTCCGTGAGGGCTGGGATGTCTGTGTACTCATCACTGTAGCCACAGTGCCTAGAATGGGGCCTGGCTCACAGTGGTGCTCATGGAATGTTTGTTGAATGAATGAGTCAGTGTGCCATGAGGAGAAGATGAGGAACGGGCTGGGGTAATGGCAGTGGGGTAGTGCAGAGAGAAGGGTTTGGGAAATAGGTAAGTGACAGAATCAATGAATGAGTAGAGCTACCATTGCACTTCTGGGGGTGATCATCCCCCTCCGCTCCATTATCCTCCCCATGGCTTGAATCCCTTTCATCCTATGACAGAGGAAGATCAGAGAGGTTTAGTGTCGTGAGAAAAATCACACAGTAATGAGTGGTAGAACCAGACAGGAACCTTGATCCTTAGAAGCCAAGTTTAGTCCAGGTGCAGTTGCTCATGCCTGTAATTCTAGCACTTTGGGAGGCCAAGGTGGGAGGATTGCTTGAGGCCAGGAGTTTGAGACCAGCCTGAGCAAGAGTGAGACCTCATCTATACAAAAAAGGGAAAAATCAGCCAGGCACCGTGGCATGTGCCTGTAGTCCCAGCTACTCAGGAGACTGAGGCTGGAGGATCGCTTTGAGCCCAGGAGTTTGAGGTCGTAGGGAGCTACGCTGACGTCATTGCACTCTAGCCTGAGTGACAAAGCAAGACCCTGTCTCAAGACAAAAAAGCCAAGTTTAGAGTCTTTCCAAGTGTCAGATGCTGTTGTATGATAATGACTGCCATTTAGTGAGCTATTACTACGTGCCAGGCACTGTGGAGGGGCCACCTCATGTAAGCCCCTGACAACATCAGGGGATTACTATTATCTTCCTGCTTTTACAAATGGGGGCTCTGAAGATCAGAGAGGAGGGGTGAATTGCCCAGAGTCACACAGCAGGAATGGAGCCGGGCCTGTCTGACACAGAGTCTGAGACTCACTTCAAGGCAGGGGTAAAGGGGACGCAACCCCCCTTCAGGTACCAGGTATCCCACAGAGGAGAAACGATCAAAGGATTCCCACTGGCATGTTAATTACTGAAGGCTGCACTTCAGAGTGATTTGCAGGAAGCCCTGTAAAATTCCCAAAGCCCCCTGGCCCTGTGAAACTTCTCGGTCCTTAATCTCCATCTCCCTGGCCCAGTGGGATGGGCAGGACCAGGCAGAGACCCGGCTGGAGGGTGGCAGCAGTGAAACCAAACATTAGCAAACCACTGAGCAAATGGAAGGGGCTTTTATTCCATTTTGCCCAATACAACAGGACTCAATATTAGCTTAATTAACTGCTGGAATGGAAGCTAATGGCAGCAGTAGCTTTGTAGTTTTAAAGAAAATCTCCCGACGTTTTACGATGCCCCCCCCACTCCCCGCCGCTTTGTGGGAACTTTCCCAGAGGGCCTGTCCCAGAAGCTGTCAATATGCACCAACATTGGCTGCATCTGGCCAGCTAGGCCCCCAAGCCCTATGAGCAAAATCCTGTTAAGAGTCCACTTTACAGATGGGGAAGCTGAGGCTGAGCCTGCTGCGCCCAGTCTTCCTGGAGAGGCAGGTGGATGCTCTCTGGAGGTCGAGGTATCTTCTATACCTCTATATATCACCCCAGCCAGATGGTGGTGTCCCTATGCGGCCTCCCTGTTAGGCCTTATGTGGAAATGTGGTGAGCAAGTATTTATTGAGCACCTGCTGTGGACCCGGTGGTGAACAAGACAGACCCAGGTCCTATCCACTGGCTCTTATGACCTGATTGTAGCAAACTCTTAAACACCACCTGCTATGTGCCAGGCAGTGCTCTCGGGGCATCACATACATTGGCTCAGGTAATGCTCTCAACAACCCTAGAAGGCATGAAATATTATTGTTCCCATTTCACAGACCAGGACATGGAGGCACAGTGAGATCAGATAGCTTGACCAAGATTCCATGTGTTGTAAGTGATAGAACCGTGGTTTGGACCCATGATCCCTGGCCCCAAAGTTCAGTTCTTAACTCCATGCTAATGATGGTAATCATCATCATAATAAAAGATTATTACTATGCTCTGGGCGTGTTCAAGGCGAGGCCAAGGATGGTCTCATTTAATTCTCACAACGGCCCTGCCAGGGTGGTGCTGTTATCACCCCCCGTTTTATAGATGGGAGAACAGAGGCTGAGAGGTGAGCCGGTTTGCTCAGGGCCACGCAGTGGGCGGCAGAGCCGGGGTTGGAAGCTGGGTGTGCCTGATGCCAAAGGTTGTGCTCTTAACCACTCTGCTGTCCTTCTCCTCGGGTCAGGGCTGATTCTAAACATGTGACTTCAAGGAAGGGCCACGAGCTCTCCAACGGGAAAGGCTGGAGTGTTGTGGGAACATAGAGGATGGAGATTCGGTTTATTTCCGGGGGTTGAAAGGATCTCTCCAAGGACGAGGTGGGGAGGCTGGGATGGGAAGGGCGAGTGAGAAAAGACCAAGCAGAGGCATGCGGGGAGGGGTGGTGGGCCATTCCAGGGAGAGGGAAGAACTCGCCGGAAGTCCCCTGCAGAGGAAGGGGCTGGAGTGAGGTAGAAAGGTGTTATGTCTGGCTGCAGCACAGAAGTAGAAGCAAAGAGGGAACCAGAGAGATACCAGAGAGAGGTGGGCAGGGCCCTGGTATACAGTAGGTGCTTAGCACATGCTTGGGAATGAATCTGGCTCTTCACCTTGGCCTTCTTTTTGACGCCCCCTCTGCCGACTCTGCCCTTCTGTGATTGCCCCTTGCACGGATGTCCAGCGTGGTGGCCGCTGGGGTCAAGTGTGGGGGGCGAGCAGGCACATGGGCAGACCTCGGGGAGAAGCTCTGGGGAAAGGTTCCTTGCTGGAGCCAGGAGCCAGCCTCCCATTGCAGTCTCTGGGACGTTTGCAGCCTGGCCGTTGTCCCCACCTCACACCTCCATCCTCTCACCTCACACCTCCATCCTCCACCTTAGATTGGGGCTCCTGCTGCCTGAGCACCCGCCCAAGCCCAGGCTGCTGCTCCCAGAACCCTGCCCCAGTGTCCAGCTCGGCCAGGGCCCACTATTGTCAGCTCCCCGTGTCTCCCTGCCTTCCCCGTGCCAGCTCCTGGGACTCTGGCTCTGGTGAGGTTCTGTGGCTGGATCTGCTGGTCAAACACCTGCCCTGCCATCTATGGTGGGCTTTCTCAACCTCCACTGCGTTGCGGTTTGGGGCTGGATAATTCTTTGTCACGGGAGCTTGGGGTCTGTGCATTGCAGGATGTCCAGCAGAATCTCTGGCCTCTACCTACCAGGTGCCAGAAGCACCTCGTCCCTCAATTGTGACGACCAAAAATGTCTCCAGACAATGACAAATGTCCCCCTGGGTCAGGGGAGGGGTAAGTGGGGACAGGGTTCTGTCAACTAGAAAGATGGACGAGGATTGAGTTCACTGTATGGACATCAGGGGTGGACAAGCTGAGATCATCTTGACCTACCTCGCATTTATTATATGGGGAAAGTGACGGTCAGAGGGAAAGGGACTTGCCCAAGGTACCTGGCCAATTAGACTCAAAGTCAAAATTAGAATCTAGGCCCAACCCTGCTGGTGCCTCCCCGCGCAGCCCTCCTGGGCAATGCCAGGCTCACAGAAGCGCCACGTAAATGTTTATTAACCACACGCACACTGGGGACTCCATTGAGGCTGCTCCCTGGGCCCAATCCCTGAGAGCTTTTAGATGTGAAAACCTACTCCATAGGCTAATGGCCAATTAATTGCTCCCTTTGGCCAGATGACACTTCTCATCTTTTTCTAGAATGTGCATTTGTCTCCCCCGAGGTCAAGCCAGTTCTTTCCACCAATTCTCCTAACTCTCTCCCTGCCCTCCTCTTGCCCTTGCTGGGCCAGACAGGGAGGACGGCTCCATGATAAGAAGGCCACCGATCCCCTTCCACGGACGTCACTGCCCTCCTGGATCCAGCTCCAGGCGTCTCTCACAATGAGGGCATTTAGCAGGGCTCTCCTCCCCCGGGACGCTCAGAGGAAACTGGAGGAAGAACCGAGAGCAGAAAGAGGAGAAATAAAACCCAGTAAACCTACCCATTCTAATGGCCATGCCCTGCGAGAAGGTGGCCAAGCCAGCTCTGATTTCAGAGATTTTTAGAAAGTGCCTCTGTGTGGCTTGTTTTTCTCCCACTGGCGGGCTGATAGGAGACAGTGCCCAAGGCAGGACAAAGTTAGAGCCCCTCTCAGGCCGAGGCAAGGGTCCAACCTGAGCGGGTCGGGTGGGGAGCGAGCAGAACAAGGGCTCTGTGTGCTCCTGGACACAGGCATGTGAGTGCTGGGCTCCCGGGCTCCAGCCGGGCGCTGGACACAATCAGAAATCCGTGATGTGGCCAGAGAAATGCCAGACCAGGCACCGAGGCTGTGTCATTGCACCCCGAACAGAGCGTTTTTATGGTGTGTCACAGCAGGGATGATGATGAATTTCCCCTCTTGGTGGCAGAGCCCGCTCTGGGAGAAAGATGACTCCCAGGAATTAGCCATTAGCCAGGCTCATCCCGGAAGCCTGAGGGGAGGGCTTGGGTTTTCTTCCCTCAGAGACACAGAGGAGCACAGGGCAGGGCTTGGTTGCAAACTCTGAATGTATTTGGGGGCCAGGGAGGTGGCATAAGGCAGGCTTGTTGCAGACCATGGCAGTGTGGGCAGCCCGTGCCAAATCCAAAGGCTCAGTTTACCCAACCTGATCGATGGATGTGCTAGGATCATATCCCAGCTCCTCCACTTGCTAACTGAGTGACCTCAGACAAGCGACTTAATCTTCATGGCTCAGTTTCCGCACATTTAAAATTGGGTTGGTGCTGGTATTTATCCTGTAGAGTTGTGTTGTAAGGATTAAAGGAGTTAACACACAAGGCACTTAGAATGGTGCTGGCTCATTTTATCTTTCAAGAAAAGCAGGGATGCTCGGTTTGTATTTAAAATCTCTTAGTTGTTCATTGTTGACAATGAATTCAAGTTAAAAAAAATCAGTATATAAAACCTGTGCCCTGGGTCTGTGTAGACCACAGCCCATAAGCCACCCCGGCAACCTCTGGCTGAGGGTTTTAGACAGACTCAGGCTCCAGCACTGACTCTAACCCATTTCAGTTCTTGACCTTGGACAAATGACTAAATTTGTCTGTGTTGTGTCTGTGTCATCGGTGGTATCAGTGGGGACGCTGGCTCACTCAAACTGGGCAGGGGATGGGAGTTTAAATAACAGTGGGGGTGAGATGTGGGGAATTCACAAGGGATGGTGCAGCACCCCAGGGTTACCAATAGTGGGGAGCTGTTACTGCACCCAGTCCTGACAAGTCAAAAGGTGGAGAAAGCAGCTGCGTGGAGAGAGTCACCTACTGCTCCAAGTTCTTTGGTAGAAGAACTCAGCCAACCATGGTGGCCCCAAAGGGTGATGAGGAAGAAATGAATGCCCTGAACATCCTCGACTCAGCCTCCAATTTCCTGCCAGGGCCTCCCACTGGCCAAACTCTAGAAGAAGCCAGGGAAGCAGAAAGCCCATTGATGTGGTCCACACAGACCACCCCCAGGCAGATAGCAGCAGATGGAGAAGAGCAAGCCCAGAGGGGCAAACAGAAGGCAGCCGACAGATCTGATAGATGAGAGCGATACTCTTGTCTTGCCCGTCACCATGCTGCTAGAAAGCTTTCCCTAGTCTGGGTAAGGCGTGATGCTCCACACCTGGTTGTAGCAGTAAGTTGAAGGTATTCCTATTGTTTTGGGGGAAGGGGGAGGGCAGAGACACTGGGAGGAAGGCCAGAGGCCCCTCCTACCCCAAGTGTCCTCAGAGTGGGTGCATGGCCCCCTACAGATGTTGAAGGTTGTATCAGTTTCCTACAGCTGCTATAACAAATCACCCCAAACTTGATGGCTTCAAACCATATGCAGTTATTCTCTTGAAGATCAGAAGTACAAAATGGGTCTTGCTAGGCTAAAATCAAGGCATCCCCAGGACTGAGTTCCTTCTGAAGGGTCTAGGGGAAAACCGGTTCCTTGCCTCTTCCAGCTTCTAGAAGCTGCCTACATAGCGTGGCTTGTGGCCCCTTCCACCTCCAGAGCCAGTAATCACGCCCCTCTGGTTTCCACCTCTGTTGGCCCATCTCCTTCTCCTGCCCTCTTTTCCTTGTAAGGACCTTGAGATGATACTGTGTCCCCCAGATAATCCAGGATAATCTCCCCATCTCCGAAGTCCCTTTTGCATGTAAGGTGGCACAGTCACAGCTTCTGAGGATTGGGACATGGACCTCTTTGGCGGACCATCACTTCCACCCAACACAAAGGGGTTCTAGGAAGTGCCTTGGAGGGAAAATATCTTCCCACTGCCATGCCCAGCAGTCCAAAATCACCCCCATTAACGTTGCTTTTTTAGATTAATGATGTTTTCCAAACTCCAGCACTTCTTAATCTGCCTTCGAGAATTTTCCCAGACCTGCATATTTTTCTTTAAATAGATCCGAAATCAACCCATTATTTCACTCAGCTTCGTCCTAAGTGATAATACGTGTGAAATCAAGGTTTGATGTGTACTTATAACTTTTCTAACTATTTTCATTACAATAACTACATAACTATTGACATTTTAAGAAAATTTTACCTGTGTACCACCCAGAAGTTTTATGTGGACCACTGTGAGTGTGCGTGACCCACGCAGCAGAGAACTCTGATTGCCACATCAAAGTCCCCTGTTTAAAGGTGAATATGTTGCTTGGATGGAGAATTTGCCCCAAACCCCAGCCTGCAGCTGCAGGGTGAGGTCGTGGAAAGAGCCCCGAGACAGGAGTGGAGAGACTTGGGTTTTGGTTCTGGATCTGCAGTGTGATCTCAGCCAAGTCTCATTCTTTTCTGGGCCCCGGTTTCCTCGTCTACAGGATGGGGGCAATTCCTAAGATTCTCTCTAGCTCAGATAGGGTACAGTTTTGCTGTTATCTCCTTAAGTGTTAGTAATGAGAGCCTGGGGTGCAGGACAGGGAAGTTTTGACGTGGGTGGAGGAAAGCTGGCTTATGGGGTACTGTTAGGGGCATGCTGGGGGCCCCCTACCCCAGGGCCAGAATGACTGTCCTTCCCGGTGCTTATCTAACACAATGTGCATACATCAATCACGACTTTATGGAGGAGACCAAATTTTATTCAGCCTTGTATGTCTTAACCGAGCCTAGAATGAGGACTCAATATATTATCTGGTTGTTGAATGACTGATTGATAGAAGAAATGGCAGTATGATTCTTGTGACAGTCCTAATAGGTCATCGTTTACTGAAAGGCCCCACTTAGGACTGGAAACCCTCAGAAAACTTAGTGGTGGGCATGTGGTCTCTGTAAGTCAGACAGATCTGAGTTCAGATTTCAGCCCTACCACTTATGACCTTAAGCAGGTTACTTCACTAGTCTGAGCCTCAGTGTTCTCATTTGTACAATGGGGATAAGAATAGCACCTACTTCATAAGTCGGGTGAGATTTGAATGAGATAATCTAGGCAAAGTGCACAGCCCAGTGCTTGGCACATAGTTAATGCTCTATAAATAGCAACAATTACAAACACTATTATCATTATCGTTCTGCCTCCTACATTGTCTGAGAAGATGCAGATGATCTGATTAAGACCCCCTGCCTCTCTTGGGCCATTCAGGAGACCTAGCGAACTGTTGGAGACTCCATTTATGAAGTGGCAGTTTGGGTTCTTTGAAACATGCATTGACACCCCCTCCCATACATCGCCCCCCCCAACACATACCCTGTTCCACCCCAACAAGCCATCTGGTACAGTTCAAATATTATTCAAATGTAATATTTTGAAAGCATCTTTGAGATGCTTCCTAAATGCTTGCCAAAATTCTCAAAATCTCGCGTGAGCAAAAAATATAATTTTTATTTGGCTTTGCATTGTGTGAATAGATTGTCAGATGGAGAGAAAACGAAGAAAGGAGATTGGATTCATCACAAAGAGGAGGAGGAGGAACAGGTGCTCTGGAGCCAGGCAGGCCTGGGTACATGTGCCAGTCCTGCCACTTAGCTCCAGGTGACTTCAACCAGCCACTAAGTATCTCTGAGCTGGTCCCTTCTCTGTAGGATGGGTTAATTCACAGGTTAACCAATCAGGTTAGCTCAACACCTAGTGAGTAATATCCCAAAGAACAATAGCTGTTAAAAGCGTTTAAAACAATACTTATAAAGTATCTGGCACATGGTAAGGTCTTCATAGATGTTCATTTTCCCATCAGCTGGACCCAGCAGTAGCGGGATCAGTGGATGAATTTGGGTTGAATTTGAGCAGAGCCTTTCTAAGATTGGGCTGAAAACAAGCCCTGTCTGTATATTTAAAGAGCCAGCACATTCAAGAATCTGGTTTGACAAATTGCTGAATTCCATTGAGGTGAACAGGTGTAGATAGTGGGTATGTCTCGAGAAATCTATTTAAGCCCATAAATTCAGGTGTACCAGGAATATCAACTTTCTTAAGTCTCTTTAAATTAAGTCAAATTTGACCTGAGGACTCTCTACTGAGCTGCAAAAAAAAAACCAAAAAAACTTGATTTTGGTCATTACGGGGGCTCCCTCATCCCAGGATGGATGGATGGATTGTCCTACAAAGACCACAGCAGCCTTTGCCTCGTGGGCTGCTGCGAATGTATCTCAACAGACCCAGCCACCTGCTTGAAAGGAGAAGGAGAGAAACATATATACAGAAATCAAAGGTAACTTATTCCTCTAGAAATCATCCTGTAACATGTGGGAGGCTCATCCGAGGCCGCTCAAACACCCAGCCACTCCAGGCTGTCCCAGGATGGTACAATATCAGCCAATATCCTGCACTTGGCGGATTCCTTCTGTGTCCCCGGCACAGCCTGTACCTACGTGTGGTCGGAGGCTGCGAGCCCCTGCACGGGCTACACAAAACGTCCTTCAGTGGCCACAGCAGCTCTGGGTCAATAATTTATGCTAATGCTGCAATTCACCCTACTGACCTCCTTCCCGGAGCGTGTCAGAGAACCGGACACCCTGAGATTAAGTTGCCCCTGGAGAGGCTTGGGTGGTGGCAGCTGCAAAGAGAGAGAGCATGGGAGGTTCAAGTCTAAGGTGCATCGCTGAGATGCAGCCAGCAATGAAGGCAGCCCTTTCACTGGGCTGCAAGACTTGACTTTGGTGAAAAACCTGAGTCTCTAAGCAGTGAAACGCAACCCGGCACGACACTGAGCCTGTTTGTCCCCATCCTTCCTTCCCCTACAACAAGCCCCGGGGTGGTCCTTGTGCTCAGGGTCTCTGTGCCAAGTGAGGATTGGTCAAAAAAGCCCTAAAAGCTGAGCCCAATATTTGCTACTTCTGTGTTAGTTGATCGTGGGCAAGTGGCTTTGTCTCTCTGAGTCTCCATTTCCATCTCTGGAAAGCGGAGGTGGCAATGATACTTGTGTCACAGAAGAGTAAACAGGGATGTCATCTCTCAGCTCTGCCACCCTCCCCAACAGCACCAACGTCCTGCTGATGCCCAAGTTGTCACACTCAAGTCTTCCCTCTCCCTGCCCCCACATCTGTTCAACCCACCTGTGTGGCACCCTGGAGATGCAATCGTGAGCAGGACAGACCCCATCCCCGCCTTGTGGGACCAGCATCCCCTCAGTTACCTTCCTTGTGTCTTGTCTTTGATGCCTGTACCCTCACTTCCAGCTCCTCTGATCCAGGCCACCGGTCCTTTGCCTGGGTTCTGTAACATCCTCCACACTGCAATCAGGGTTCTTCCTGAAACACAAAGCTGACCTTCCGGGGCTCCCACTGTCCCTAGAATAAAATCAAAACTCACCACACTCCCGCCATCTCGGCCCTTTTGTGTCTCTGAAACTGATCTCACCCTATCCCACCTCTGGATGCTTGTCCTCACCAGTTCTGCCATCTGGTTTCCTTTTCTTAACATGACAACATCTTCTCAGGTGTCACTCTTGACATTTCCTTCTCCAGCTGGCCCTCCGTAGGCCTCTCTGCTCCCCCAACCAGCCCTGATGATGGTAATGGCCGATGTGCATACCATGCTTTCTGTGTGGCAGACTCTGTTCTGAGCCTCTTAGTCATAGTAACTCATTTCTTCCTCACAGCCACTCTGCGAGGTTGGCACTACTGAGGATGCCCATTTTACAGATGGCAGCAGCACCAAGGCACAGAGAGCAGAGTGGCAAAGCTGTAGTTCCACAATCCTGCAGTGTTGTGCCTCTGGCCACTCGATCAGGACCCCCTTGGAGGCAGGGACTCTGTCTTGTCTCTGATCCCCAGCACACAGGACCTGGCGCACAGTAGTTGCTCAACAAACTCTCACTGAGGAATGAATGAATGACGGTCTTGCCGAACAAACGAGCTAGTGATGGTGAAACCCCTGCTCAAAGTGCTTGGGATTGCCTGAACATGAGCGGTTCTTATTCTTCCTCCTGGTCTATGAGTTGGTTCTGCCCAGGGAGGACTCTGTCTTCCTGCCCCAGAAAGCCCCTGGCGGTCCCTGAAGCATCTGTCGCTGGGGAACGCGGGCAAGGGAGGAAGGTCCTTGCCATCCTCTGTTGTTGTCAGGGTTGGCTTTGCTCCTATACAAACTACCCCTGGCAGACACCTGAATCCAAGGATTCGGCATCAGTAGGGGTATTTCTGGCTGCAGGGGCTCCTGACGTTTCCCCCCGTGCCAAGGTAAAGGGAATTTGCTCAACTGGGCCCTTAATGGTGATGTTAGACACGCTCACCGTGACATGAGAGCTGCAGTGCCTTCGTTACAGCTTCATAGTTAATGTAGGAGCTTGCCTGGACTAGGAGTGCGGCTGGCTGGGCTTTGGGGCTGCGGGGTGTGGCTGGTGAGGGTTGGCTTCTTTGAAAACCTTCTGACTTCCAGTCTCCAGAACTGGGAGACAGTACATTTCTATTCCTTAAGCCATTCCGTGTGTGGCACTTTGTTGGCATCCCTTGCACATTACTACAAGGCTCAGCACAGAGCCTGGCACAAAGTGAGTGCCCGTTGCATAGTGCCCGTTGTTGTGATTAGCATTACTGGTGTGTTCTGTGATTCCCGGGTAGCTTGTGTGGGTCCAGAGCTGGTCGGAACCCGGAGATGTCCTGTAACAAGCGGGGCTGTGTGATGTGGGTGAGTTGCTTTCCCTCTCTGGGCCTTCAGTTCCCTTAGCTGTAAAATGAAAGCTCCACCTGATTAGAATAACCAAGAGACACCTTGCATGCAGAGTTTGCCGTGGCTTCACCGTGCACTGTCACTTCGAACCCTCACCGTGGGCCCAGATCATCGCCAGTCTCCCCGTTTATAGATGGGGACACTGAGGCTCACAGAGGGAAGAGGTCACTCATCCAAGGTTGCACAGAGGCCAAGTGGCAGAGATGGGGTGCAGCGCAGATTGCCCATGCCGAGGCCTGCCCTTGGCGACAGAGCACTGGTGAGGGCGGAAAGGAGTGAGGGCAGAGAGGAACCCTGAAGGTGACATTGGCCACACGTTGTCTTTCCCTCCTTCAGGCTTCCCAAGAGTCACCCACATCACTCCCTTAGGTCTCAGAATCCCGCCTGGTCACTGTGGAGGGGTCACCAGTCCCCTTCATGGGTGCAATAACCAAGTACATGCACCTTGGGAAGCTCAACCCTCCAACCTGCTCCACACTCAGATGGAAGCAGCACCCTTGGTCCCCAGGGCTCACAATGCTTTCTCATGCCAACTTTATCCATGTGCCCTGCACGTGTATGAGCCAGGCTCTGCTTTTACGAAGGTCTGGGGGAACCAACAAACCTATTTTGTTCCACATCTCGGCATCTGTTTTCTCCAAAATGCCAAGGAAATTCCATCTCTGATAATGACAGGTGGCCACCAGGGGAGCTCGGATGTTTATTCCCTGCTGGGGGCAAGACTGGACCCTCCTTCCAGCACCTGGAGAATGCCCTCCATCCATTTTCTGGAGGGGCTGGGGGACAGGCCTTTCATTTTTCCTCTCCAGATGACCTCTGCCCAGACCTGGGGTCCTTCTGGGACAGTTGCTAAAGGATTCTGGAGTCAGACAGACCTGGGTAGCAGAGTGCCCGGCATTTAGGAGATGGCCTTTTTTATCAATGTCATTCATTCATAAGACATCACTGGACACACAGGCTGGAACCTGTGGATATGGTACCTTAAACACGGACTTGGCAGGTCTAAGTTCAGGAAGGATTCTGAGATGGAGAGATCATCCTGGGTTATCCAGGTAGGCCCAATGTCATTGCAAGTGTCCTTATAAAAAGGAGGCAAAGAGGGTCAGAGTCAGTCATAGGAGACATGATAATGGAAGCAGAGGATGGAGTGATATGAAGAAGGGGCCAGGAGCCGAGGAATACAGGTGGCTTCTAGAAGCTGAAAAAGCAAGGAAACAGATTCTCCGCGAAGCTTCCGGAAGGAACCAGCCCTGCTGAATTTTTTTTAAAGCATGAAGCGAAGTTTATTGAGGAAGGGCAAGATAGGTTTACAAGAGGCCTCTGCTGACATTTTGATTTTACACTTCTGACCACCAGAACCATAATGGAACTAATTTGTGTTGTTTTAAGTCACTATGTTTGTGGTCATCTATTACTGCAGCCACAGAAAACTAATATACTAAGCGTAAAGAAATCCATAAAGATGGGTGCTAAAAGAGCAAATGAATGTCTAGAGAGGTAAGTAGAGATACACAGCATGGTGGCATTAGTGATGGCCCGATTGACATCCCAGTGGATCACTATCTTTTTCACAGTCTAGAACCCACGAGGGAGTGGTTGGCATTGCTCCTAGACCCATAGTCCTTCATTTATGTATGTGATTGATAAATCCTAAATATTTTTTTTTGAGGGGCAGTGTCTGAAAAACTTTTTATTGAGGTATAACTTACATACAGTAAAATACAAAAATCAATAGATTTTTACAAACGTGTAGAGCCATGTAACCATTGGCAAGATCAAGATATAGAATATTCTCCTCACTCTAGAAAGTTCCTTTTGGTTGCCTCCTAACTGATAGCCCCTGTCGGCAGAGATTAATTCGCCTGCCTTTGGATTTCACATGACTGAAAGCATGCACATCCTTTCTTTCGTGCCTGACTCCTGCGCTCGATGTTCTATCTGTAAGATTTAGCCATGTTGCTGCACGTATCAGCAGTTCCTTTCTTTTTCATTCCATTTTTACCCACTCTCCTTTTGAAAGACATATGACTGGTTCCTCCAGTTTGGGGTCCTGGTGAACAGAGCTGCTAGCAACGTTCTTGTACAGGTCTTTTGGTGGATTGAAGCACTCATTCCTCGTAGATGTATACCCGGGAATGGAATTGCAGGGTTATGGGTGGGTGGATGTTTAGATTTAGTAGATGAAGCCAGTCCTCCAGCCCAGATCTAACCTGAGGAATGCCTTCCTTGCCCACACCTGCTTTCTCCGAGATACCTGCCCTCTGTCTCCATGCTGTGCTGGTGACCACGTCTGTGGGACAGGGAGGCCCAAGGATCCCTCACGCTCTGGTCCAGGACTGCGTCATCTGACTTGGTGGTGTTTGGGGGGTGGATGTAGGAGAAGATGGGGAAAAAGGGGGTCCCACCCTCCTTTTCACATGGGCTCATCCTTTTTATGTTGGGCCTTCCCATTTGCTGAGTTGATGAGGCAGAAGTTTGGAGTTCAGCTGAGTGCGAGGTGGAGACATCTCCCAAACTTCAATCATCAGCCCACCACCTTTGTGATTTTTTTCCCTCACATTTGCTGGGTTTTCTTTGAATTGATTTACTTTTTTTTTTCTACTGAAAATTGTTTATTTAGGAACTTAACTTACCTACAAATATGAAATCAATACTACGTTCCCTAAATAGAGGTTAATCACTATAAACACTCAAAACCAAGACAAGGTGGATCAATTCTAGTCAGACACTGTTACCTGCCCGGGGCTCTGAGCCAGAGGCCTCTCTCTGCTGTAGAGGCAGATTAGCAAGCATCAGGGAGGCATTGAAGATCTATTAGCTTCTAGAGACTTCCTTCTTGATGTAATCAGAAATATTGCAAGAAAATTAAAAGTGAATACTTTTCCCACTTTATGATTGAATGATAAATTATTTAGTGATGGAATCTTCTTGTATGCTGAGATGGCTTCTATACGTTGGGAAATAACTGGTGTATTGAAAAATATCCTGGTTGGGAGTGAGTTCTTTGAATCCTCTGCTAGTTCAGTAATATTGGATCAGTGGCTTCACTTCTCTGAGCCAATGGGATCATCAGAGCACCTGCGAATGTGAATGAAGAATCCAATAAGTGACTCTTTTCTTGGAATTTTTGAACTGGGGTCATCTAATGAACCCTGCGTCGAAAGATTGATGCCGGCCGTGGGAATGAACACCCAGGACATTTCTACACCGAGATTCTGCTGGGGCTCCTGTGCCTGAGCACAGTCATCTGTTAGCTTCTGCAGAGTCCTCTGCCATTCTCGGGGAGTGTTTACCGCCCTTGGGATCCTGCCAAAGTTCAGTGGAGAAAATGGTCCTAGGGAAATCCACATACTTTGTCATGTGCTCACAGGCACAGACCTTAATCGGCTCCCGTGGAGGGTGAGCGGGAGTTCTCCAATGCACCTGCTGTCAGGGAGGTGGTGACGTATTGGGAGCAGGGGTTTCCCTGTCGGACCCTCCTGTGTCCAATCCCAGTTCCACTGTCTGCTCCCTGTGTAACCTTGGGGATGCCACTTCTCCTCTGTAAGGTTCAGTTTGCTCCCTCTGTAAATGGGATTATTCATATCTCATCAAGTGGTAAGAAAGATAGGATGAGATGATGCACAAAATACAATATTCAGGTATTTAATAGATAAAACTAGTTACTATAATTGTGCTTTCTTGAGGAAGCCATGGGCTGCACTTAAATACTCTGCAGAGCTGACTCTGCCTCTTGGACTCATGGTCATCCTAAATCATTTTCTCAGAAAGCCCCCACCCCCAACCAAATCCTTCAACTTTTATTCCACTCCAGGTGTTTGCTTGTGTTTCCCACAGTCTAGATCATGGTGTTCATGAACCTGAGAATTCTGCAACAGCTCTGACTCAAGTAAGACTTTTAATGTTGAAAGTGGCCAAAACACAACTCAAATGGACTTTTTAAAAAAAAAAATGATTTATTTTGGCTCACAGACATCAAAATCCACAAGGAACTTGTTTTAGGTGTGGCTCGATCCAGCCTCAAAGAAAGCCTATGAGATCTTAGTTTCTCTCTGCAGCTCTACCTTCCCCTAGTTTCTGACTGCCCCAGTGGTAGCAAGATGGCGCCAGGAGCCCAAGCTCCCTTCTCCCAGGTGCTCAAATCCATCAGAAGCTAGAAGCTCTGTCTCCCCGAGCCAGTCTTGACAGTTCTCATTAGATTATCTGCCTGTTCCTGAGCCGATCGCTGTGGTGGGAGAGGGAGATGGGTGATGCTGAATGGTTTAGGCCAGGCAGGACCTGTTTTTGGAGCTGAGTATGGGGTCAACTCTACCCAAACCCCATTGGTTGAAGAAGATGTAGATTCTGCAGGGCACTGATGCTCGAGTAAGGGGGTGAGGGGTAAAATTATGCTGGGGCTGAAATCAACTAATGTCCCAACACCATTCTCAGACAAAGAAATAACAGATTTTCCATAGAAACCCAGCAATGCAACAGGATGGAAACACTCTGTCTGTCTGTCTGTCTCTCTGTCTCAACTCATTCCCAGTGCCATGTTGCCTGAAAATAACAAGGTTGAAGTCAGAGTGATGAATGGGGCAACATTGACTCGGTACTAATTTTGCCTGGAAGCCGTAGCTATTTCGGGAGACTGCTGAGCCCTGGTTTAGCTTAGCTGATTAGAGAGCAGGGCTCACGAGGTCAAGGGCAGGACAAAGGGACAGAAACATGGGCCTGGAGGCACACGTCCTGGATCCTGATCATGCTCTGCCACTCTAGAGCCAGAGCCCTCGAGCAAGTCTCTAACCCTCCCTGGATTCCCCTCTCCAAGTCTCCCCCAAATGTCCTCTCCTCTCGCCCCCTCTCCTCCACCAGGTCACCCCCACACATCTCTCAGACTTCCATCCCAAGGCTTCATAGGATGCCCCCCTCCATGTGCTTCTACAGCCTTAGACTTCTGAATTCGAATCCTGCTTCTCCCATTGACGTACTGAATGACTTTGGGCAAGTTTATCAACCTCATGGTGCCTCAGTTTCCTCGTCTGTTAAACAAGGAACCCATGGGGTTATTGCAGTAATTATGTTGGATAATTTATATAAACATTTAACACAGGGCTGGGCTCGGTAAATGCTAGCTTGAAGGAATAATTCTGAAATCCAGGTGGAATACCAAGCCAATGAAATAAAACTTTTCCCTTACTGGCTAAGATACATGGAGCTGGAGTTTTGTATCATTCTTTCCTGCAAGCCAGTATCTATCACTGTGCCTGGTATATAGCAAGTACGCAATAAAATGTGTTCAGTAAATGTCCCAGTTCAGCGTGTTCTAGAGCGTTTCCCTGGCTCTGCTGAGAGCTCAGAATTGTGCAATTAGGTTGTCCAAGGGGCCTCAACAGAAATGTCAAGTTTGAAAGGCCAGTGTGCGCTGGGAGAGGGAGGCTTCATGTGTAACTGATCTGAGTGGTTCTAGAGTCCCTCCCCTTCCTGAAATCCTGTTCTCTGCTCTCTCTCATTCCCGCCCACCCAGGACCTTGGAGCTCAGGAAGACCCCCTCTGACATGCAAACATCTGCACGTAAATCCATGACCACCACCTTGTCATTGCCTCTAAAGAACTTATTGGACTAGCAGCATGTAGGGGAGCAGGACATCGGATAGTGCCTGTTTTTCAGGGTCAGGGTTGGATGAATGAAGGAGTCAGAGAGAGGCTACCTCCCTGAGTGACAGGAAGGGAAGCCAAAGAGCACACCTTTGGTTTTGCCCAGAACTTGACTTGCAGTGACCCCATAAACTTGGTTGGCAGTGTTGGTAGAACACCCCAGACAAGGTCCCCTCTGTTTGAGTAGCACATTAGAGACCCAACGGAGGTTGTTTTACTTGGCAGCTTCCCCACTGGGTGTCCAGGAAGCTGAAGACAGAGGCTGTGTTCCCCGAGCCTTTTGGTACTGGAAGGAGAAAATAAACTCCACAGACCCTGTGGCAGGTAACTTATTTTTCTCTCCCTGAAGGCATTCTCGAAGCTGTGTGCTGGCAGTGTTCTTGGGCCAAAGAAAATGTCCTGGGCATATGTGTGTGAGCGTGTATGTGTGTCTTCCAAACAAGAACCATCTTTCAGCCTTACCGTCATTTTTTGTATGTACTGTTGGTTAGATTTAGCACAATTTATTGCTCAGTTAGGCTTAGCTAAGCCTAACTCTCTTAAGGTAGGCTTAGCAACTCTGTGCCCAGCACACACAGGGAGGCAGGAGATAATGATGGTAATGACAACATCAATGACAGCAGCGATGATGATGATGTAAATGTCAGTGTTAATGATGATGACAGAGACTGTGGATGATGTTGGTGATGATGACGATGACGATGATGATGATGACAACAGAAATCTACTGCCCAGCGCTCTTGCCAATGCTTTCATTTACTAATTCATTTCATCAAACAACCACCCCATGAGAAAGGGTCTATGATCACTGGATCCATCGCTTGCTAGTTATGTGATGCTGGGCAAGTCATTTCATCTCTCAGAGCCTCAGTGTTCCTACCTATAAAATGGGGATAAAAATAGCAGTTCTGGGTAATAAGCTCAGTCAATGTCTGACACGATGCAAGGGTTCAAGAGATGAAAGTGATTCTTACAGATCTTCATTTGATTCTCCTGTCAATCCTGTGAAAAAGGAAGTATTTGTATGCCCCCTATTTTACAGAACAGTTCTTCCAGGTAGGAATGGCTCAGATAGGGTTTAAAGCCAGTCACGGACTCTCAGTCCTGTGGACTTGCAGAAGCTGTTTTAGGCATCTCTGCAGGGCTGCTTTTGACCCCCAGGGTCCCCACGCCAAGGCTGGGCTCCAAGGTCCACATGAGTCCATTTGGGCGCCAGAGCAAGTCAGGACACAGTCAGATCCCAGCAGAGCCCTCAGCCAGGGTGGGATTGGGCCAAGGTGGGAGAGGCTGCTGATCTTGTGCTCATGAAATGAGTCACCTGGTACCTGAGCTAATCTGGATGGCAGAGTCACAAGTCCCTTAACTCTCTTACCTCCCACCTGAGGAGGACTTAGAGCAGTGACAATGGTTCTTCTGGATTTGGAGACAGAAGAACCTAGATAATTTTTTGAGCTCTGAAAATCCACAGACATGCAAACCTCTAGAACTATACCATCCACTATGGCGGCCACCAGCCACATGTGGCTCTTGAGAACTTGCAACATGGCTAGACTGAATTGAGGTATGCTGTAAGTGTGAAATACGCACCAGCTTTTAAAGTCTTGGTATGAGTAAAAGAATATAAAATATCTCCTTACTAATGTTTTATATTTATTTTACATTGAAATGATAATATTTTAGATCTAGTGGGTTACATTAAATATCAAAATTAATTTCACCTGTCTTTTCTTACTCTTTTAAAACATGGCTTCTGGAAAAGTTTGTTCTATTTCTATATATGGCTCACATGGTATTTCAGTTCTCTATAGCTTACAGTCAACTGAGTTGGTTTAACAGGTGGATTAAGAGTTTCAGGCCTGGAGTCAAACAGGACTGAATTCATATCCCCACTTGACTTCTAACCAGCTGTGTGTCTTTGGGCAAGTTACCTCCCCTCTCTGGACTTCAGTGTCCTCACTTGTGAAATAAAGGTACTAAGGGTACCTGCCTTGTAGGGCTGTTTGGTGGGTAAATGAGAGATGATGGGGACAGTGGTTAAAACGATGCCTGGCCCCACGTGAGCAGTCCGCGAATGTTGCTGTGACGGTTGGCATGTATCAACTAGCTTCTTCAGCCCCAAAGACTGTTTGTTATGATTTCTCACTTCTGTATTTGGAAATATTTTTGTCAAGCTTTATGATTTTAAATAAGAATTCATTTTTTTCCCACTAAATGAAGAAAAACACTATCAAGAACACTGATAATTATTGGTAAGGAATTCTTATCTTGAGAAAGGATGAGCTTTGGCACAGAGTCAATCCAAATCCAACCAAAGGCACAGAGTCACACCATTGTTGAGGATTAACATAGTCTCTAGGATTTTGGGAAATCCTAAAAGGTCCCATGAACCCTCTGGTGCCAGCAGGGACCTCTAAGAACATGGAACTACGGGAATAGGAGGAGGAGGACCCTGATCTCTTTCAATCTCCTCATCTTACAGACAGGAGAATGGATGACCAGAGAGGTTAGGTAGCATATCCAAGGTCACACAGCTAGTAGGTGGCAGAACCTAGTTAGAGGCAGAGCTGGGGTTTGAACCCAGGGTCTGTGCTCATGACCACCTGCTGTACTTCACCATCACACCCAGTCATCACAACAGTCCTATTATTATCTCTATTGAAAGATGAAGAAACAGAATCAGAGAGGTTAAGACACTTGTCTAGGGTCACACAGCTGCAAGTGGCAGAGGCGGAATTCAATACCAGGTGTTTTGAACTTGGGGCCTACAGAACTGTGAGAGAATAAACTTCTGTTGTTTCAAGCCACCTTTACCAGTTTGTAGTAATCCATTATGGCAGCTGTAGGGAGGTAGCACACCAGGTGCTATGGACTGAATATTTCTGCCTCGCCAACCCCAAGTTCACATTCGAAATCCCCCATCCCCAGTGGGAGGTAAGTAGGTCGTGAAGGTGGAGCCCTCATGAATGGGGTTAGTGCTCTTGTAAGAAGAGACAAGGAAGGACTTTCTTCCTCTTTCCTTCTCTGTCTTTCTGCCACGTGACGACATAGTGAATCAGGTCCCCACTAGACACTGGATCTGCCAGCACCTTGATCTTGAACTTCCCAGACTCCAGAACTATGAGAAATACGTGTTTGCAGTTTAAGCCACCCAATCTGGTATATTTGTCATAGCAGCAGCCCGAGCAGACTAAGACCCCAGACACGACACCCTTGCCTCTGCTTCCCTCTGAGAGCCTCAGCTTGTCTGTCTGTCAGTCAGGCACCATTCCTGCACCCCCAGCCAGGCCCCAGCAGCTGCCAAGCCTCAAAGTGTCCCCACAGGCTCCTGCTTCGAGAAGGGCCTTCTGCTCCAGGCATTGTGAGCTCTTGCAAATCACTGTTTTCAGTTGAAAAGAGGCTCCCGAGGGCTCTTCAGCGCCTCAGCAGGAGATGTGGATGCTCTTGAATTAACTCAGAGAATCAGAACCTCTGTGGCTGATGGACCCGGGAGGCACCCCCACTGTCCCCCTGCTTGGTCCTCTCCCTCCCTCAGGCCTGGGAGGGACACCAGCACCTCTGGGTGGTTCCGGCAGGGCAGCCTCTGCAGAGGCCGAGGCCAATTCCAAGTTGCCTCTGGGCTGCTGGGCGGGTTGTTCAACGTATCTGTTTCGAAGGGGTCAAGGGATGCTGGATTAGGCCCCACTGTTTCTAAGGAGTTCACATCCTTCTTTCTCCTATCGTGGGCCACTTGTCCAACCTGGCGTCTTGTCATTCACTGATCAGCACACACAGTGGGCCTTTATTTGGCCCAGTGGAAGGGCTAGAGGCTGTTGAGGAAGAGCTGGCTCCTGGCTCAGTCTCTGTGTGTGTGTGTGTCAGGGTTTATCAGAGCTCCGAACACCCTTGCCTTATTGAGTGATTTGGCATAAACTCACCTCTCTCTCTCTCTCTGATTCCCACCGTAGCTTCAGCCATTCTCCCCAAAACCTGTTGCGTGCATTCATCCAACCAATATTCATTGAGTATGGGCTATTTTCCAGGCCCTGCTAAGCACTTCATAGCATCATCTCATTTAATCTTTACAAAACCCTACGCTGCCTTATGATCATCGTCCCCATTTTACAGATGACAACACCATGGCCCAGTCACTTGCCCAGGTTCATGGAGCTGGTGAGTGGCCAAGCGGGATTTGGAGGTCAGTCTGTCTTGCACCAAAGTCCACTTTCCCTACCGTCTCCATCTTGGCAGGGTCTCTGCTTTTCATCATTTTCCCTCTGCACGTGCATAAGCATCTCGTCCTTAAAAAATATTTAAGGGTGAAGCTGCCTTCAGTATTGTGTGACCACTGAGAGACTGGGCTCTGGTGTCAGATACTTCCATGCTCAAATCCCAGCTCTACCACCCACCAGCTGAGTGCCTCAGTTTTCTCACCAGTCAAATGGAGATAAGCATGGATTTCCATCCTGGAGGAGTTTGGGGAAGTGACGTGGGAACAGCCTAGCACATGGTACAAGTCCACACATGGTGGCCAGAGTCTGATGTAATTGATGGACAACGTCCTCCAAACCTAGGCAGCTAATGACCATTGAGTCACGCCTACTACCATAGTTTGTTCATCCCACAAAGTGTCTTTGAACTTCTAAAGTGTGGTAAGAGCCATGGGTGCAGAGGTAAGAGGGAGAGACTCGCGCCTCCCTTCAGAGTGCTGACGGTGGTCTTGGGAGGCAGAGGGATGCTGAGCTGAGCTTGCATCAGCTTTGTGTGAGCCAGCGGTTCTTCACTGGGGGTGGTTTCCCCCCCAGGAGACATTTGGCAATGCCTAGAGACATATTTGATTGCCATGACGGGTGCTCCTTACTGGTAGGCAGAGAGCAGGGATGCTTCTAGACACCCTGCAATGCACAGGACAGCTCCAGCTATCAGCGAAGAAGCATCCAGCCCAAAATGCCAGTAGTGCCCAGGCTGAGAAATGCTTGCTGGTACATGCACAAGGGAGCACCAGCGAGCTTTTCCGTGGCCTCTCCCCAGAGACCCCAGGCTTCCATGGACTAACTGGGAGGAAGCACGTGCCACCGCCACCCTCCTCCAACTGCCTTTTCCCATCAGCTGCTGCCAGCAGGATAATCAGGCCTCCCCCCCTTTAATGGGATCCAGGCCGGCTGAGGCAAATGTAAAAACAAAACCCTGTGCAAATGTGTTTTTATGTAAACACAGCAGGGGGTGGCGGCTGCCTACAGAGAAAGAACCCTGTGGCTGATGCTTCTCATAGCAAAAATAAGCCCAAATGTTACTGCTCTTGGAGCAGAGCCAGCAAGGGGATGAGGGTCGAGTGCAAACCCAGGTGCTCATGGGAGCCATCCCTGCCCTCCAGGTGAACATCCCAGGGGCCTGGGATAAGTGAGCAGGTGTTAATTCTCTTGGAAGCCTTCCTTCTTCCTTCAGGGAGGCAGCCAGTATAGCAGGAAAAAAAACAGTGGGTTGTTGTTTGGTTTTAAAATTTTTTTTATTGAATATAATTTACATATAGTAAAATTCACCCATTTTAGTCTACAGTTTTACAAGTTTTGACAAATACATACAACCATGTACCGTCCACCACAATCAAGATATACAAGAGTTCCATCACCTTCAAAAATTCGCCTGTGTCCCCTTGTGGTCAGTTCTCCCCAACCCTAGCCCCTGGCAACCACTGGTCTGTTTTCATATTGCTTTTTCTAGAATGTCATATAAATGAGATCATATTTCTATTTATTTAATTAATTATTATATTAATCATTTATATTTAATTACCTTTTGAGTCTGCCTTCTTTCACTCAGTGTAATGCTGTTGAGAGTCATCCATGCTGTATATTAATAGTTGGTCCCTTTTATGACTGAGTAGTATTCCACTGTGTGGGTGCACCACAGCTTGTCCATTCGCCATTTGGTTGTTTTCATTTTGGGCAATTACAAATAAAGTTGCTGTAAACATTTGCGGGCGGGATTTTGTGTGAGCGTGGGTTTTCATTTCTCTCGGGTAAATACTTGAAAATGTGGAGGAAATGGACAAATTCTTAGAAACACACAGCCTCCCTAGGCTCAATCAGGAAGAAATAGAATTCCTGAACAGACCAATATCAAGTACTGAAATTGAAGCAGCAATAAAAAACCTTCCTCAAAAGAAAAGTCTTGGACCAGACGGTTTCAAACCCGAATTTTACAAGACTTTCAAAGAAGAATTGGTGCCTATTCTGCAGAAATTATTCCACAACATCGAGAAGGAAGGAAATCTCCCCAACACATTTTTTGAAGCCAACATCACCCTGATACCAAAACCAGGAAAGGATGCAACAAAAAAAGAAAACTACAGACCAGTATCCCTTATGAATATAGATGCTCAACAAAATCCTAGCAAACCAAATTCAGGTGCTTATTAAAAAAATAATCCATCACAAGCAAGTGGGCTTCATCCCAGAGATGCTGGAATGGTTCAATATACACAAATCTATAAATGTAATTCAACACATAAATAGAAGTAAAAATAAAGGCCATATGATCCTCTCAATAGATGCAGAAAAAGCATTCAACAAAATTCAGCACCCTTTTATGATAAGAACGCTTAACAAAATAGGCATAGATGGGACTTACCTAAAAATGATACAAGCCATATATGACAAACCCACAGCCAACATCATACTGAATGGGGAAAAATTGAAAGCATTCCTGCTTAGAGCTGGAACCAGACAAGGTTGCTGTCTATCACCACTTCTATTCAACATAGTGCTGGAAGTCCTAGCCAGAGCAATCAGACAAGAGAAGGAAATCAAAGGCATCCAAATGGGAGCAGAAGAGGTCAAACTATCTCTCTTTGCTGACGATATGATCTTATATCTAGAAAACCCCAAAGATTCTGCCATGAGACTACTAGAATTGATAAACAAATTCAGCAAAGTCTCAGGTTACAAAATCAATGTACAGAAATCAGTAGCATTCTTATAGACCAACAGTCATACTGAGAACCAAATCAGAGACTCAATATCCTTCATAATAGCAGTAAAGAAAATAAAGAACCTAGGAATATATTTAACTAAGGAGGTGAAAGACTTCTACAAGGAGAACTCTGAAACACTGAGGAATGAAATAGCAGAGGACGTAAACAGGTGCAAAACCATACCATGCTCATGGGTAAGCAGAATCAACATTGTTAAAATGTCTATACTACTCAAAGTGATCTACAGATTCAATGCACTCCCTTTTAAAATACCAACATCATTGGTCTAGAAAAAATGATGTTGGTTAAAATACCAACATCATTGATCTAGAAAAAATAATTCTACACTTCGTATGGAACCAGAGAAGACCCCATATAGCAAAAGCAATCTTAAGCAAAAAGAACAAATTGGGAGGCATCAATTTACCAAACTTCAAATTACACTACAAGGCTATAGTAACTAAAACAGCATGGTACTGGCACAAGAACAGAGACATAGATCAATGGAACAGAACTGAGAACCAGATATAAAACCATCTTCATAAAGCCATCTGGTCTTTGACAAAGCAGACAAAAGCTACACTGGGGAAAAGAATCCTTATTCAATAAATGGTGCTGGGAAAATTGGATAGCCACACATAGAAGACAGAAACAGGATCCACACCTCTCACCTCTCATAAAAATCACTCACAGTGGATAACAGACTTAAACCTAAGGCATGAAACTATAAGAATTCTAGAAGAAAATGTTGGAAAAACTCTCATAGACATTGGCCTAGGCAAAGAATTTATGAAGACCCCAAAGGCAATCACAGCAACAACAAAAATAAATAAATGGGACCTGATCAAATTAAAAAGCTTCTGCACAGCCAAGGAAACTACCATGAGAGCAAACAGACAGCCTACAGAATGGGAGAAAATATCAGCATGCTACACATCCGATAAAGGGCTGATAACTAGAATCTATATAGAACTCAGGAAAATCAGCAAGAAAGAAACAAACAACCCTATCAAAAAGTGGACAAAGGACATGAACAGAAACTTTTCAAAAGAAGACAAATGGCCAAGAAACATATGAAAAAATGCTCAACATCTCTAATCATCAGGGAAATGCAAATCAAAGCCACAATGAGGTATCACTTAACTCCAGTGAGAATGGCCTTTATCAAAAAGTCCCAAAACAATAAATGTTGGTGTGGATACGAAGAGATAGGAACACTCATATACTACTGGTAGGACTGCAAACTAGTACAACCTCTATGGAAAGTAATATGGAGATACCTCAAAGAGCTAAAAGTAGACCTACCATTTGATCCAACAATCCCATTACTGGGCATCTACCCAAAGGAAAAAAAGACATTCTATAAAAAAGACATCTGCACTAGAATATTTATAGCAGCACAATTCACAATTGCAAAGATGTGGAAACAACCCAAGTGCCCATCAATACTTGAGTGGATTAATAAAATGTGGTATATGTATACCATGGAGTTTTACCCAGCCACAAAAATCAATGGTGATCTAGCACCTCTTGTATTATCCTGGATAGAGCTGGAGCCCATTCTACTAAGTGAAGTATCACAAGAATGGAAAAAACAAGCACCACCTGTACTCACCATCAAATTGGTATTAGCTGATCAACACTTATGTGCACCTATGGAAGTAACATTCATCAGGTGTCAGGCAGGTGGGCGGGAGGAGGGGGGGATGGGTATATACATACCTAATGGGTGCAGTGCACACCATCTGGGGGATGGACACACTTGAAGCTCTGACTCGGGCAGGGCAAAGCAATATATGTAACCTAAACATTTGTACCCCCATAATATGTTGAAATAAAAAAAAATGCAGCATCAAAAAAAAAATGCATCATCAAAAAAAAAAACCAAAACCAATACCTAGGAGTCAGCTTGCTGAGTCATATGGTAAGTGGACCTTTAACTTTTTAAGAAACGGTCAGACTGTTTTCCATAGTGGCTGTATACCTTCTGGCATTCCCACCATCGATATATAGCAGTCCCAGTTGGTTCCCATCCTCTCCAGCACTTTGTATGGTTTCTTTTCCTTTTTTGTTTTGTAAATTTGTGAGTCTGAGCCATTCCTGTGCGTGTGTGGTTGTATCTCATTGTGGTTTTAATTAAAGCACATGCTGGTGAGTTGTGCAGTCCTGGTGCTGTCACTTGGTAGGAGCTGGCAGGAGGCAGCTGACGTCAGTGGTTACAGGCACGAGCTCTGCAAGCCGTCACACTCCATCCCAGCTCTGCCACTCAATAGTCCTGTGACTGTGCACCCGTGACTCAACTGCTCTTGACTCAGTTTCCCCTTCTGTGAAAGGGGGATCGTGTTAGTATTTATCACTGGTAACACTATGAAGTATATCTAATGTAGTGTGTCTATGTATTTAGTATATATAGTGTGTATTATTATGTACATATTAAAAATACTAAATAGGATTGGTGTGAGAGTTAGATGAGGTGATACAGCAGAGAACCCGACATGGTGCCTGGACCAGAGTTACAGCTATTATTTGTTAAAGTCACCATGATTATATTTACTGGGCAGTTACTACGTATTATAAAAGCAGTAAGTCTAGTGAGTGGAGCCAGACTTACCCAGTCAAATCCTGGCTCTGCCACTTACACCCTAGCTGTGTGACCTTAGGCAAGTTACCGAACCTCTCTGGGCCTCTGACTTCACACCTGTAAAAATGAAGATAATCATGGTGCCTTTCTCAAGGGATTTTTATGCGGCTCAAGCGAGTTTAAATTTAAAGGGCTTCTTCGTCCAACATCGTTCAGCCATTTATGAACTGAGCTGAAGAATGCACCAAATTAATCTATGGTGATAGAAGTTAGAAAAGTCATTGCCCCTGTGGAGGAAGGATTAGCTGAGAGGGGACATGAGGGAGCCTCCATGAGTGAATGGAATGTTCGGACCTGGGTGGGTCACATGGGTGTGCACATATGTAAAATTCTGGTGCACTCAAGACGTATGCATTTTTACCATACCATATATAAATGCTGTCTCATTAAAAAAAAAGAAAAAGGGAAAAAATTTGAGGTGCTCTGCAGAGCATGGGTGTATTCATTTGCTAGGGTTGCCGTAACACACCGAATGAGTGGCTTCAACAACAGAAATCTGTTAATGTGTTGTCTCACGGTTCTGAAGGCTGGAAGCACAAAATTAAGTTGTCAGCAGGGTCGGTTCCTTGGAGGTCTGTGCGGAAAAGACCTGCTGTCAGGCCTCCCTCCTTGGCTTGCAGACGGCAGCCTTCTCCCAGCGTCTTCACACAGGCGTCCCCGTGTGTGTGTGTCTAATTGTCCTCTTTTCATAAGGACGCCAGGTGTGTTGGATTTGGGCCCACCCCAGTGGCCTAATTTGAGCTTGATCACCTCTGTAAAGACACTGTCTCCAAAGAAGGTCACACCCTGAGGTTCCAGGGGTTAGAATGTCAACATAGGGATTTGGGGAGGACACAAGCCAGGTCACAACCTTTCACATGGAAAGCGCTCTCCAAGTGTGAGCTCCAAGTGGCTTTCTCTGACCTTAAATATCTTCCTGTCTCTGATTCAGGAGACTTTAGAGAACAACTTGCTGTGTGTGTCCTCCCTTCATCAGGTGAGACTGACATTTGCACTTGGGACTCCTTCCGGAATGGTGTGCTCCAGGTGTCGTCGTGCCTTGGCGATGAGTCAGCCAGGAGGGCAGGACCCAGCTCCAAGGAGGCATGTTCCCTTTAGGGAGGTGAATTTTGATACAAGAGTCAGTGGGGTCACCAAAAGCCCTCTGGAGCCACACAGCCCGAGGTTGAAATCCCTGCTGTGCCACTTAACAAACTGTGTGCCCTTGAACAAGTGACTCGACCTATCTGAGCCTTAGTGTCTCATCTGTATAATGGGCATAAGAGCACCCACCTTACAGAGTCATTGCAAACGTTAGAAATTATGTGTTTCAAGGGTTCTGGAAGCTCAACAAGTGAAATTGCAATTGTTTAGTGCTTGAAACCAACACAGGGCCCCCGAGATTTTAAAACCTAAAAAAATAAAGTTGTCACCTTCCTGATGGCAGGGGCCACATTTTCTTCAGGGATGTACCCACAGCGCCTGATATAGAATAGGTACTCAAGAAATGTTTGTTGAATGAAGATATAAAATCATACAGTCCTCCCCCGCTTCCCAGATGGGGGAACACTTGGCTCTCGTGGGTTGGAGCAGAGGTCTTTTGAGGTGAGGAAGGAGAAGTTTTCCCGAGAGATGATGCATTTGCGCACATTGTGCAGGACACTCTCTCACCGTGGATAGATGGCCCGCGGGGCATTGCCACGTGGCTGGTACTCAGTGAATGTTTGCCGAATGAATGAACGAGCAAAGTGTAGCCTGAATATTGGCGGCGTAGGAACCAGAAGACATTTTACAGTAGTTTTTGGTTTTGTGTTTTACGAAAGAGGAGTCAGAGGAGCAAAATGAGCTTAAGAGGTGGGTCCGGAGGAAGGGAAGGGAGAGGCGACAGGCTGAGCACCCTAGGGGACCCTGCATGGTCACAGTCATGAGCCTTCTTCAATTCTCAGCACTGCACGGGACCAACTACATCATTTGCAGGCCTCAGTGCAAAAGGAAAATGCAGGGCCTCTTGTTCAAGAATTATTAAGAATTTTGAGACAAGGGCAGCAGAGTGTTAATCTAAGCAGGAGGCTTTTCTGAGTGTGGACCCTGTGGGACCAACCACACGGGGCAGATTGCAAGACTCCGAAAACGGTCCTGCAGCCACTTCTGGTACAGAGGAGGAAGCCCAGCTCAGAGAAGCTGTGACCGTCACCCAGGACACCGGTCTGCCCTTCAGGGGCGTCTGGAGTCTAACCCATGAACCCTAGTGGTCAGCTAGTCCACCTCTTCGTGGGACTAGCCTTGCTCATTCCCTGTCCAATGTCCTGGGCAGGGAGCGTCCTGTGCCACCTACGAGGACAGAGAGGAACTTCCCCGCCCCCAGGGGCCTGACATGCCACAGCCGCCAGCGTCACACGCCAGCTATCTTGCCTCGCTCTTTTCCCTGGGATGTAACCAGACAGACCTTCCTCCCTCCCACCCTGGGTAGATTTATTCCTGGGGGTGTGTGGGCGGACGCGTGTTTGTGTGTGGGATGTTCGTCTAAATTTAAAGACATCATGACAGCAAGGACCTATTAATGTTGGGGCTGGTGAGGACTCTCTTTTAAAAGAATCCTAAATAAATTGAGAGATAAGGATGGCCCAGTTCTAACTTCTGCCCCTGTTCCACCTAGCTCGGTGCCTGTCAGCTCTCTGGCCTGGGGTAAGAAGCGTAAGGGACACCTGCTGGGGCCAGGTGCCTGCTGGGAACCTTGCAAAGTGGCATGGTTGTACCCATTTCACAAGTGGGAAAGTGGAGGTTCAGAGAGGTGACACACCCTTGCACATCTTGAGATACAAAGTGACAGAGCCCTGTTGATTCAAACGTGCAAATAACAATAGCTGTGATTGTTCAGGAGTTTGCCGTCCAGATGCTTTGGGAGCTGTTATTCTTGTCCCCTTTTACCACAAGGAACTATGTCTTCGAGACATAGTGGCTTCTTCATGTTCTCAGTGCTATTAACTAAGGAAGCCGAGATTCCAACCCGAGTCTAACTCACGTCCAAACTCATGCTCTTTCTCTTTCTTTAGATCACAACTAATTATGGAAAAGGAAAATACAGATAAGCAAAATGAAAAAACAAATCACTCCTAAGCCCACCCCCAAAAGGCTACATCTTTATGTATATTGGTGGGTTTTGATCCAGCTGTGTTTCTTCTTTTTTGTCTGCTGAAGGGGAGGTTCTTGCTCCGGGCAGCTGACCCTTGGTGTTCTGTAACTGCTGGCAATTTAGAGATGACTTGAAATATATAATTCATGGGCGTGTCTTTTATCCTTGTCACCGGAAAACAGCGAGGCGTGACTGTCTCCCAGGGAGAATTTCAACCCTGACACGGGAGGAGATGAGAGCTCGGGAGCTTAGAACAGAATTTCCGGAGCAGAGAACCTGCCAATATTGCAACGATCCTTAGTATCCCACCACAGAGTGCCGAAGTTGGGGGTCCTAGCAGGGAACCTCACAACAGAATCTTAATGAGGGGGTGCTAGGATAAAAATCTTAGAATGGAGCTCAGAATCGGACACTAAGTCTTTGTAAATACGGCCTCGGACGGGTCTACGGGCAGCGCTCTGGTTATGCACAAGGGCAAAGTCTGACTCTAGAACGACATCTAGAGCTGTGTCTCATGGTCATGACTCGGGGGGAGGGGGACAAAGCCGGCATCGGGTGGGTGTAGGCCAGGGGTGCCGTTAACCCCCCGACCATGCACAGTGGCGCTGAGGATGAGAAACCCTCGTCTACACTGCTTAAGGCATGTGCCGCTTTATTGTTTTGACAGTCCCTGGGGGTGAAGAAACCATGTTAGGTCAGAAGGAGAAGATCCAGGTGCTGGTTTTACTCCCAGCACTAATTGCGTTTCTCCGGCAAGTGCCATGGTGTCTCACTTGAGAAGTGGGCTTAAGCATTCCTGCTGCGTTCTATAAACGCGGATGGATACATGGGGACAGGTGACTACATGTGTGAACTGCAGATCGGGGGAGGTGGCAGGCATGAGGCTTGTATGTGTTCGTGCGTGCATGGGTCACTGTTGGCATGTGCACGCATGTGGCCTCATGCCACCTTCTCTGTGGCACAATGGTGTCCAGGTAATGTGCTAAAGGACTGAAGGATCCGTCATTTTCTGGCAGTGGTGGCCCTCATGGGAGGGGACGTCTCTCTGTTGGATGCTGGCAGAATTCCTTGGGCCACCAAAGGCCTAGGGCCCCCTGTGCCTTCTAGAAGGTGCCCATTTCCTACGCAGGGGACCAGAGCAGAGGAACAGACAGAGGAGAAAGGCTCCTTGAGTACAGAGGGTCTCAGAGTCACCCGATTTGCCCCAAGATCAGAGGTCAGACAGTGGCACTGCGGCGGGAGGCAGTGTCACATAGAAGTTAGGATTCAGGGTCTGGAGTCAGCCAGGTGTGAGTTGCATACTGCTCTGCTGCTCAACCGAGGCTCTGCCCTCTGGCGAGTTTACTGACCTCTTCAGCCCTCAGTTGCCTCATCTGTGAAGTGAGAATAAAACCAACCCACCAAGCAGAGCCACTGGGGCGCAGCACTCACGCAGTGTAAGTGGAAGGGCCCTGCACATAGTAGGTGTGCACGGTAGTGTATCCATTTTTCTTCCTTCTCAGGAAGGGCACCGAGACTGGGATCCAGGAGGCCTGGGTCTGGATGGAGTCACTGCAACAGTGTGGGGAGCACCTCTACCTTCTCCTTTGGGCCTCAGTTTCCCCATGTGTCAGTGAGGAGGCTGGCCTGGAGGTTGCGAAGGATCCTCCCTCCAGCTGTGATGACTGTCAGTCCACCTCTTGGTCCTGCTGTGAGCCAGCTGCAGGGACTGGCAGCCCTCCAGGGGCACAGGGTGCTCCATAGGGGGAGAGAACTTGAACCTGTGGAGGTAGATGGGGGGCACAGGGAGCCCCCCACCTCCCAAAAGACACACACACTGGCTTGGACAGGAAGCCTGGGCTTGGGTGATTTGGGCATGGGGACAGTGGTTCTTGCTGGAGAAACGCCTGGTGGAAAATTCCTCTCTGGGGAAGGGTTGCTAATGGGAGCCGTCACCGTTCCTAAATTAGAGTTTAGTCTGCTGTGGTCAGCGTGGAGCCAGCAAGTGGCAATTCGCTCGAGCTTGCAGTTGGGAGTGACGGGGGCTGCCAGGGAGCAGCGTGTGCTCCGGGAACAAAATCTGCAGGGCAGCAGGCTGGCTCTGGAACCAGCTCAGCCCTGGCCTGGCTGTGTGACCCCGGACCGCTCTTCCAACCTCTCTGAGCCCCGGGTTCCTCATGTGTAAAACATCATACTTGAACTAGCTGGTTTCTAAGGGCCTGTTGAAAGTCTAGGTTTCTGTGATATAAAAATAACAATAATAATCATAGTAACAACTAAAAATTCTTGGACACTTACTTGGGTCCAGGTCCATGCAAGGCATTTCATACAGGCAGAGGTTATTTCATTTGAGTTTCTCTGAGCCTCAGTTTCCCCTTTTGTAAAGAAAGGCTGTTTCACTAGGCTAGGGCCTCCTCTGGCTGCTCATTGCACACCTTAGGAGACAGGTGTGGGTCACGCTGCAGTTCAGAAACAACCCTGAGCAGAAGCCACAGACCTCTGAGGATAGAGCCCACCGAGCCCTGTTCCCACCCACCCACCAGTCTTTGCATGGCGTCCCCCGCTGCCTGGGACACTCCTGCCCCAGATTGCCCCATGACTGCTCCTTGTCGTTTTCCAGACCTCAGCTCACATGCCTTCGAGGGTCCTTTTGAGACCACCTTACCCCACGTAGCTCTCCCCTATTTTTCTCCATTGCTAGGACTTTCACATTATTCTAGTGAACCCGTAATGAGACGTGCGCTGTCCGACGTGATGCACACACTCAGCTAAAGCAAAGGTTCCCAAAGTAGTATTTCTCCTTCCTGCGTGTGAGTCAGCACCGGCTCACTCTCCGTCATGCTCTTCCCTTCCCTCCTGCCTTCCTCCCGGCTCTCTGCCACCCCCTGTAGGTCTGCCCCGTGGGTAAACATTCTGCCTGGAACCCGCAGAGCTATCCATTATCTCCCCCAGGCAATTAGCAACCTATTAAGGAACTCTATGCAAATGTGCACTAATTGACCCTCCACAGGGCAGCTCCTGGAGGGGAAGGAAGACTCCAGATGGCTTAATGATAGGGATTTAGGGCCTTTCTTTAGAAGTCCCTCTTGCATAGGCTCAGAGAAGGACTGCCAGGCTCCTGCCAGGAAGGCCTGCGGACTGGGTGACCCCCGCCTTGGGCCCCTTTCTGCAAACCGCTGGACCAGGGGGACTGTCGGTTTACTCCTTGTCCACCTCCAGCCTCCGACCCTTCCTCCAAGTCCGCCCCTCCCCCCAGCCCTGAGTTTGGATGTGTCATTGTCATATACCTCAGAGGGCCTCTGCCTTTTCAAGTATATGAATGTCCCCACCCTTCTTTAAAATAAACTTTATTTTTTTTAGAGCTGTTCTAGGTTCACAGCAACATTGAGCAGCACGTACAGAGAGTGCCCACCTGTCCCCTCCCCACAAGCCCACACGCACGGCCTCCCCGTCATCAACACCCCAATGGCCCGTTGGTTACAACTGATGAACCTACCCTGACGCATCCTTACCACCCAGAGTGCGCAGTTGACATTAGGGTTCACTCTTGGTGCTGTGCTTTCTGTGGTTTGGGACAAATGCATGATGACACGTGTCCGCCATTGTGGTGTCACACAGAGTAACTTTCACTGCCCTGAAAACCCTCTGCGCTCTGCCCATTCTCCCCTCCCCGGGGCAACTGCTGATCTTTTCACTGTCCCCATAGTTTTGCCTTTTCCAGAATGTCACATAGCTGGAATCTTGTAGTCTGCAGCCTTTTCGGATTGGCTTCTGTCACTCAGTAATAAGCATTTAAGGTTCCTCCATGTCTTTTCTAGCTTGGTAGCTCATTTCTTTTTAGCCCTGAGTAATACTCCATTGTCTGGATATGCGAATATGTGAGTTTTCATCTCCTTTGGGTAAATACCAAGGAGCATGATTGCTGGATTGCCTGGTAAGAGTATGTTTTGTTTTATACGGCTGCCCTTTGAAGACTTATCTGTAGCTTAAGCTTATGGAGCCTTGTGGTGTGCCCAGCACCATGGTAGGAAAAATACCTGCATTTCCTTATTCAATGCTGTCTGTAACCCCGGGAGGTTGGTACTTGGCCTTACAAGGTCAGGAACACAAGGCTTTCAGGGTTCCTCCATCTCGGTATCTCTTCTCTGCTCATATACTCTCTGCTCCTCCCTCTCTTTGCAGACTAACTTTTGCCCTTTCTTTGGGTACCTGTGACTGCCCCTGAGGTCCTCAGTCCACGTGACCAGCAGAGACCAGAATGTCTCAAATCCCAACTCTATGTTTTCCTCGGGACAAGAACTGATCGCCCAGTTCTAGATCTAAGTCCAACTACAGTCCAGGAGCAATGCCAGTGGGCAGGGTGATGTGGTACAAACATGGGGTTTACCCCTATAAGCAAGGAGTGGGGGTCACAAACTAGACAGACTCCCCAAAATGTATTTTCCACACCTACCTTGAGTGGTCACCAATTATTACTCCAATGCATTGAATCTTCATCTTCTTCTGAGATGAAGTCTAGGAAAATGGTATTGCCATCAGAAAGGGTAAATATTTTGTTTAGTTGGCCAAAGTTGAGGCAGAGAATGACCATTTATTGAGAAACTCTTGTGTCAGGCTTTGCATATACTTAAGAGTTCAGGTTCCAGAGCCAGACTGCCTGGGTTCGAACACTGTTTCACTACTTCCTAGCTGTACATTCTTGCATAGGTGACTTAACTTCTCTGAACCTCAGTTTCCTCTTCTCTAAAATAGGGCTAACAAAAGGGACCTTCCTCATAGGGTTGTTGTAAGGATTAACTCTAAAACAGTACCTGACACTTAGTAGGTGCTCAATAAATATTAACTCATGTTGTTATTAGGCTGCTATGTATTTTTTTTTTTTTTTTTGAGACAGAGTCTCACTCTCTTGCCCAGGCTAGAGTGCCGTGGAGTCAGCCTGGCTCACAGCAACCTCAAACTCCTGGGCTCAAGCAATCCTCCTGCCTCAGCCTCCCAAGTAGCTGAGACTACAAGCATGTGCCACCATGCCCAGCTAATGTTTTCTATATATATTTTTAGTTGTCCATATAATTTCTTTCTATTTTTTTTTTAGTA
>CM052452.1:12108961-12128400 GCA_028533085.1 Varecia variegata
GTTGGGGCTCTGGGGAGTCTTCCTGGGGAGCGTGTGCAGGAGGCAGCATGTGCTATGGTTAGGAACCTGGGACAGGTTTCCCCTGTGTGTTCATGCACACAAATGTGCAAAATATTGCACGTAGCAATCCCACTTTTTTTGACCCAGGTCTGCATGTTCATCATGGGATCATTAAACTACCCATGAGCAAAAGGATGTGTCCCAGAGGGGGTCCACCCACTATCTGGGGTGCAAAAGCCTTCCTCAGGGTTAGTTGGGTTAATAAAATTCTAGATTCCTGAAGATCATGAGTGAAAGCCACGAGTTTGGCATTTATAATTGCATTTCTTCTTAGACTGTTTCATTATGTCATTCACTTTGCAAATGGCTGGTCTAGGAGCAAGAAGGATGAGAAGAAACTTTGATTTCTTCTCATCTACCCGGGGGTCCATCTACCTGGAGAAGAGTTTGAGGCATGGTATTGCATGTCTCCAAGCTCAGGAAGGATTCTTCTATCAAGGCTGGGATTCCACTGAGAGATCGGTGGTTGAGAGAGGGGATAGCTGTCCTGCTGGTATACTTAGTGTCCCTCATTGCATCTACCATCAAGACTCCAGACAGTTTTGCACTTGAACTCACGTTCCACTTCTTCCCAGCTGTATGTCTGGGCAAGCTATGAACCTTAACTTCTACATCTATAAAATGGGTATATTCATGCCTATGCCTCATTTTTTTTTTGTTGAAGGGTGCCATATTGCCTTCCAGGAATCTATACAAAGATTTCCATACAGGATGTTTATCATAGCATTGCTTATTTATAAGGCAGGAAACTTGGAAATATTTTACACATCTAATGGTAAGGAAAAGGTTGAATAAACCAAGATCTAGTCCAAGGAATCAATATGATTGGTAAGAAGTTTATTTAGGAGATAAAGATCACAGTGACACCCATCCTTCGCTGAGTGGGGAAGTGAGACAGAAAAGGGAAGAAACCAATAGAATATGTCACTGAGTCAGCTATTACAGAGGGTGATTGAGGCTAAGTCCTACTGGGGAGACTCAGGGAGGCTGAGATTGTTCTAGCTGAGAGGTGAGGGAGGTGGGGCATTTATACACCAACTCCCATCAGTCATTGGTTGAGCCTGCTACAAAATGTTACACTTGATCTTGGCCAAAAGGCCAAGAAGTGATACTTCCAAACATTAATTCCCTAGCATGCCCAGCCTGCCAAGCACACAGGCACAGAAACCAGGTAAGGTGTTGGAGAAAGCCCTCAGGCAAACAGGTATAGACAGGAGCATGGAAGATTTAACTCTGTGGGTGGGGCACATGCAGCATCCATTACAGATCTGCAAAATGACAGAGAAGAAAAGGGCTGACAACATTATGTGTTGGTGTGGATTTGGAGCAACAGGAGTGCTCACGCACGGCTGCGGGGAGGTGTGACCACAGCTACTTTGGAAAACAAGTGACTATTAAGATAGTCATAAGAGACTCATACAGAAAGACCTAGTGATTTCACCCTTAGGTCTGTATGCACCTTGCCTTAATTCTCATATAAATGTATCGGGACAGAGGCTTGAGGATGTTTGCAGCAACTGGTGAGGAAAATCCATTCTAGCTGAGCCACACGAGCGGAGCATTCATGAGGGAGAAGCTCCATGAATGCAAATGGGGTCCCTATACCACAACGAAGGGGGCTCTGGGCAGGCAAAATCACATGTATTCTCTACCAATTATATATATGTTAATATAATATTATACACTTGCTTATATTAACTCATTTAGTTCTCACACCAACCCTGAGATAAACGCTATTATATCCCCATTCTATGGGTGGGGAAACTGAGGTGCAGAGAAGCTAATGACCACCTCAAAGGATTATAGTGAGAATTACATGGTACAATGGGGATAAGGTGCTTAACTCAGTGCCTGGCACATAGTAAGTGCTCAATAAACAGCTGTGATTTCCAATGTTTTTACTATTAAGCCAAGACTAAAATTTTGCCTCCGGCCTGGGTTTCCAAGTTTCTTGGAGATTTCCCAAAAGGGTCTCCCACCCCCAGATCTTCATAAACCTGGTTTCTCAGCAGCCATTTCTTCGCCAAGCTTGGGTAGTCAGGGGGTCAGCTGGTCCCTGGGCCTGCTCAGTCCCCACAACCTGCCTCTGTCCCCAAAGTCAGGTTCTGGGGGCTATGGAGGGAGGGCTGGCCTCCTTCTCAGCCTCATGGGCCTCTGTCCTTCCCTCTCTGCCCCAGCTGAACCTGGAAGTGGGGGCACCTTTCACTCCCAGGGGAGGCAGCCCAGGGCAGGCTGTGCCTCTTGTTTTCCTTCCCCCTGCAGGGCAGCTCTACCCCGCCCACCTTTTAGTTGGCAGCTCAACACCAGAGGTTCATTCTGTTGCTAAAAATAGGCTGTGTTTAGACACTTTGAGGCTCCTGCTGGAAACACGAACTGCAGTCACCAAATGCTGCCACTTCTGCAAAAGGGGACCTCTCAGTCTCACCCCTGTGGGAACTTGACGCTAGCCCTGGGAGGGAGGCAGGGTAGGGGTTATCCACCACATTCAACAGATGGGGAAACTGAGGCTCAGAGGAGTCTCATGTAAAATGAAGAGGGATGAAGCCACGATAGCCAGATCTTTGTGAGCGCCGACTCAGAGAGGTGACGGCACCTGCCTGGGTTCCCCACCTGTAAATAACAGGAGGGGATGTCGGTAGTGTTATGATTCTGCACGTGTTGTGAGCAAATGGAGACAGAGAGGTGAAGGGGCTTGCTGGAAGCAATCCAGGGCTGTAGAAACAATCTGGGGATCGGAAAGAAGCATCACGCCTGCCTTGCAGGTTGCCTGGAGGGAGGGGTATGCGAGAATGTGTTGGTAAAATATTTAAACACAGTGTCCGGCTTAAAGTAGGTGCTCAACAAACAGCAGTTAGCTTCATTTCCCCATTGCCTTTGGGGCAGAATGTCTGTCTGGAGAGAGAGCAGAAAGAGACACAATGAGAGGTAGAGAGACAGAGGCAGAGACAGGGAGAGAGAATGGCAGACAGATGTGGGAGGGAGAGGAGTCTTTGGGATTCCTTTGAGGACGTGGGACTATGGCTCAGCAGAGGTACATGGACCCCAGAACCACCCAGCACTGAGTAACACCAGATGCAGCCTCGGCAGAGCCCCAAATTCACAGTTCTTCGAGGCTGTCCCCTGAGTGTTTTATAGGTTTAAGCCCTGGGGGGAGGCCAGTCCCCTGACTCCTTTTATTTATTTCCTCCACTTGTGTTTCTTGGGGGTCTACTACGCACCAGATGCTGGATAAAGCAGTGACAGTGTGGACCCCGTCCTGCCTGGGGCTCAGATCCCAGGGTCCGTTTCTCCAAGTTAGCCGCCCCCTTCCCCAGCACTGCAGGGTAGTGTGGACGGCTCAAGCATCACCTTTCCTCCCGGGAGGAGGAGCCCCCACACAGCCCCACACCCATGAGCCCCTTCATTCCCACGCCACCAAGGCCCCAGTCCCTCTCCGTTCCCTGCCAGCTGCTAATGAGCTCATTATCCTCTTAAAGCCCATTTGGCACCCACTTAGAGAAAAGATGTGTTGAAATATAAAAGGACGAGGAGGGAACAACAAAAAAGCACTAGACCCAGAAATATCCTCAGCGAGGCAAAAAGCCGCGGGGAACACCACGACCGAAATCTTCTCTGTCTCCACGGCAGCCGGAGTGCTGATGTGGCAAATGGCTTTAAAGTCTGTTCGTATGTGCCCCCTGGGGGGAGGAGGGGGGGAACCTCTTCTTGAGCATCTCCTGTGTGTCAGATCTTCTCCCTACAATTTGTAATTCAGCCCTCCCAGCAATATATTTTTTGGGGGAGTCAAGACGCTTAGGGCCACTTTATAGGTGAGGAACCAGAGTGTTGGTGAGAAGCAGTGTCTTGCCCCTGTCACGCACTGGTGGGTGGAAGAGGCAGGATTTGAACCCAGGTCGGTGTGCCTCCAGAGCTATGTTCTTGCCTGAATGCCTCCAGAAGGGCTGGTGTCTCCCTACCCATCCTATAAGGACTGCTGGCTTTTTCTCATCCTAGCACAGCTGTAGAAACATCTGGCACATGTGTGATCTACACGGAATACTCCAGGTGCACCGCCCACTGCCCAGGGGTTTTCAAGCTTCCCAGAGACTGGTCTCTGTAAAGTGCTGGCACATGAAATTTCAGTGGGTTCCCGTGTCCACCATTAGAACACAGCCCAGACTTCTGAGCTTGGTGGGCTATCCTCCTCCCAGTGCTGTCCTTCTGCCGTTCCTTCACCCAGACAACTTTGACACTTTTCCTAAGACCTCTGACTACTCCTGCATGACCTGCCAGCTCGAAGATCTCTCCCTGGGGACCCCCTCTCTGATCCTCCCAGGCAGTGGCAGACCCTCACTTCCCTGGGTTCCCACCTTCCAGAGCTTCTCACCCCAGGGTCCTTAACTCCCCTGACATTTTAAGCCAAAGTTTGGGAGCTTATGTGCAAAGGCTCTTTTCTGGGCACATGTCTGTAGTTGTCATCAGCTCATCAAAGAAATACAAGACCAGAATAGACGCATGGTTAGGATGTAGGCTTTGAAGTCAGGTGGTCCTGAGTTCACAACCCAGCTGCCACTTCCCAGCTGTGTGACTCTGAGCAAGTTACCAAATCTCTCTGTAAACTAGATACAGGTCTCTCTCGTAGACTCATCATGAGGCTTAAATCAGAGAGAGAGAGAGTGTGTGTGTGTGTGTGTGTGTGTGCACGCAGAACAGTGTCTGGTGCACATTAAGTGCTCAATAAACATTAACTATTAATATTGATTGCTATTCTATATCTCGCACATACATCTGCTATGGGACTTATCATTGTCTGTCTAGCGTAGTGATTGTTTAAATTGCTTTCTCCCTGAGCTGACTCTGAATTCTCTGAAAGCAGAGACTGAATTATTTATTCCTGTACCGCAAGCACACACACACAGTAGGCCATCAGCATATGTTTTTAAGTGAATGGAAGAATGGGAGGCTGGCTGGATGGGTGAAGAACTGGAGAGGTGCTTGGGCTGCTACGGTTCGGATGGGTAAGACAGATGAATGGATTGATGGACAAGTGGATTAATGAATAGAGTTATGGCGTCTGGAGGGATGGCTTAATGAATGGATCTGGAGGTAGACTGATGGCTGATGGATGGATGGATGGGTGGGTGGATGCATAGTTTGACTCCACAAAGGCATAGATTTTTATCTCTTTTGTCCACTTATATATTCCAACTGCTTAGGAAAGGGACTGGTGCACGGTAGGTGCTCAGTACTTAGTTTCTGAATAAATGGGATGGTAGACTCTACCTTAACCCATGGTTAAATGCCCATGCTGCTGTCTGGGTCAGAAGCAGCTGTTACCATTCGATCTTCTGTTGGCTGACGATGCGGACATTGGCAAAGACTGTCGTGGGGCCCCTGCCGGTGGTAATAGGAAAAAAAATCATTGCCCAAATGGAGTTTTCTTTCTGTTTTCTAATTTACATTCTATTTTTCCGCTTGGCTAAAGGTCCTGATCGTTTACTCATAAAGCAGTGGTCCTCAACCCTCTGTGCCTATTACTGTTATCTGACAGCACCTTGCTACTCCTGTAAGTTTCCTCCCCAACCAGACATTCTGGCTGGAGTGCCCAGGAAGCCTCACACTTCCCAGGCTCCCAGGGAGGTTCCGAATCGGACGTTCCTCAGGCCCCACTCGGAGATACTTAGTGAGCCACTGCTGGTGACTGGGAGGCAGTGGAGACAGCCTGCCGCTTTGGGGGCTGTCTCTGAATTCTCAACTGACGTCCAGACTATGTGGGAAAAGAGCAGAATCAGAGAGTTCAGAGCTGTGGCTTTGGATTTGGACATTCTGGGTTCAAATCCCGACTTTGCCACTCACCATCTATGTGACCTCAGCTTCCTCATCTGTAAAATAGGGAAATAGTTACCTCCCATAGGAATGTTGGGGAGAATAAATGAGATAATACACGTAGCGGGTGTGGCACGAAGCTGGACACACGGTAGGCACTCAATAAACAGTGAATGAACGAATGTGTTGCTAATAACCCTACTTCCCTTCCTTTCCCTTTTCTTCCTCGGATAGAGGCTATGGGTTTGATTTCTCCCACCAGAATATGAGCCCTGGGAGAGAAGGGATTTTGTTCCTCTGGCTTGTGGCTTTATCTTCAGCACCTAGGACAGGGCCTGGGACACAGCCGATTTTACTAAGTATTCTCTCGGGGAAAAAAATGAGTAAATTTGGTCTGGTTCAGAATCAGCCAGGTCCGGCATGTGGTTTCCTCAACAAGGACTTAGGAAGTACTTTTTGAACTTAAGGTAGCCCACGAATCGATGTATGTTTGACAAATAATATAGGAAGTGTGGAGCAAAGTAAACCACTGGCCCACAAGACCCTGTGCTCATCCAATATCAAGTTTATCCCCACACTAGGGTCTGTTAGGATGTAAGCCCCCCAAATTCCCAGTTTGGTTTAAAGAAAAAGGCAGTGTCCTAGAAGACTCGGGCCTGGATGTGTAGCTAGCACTGCTCTTAAAGGGCTTTGTGCCACTGGGGGTTTCTTCTCTTCTCTGGGCTCCTGCACCCAACATGAGGATGCTGAAGACCGCTTTGGGTTCTGTGCTTTGGTGAGGGGGCTTCTCATGCCTGTATCTGTGCTGTTTTGCAGGTGGCCGCCCCGAGCCCTGATGCGTGACTGCGTGGAGTCCCGCCAGCTTCTGTTCCCATGAGGCGGGCATGCCGAGCTTGGTCCCCAGCTGGGGAAGAGGCCAGAAATAAGGACCTCAGTGGAATAATCTAGCTCTAACAAGCCGGAGGAGCCAAGAACGGGTGAGACACGTGAATTGCAGTTGCTGGCAACTCTCAGAATTCTTCTCCAATTGCTATTTTCAAAGTTCCTTGGGAACTCTCTGAAGTGAAGAACAAGATGTAGGAAAAGGGGACCAACTTGTGGGTGTCCTGAGCCTCAAAACCCATTTTTTGGCCCAAAGAAGCTCACCTTGACTTTGGGAGGGTTGGTAAGTGCTGTCCTTTTCTCTCTTGGCCTTAGCCAAGTGCTGGACTTGTGGGACTCTGGCCTTGGCAATCACCTTTGCAGAAGGAATAAGAGTGAGGACCCCCAGGGGTTCCATCTCTAAGGGAAGCTTGGGAAACGAAGCCTCCTCCGTCCCCTCCTGAGCCCCCCAGCCAAGCTCCAGCGAGCCAGTCCGGAATGATCCTGCTATGGCCAAGCTCTGGTTCAAATTCCACCGGTACTTCCGCCGGAAACCTGTGCGCTTCTTTACCTTCCTGGCACTCTACCTGACAGCCGGGAGCCTCGTCTTCCTGCACTCTGGTTTTGTGGGCCAGCCTGCCGTCTCCCAGAATCAGGCCAACCCCGCCGCAGGGGGCCCGGCCGAGGGCACTGAGCTGCCCTTAGTGGGCGACTTGCATCTGGGCAGAGGCTTCCGGGACGCAGGCGAAGCCTCAAGCATCGCCCGCAGGTATGGACCCTGGTTCAAGGGCAAGGATGGCAACGACAGAGCCAAGCTGGGCGACTACGGTGGAGCCTGGAGCCGCGCCCTCAAGGGGAGGGTCGTCCGGGAGAAGGAGGAAGAACGAGGTAGGAGCAGTGAACACCTGGACACGGAGGGGGCTCTGGAGAAGGGAGGTGATGATAATAATAGCAGCTGTCAGTTTTCAGCATTCACCAGGAATCAGCTGTCATAAAGCTACAGCTATAGACAGAGAGTAGGTTTCATTTTCATCCCCATTGCACAGAGGAGGAAATTGAAGCTCAGAGAGGTTAAGTAGCTCGCCCAAGGTCATACAGCTTGTCCACAGGCAGGTCTGGATTTGAACCTCATGTCTGTCAGAGGCCGAAGTCTGACCCTCCTCTGCAGCCTTTATCAGTCCTTGTTAAATATACATGAAAATTAAATAAGCCAGCGTTTCCTGAGTACTTACTCTGCACCAAGCACTTTACGTACACAGAATTATTAGCGCAACGATGTTTGGTAGGTGTCATTATTCCCATTTTAAAGATGAGGAAACCGAGGCACCAAGAGCCCAAGATTACATAGTCACTAAGCGGCAGAGCTTCTGTTCCACCAAACTGCCTCTCAGTCCACCATGCCAGATCCCTTGGTGATGGTTCTTAAGGGACCTCATTGTCCTGGACATATTTCATTGCATTTTCTCAGCCTTTTACAGTCAAACAGGGCTTTTCTTTGATTTGATTTTCTCTACACTTCATGGGATTGAACAAGGCCTCTATGATCCTGTGCCCAGTTAGCAGACATGGAAACTGAGGCTTGCAGAAGTGAAGACACTTGCTCAAGGCCGCACAGCTGGTAGGTGGCAGGGCTGGAGTTTAAATTCGGATCCACCTGTCCCAAGCGCATGGCTAAGACTGTCTCCCAGAGTCCACTGGCAGCTGCCCATCGGACCAGCATGCTGGGGAGGAACCCACAGCCCCCGCAGTTCATGAGCTGAACACAAATGACATTTTAGAGATCTGGGCCAGATGGTTTGGGAGAATAAACCGCCAATCGAGGCAGAGGGAAAAGTTCATTAACTTTTGTGTTCAACTTGCAGAAGACCCCTTCTCCCACCGCGATGGGAAGCAGGATTAACAGAGGAGACTTGGTCTATACCACATTCCCCTGCCCCAGTCCCACACCTGCCTGGCTTAGGAACCATCCAGAAGCCCCTACCTTCCCACCTTCAGTAATTTCCTACACTTCTGCCACTTCAAGAACCCAGTGTTCATAGGGAGGTGAAGGAGAAGGTTGGAGGTGACAGAATGGATTGGGAAACTTAGATTTGTATTGCAGCTCTGCCTCAGCCAGCCACATGGCCCAGGCAAATGGCTTCACCTTCTCATGCCTCAGTTTTGAAACCTGTAAAATGGGGATAATGATCTCTCCCAGGCTGCTCCTGAGAGTTCAATGAGAGCAGTCATGGAAGCACCTAGCACAAGGCCAGCCACAGAGTAGGTGCTTAGAGGTGCTCAGGAAGTGCTCATGAGAGCTACCTGGGGAAGGGAGCCATCTTATAGGCATAGGTGAGGTGTGGTGGCTGCACTCATGGAGAAATTGTGATGTGGCTTCTTTCTCTGCCTTTTCCCCCCTCATCAAACCCCGTCTCACCGTAGCCACTCCAAACTCCATCGGGGCCTTTGAAAGCCCAAGTTCCCACAAGCCTGCAGCTTAGGATATGCCCCCATCATGCCTAGGACAAATTTCAGACTCCTCCCCTGGCCCACCGCTCCAACCTCGTCTCGTAACTTTCCCCACCCCCTTCACAAACTCCACCCCACTGTCCTTCTTGCTGTCCATGGAGCACACCAAGCCTGTTCCTACCTCAGGATCTCTGTATATGCAGTCTCGGATGCTCTCCCCCAAGATCTTTGCATGGCTCCCTTCTTCCCTGCCTTCAAATCTTCAGTCAAACTTCACCTTCCCATAGAGGCCTTCCCAAGAGTGCCCTAACTCAAGTGGCCCTACTTCCCACCCGGTCACAACCACATTCCCCAGCTTTAAGTCACCGCACTTATCACCACCTGAAAGCATCTTGTTAATGTGTTTGCTTCTTTGTTTATAGTCTATCTCCCCTACTAGACTGTTGGCTCCAGCTCTGTGGGGCTGTTGCCTGTCCTGCTTATCTCTGTTCCATCAGCACCTGGGACAGCACCTAACACAAAGATGGTGCCCAACAGCTACTTGTTGAATGGGTGAATGATTGGATAAGTAAATGAATGGGTGACTGTCCCTCTGCAGGGTTAGCTCTACTGTTCCTCCATGTCCCAGCTTTGCTCACCTCCAGGAAATTGTCCCTGATGCCCCTCCAGGAGTGATCAAATGCTCTTCCTCTATGTTCCCTGTCACGGTCCTTATACGAATAGCAATTGCCTGTGCTTGCCCAGGTCCCTTGATAGGATACCAATTCCTTGTGGTGCATTTGATACATACAACACCACCAACATGCCCCATTTAACGTGAGAATGAAATATTGCTGTCACTACTACTACTAATAATCATTACCATTTCTTGAGCACCTACTTCACACCAGCCACTGTTCTATTTGCTTTGCATATATTATTTGAATAAAATGATATATGTGAAATGCTTACCACATCTTCTGGCTCATCATAATAGGTCACTTAATAGTTGCTGTCATGTTTAGTAGTAGTAACAGCTAATATCGAATGCTCACTATGGGCTAGACCATGTTATGAGTGTTTTGTTGCCTTGTTTAATTATCACAATTCAATAAGTTAGAGACTATTGTTATCACATTTCACAGATGGTAAAACTGAGACTCAGAGACAAATCACTTACCCTGGGTTACACAGGTAGCTAGTGGGGGAACTGAGGTTTAAAACAAAGTCTGTTTAATTCTGAAGCTTGTGAGCATTTCTCTATACCATGCTAATTGCCCCCCGCCCGCCCCCGCCCGCCCCCGCCCCCATACACTGGCAGCCTAGCATTCTTATATATTTTACAAAATGCAAAGAGAGAAGGAAGAGAAAATAAGAAAGTAGCCCCAAGTCTGGGGCTCTTAGCAGGCAGCCTTTGGAATCAGGCAGTGTTATTAAGAAAACACAAATCCAGCCTGTCCTTGATTAACTTATTCAGAGTTCAGTGAGGAAAGACAACATATTAGATTAACGCTAATCAAAATGAGACGCTTCTCTGACCTGACGCTAAACTCATTTGGTATTCTTGGAAGCTGGAAAGAGCTCTGCTTGATGCAGTGACGCGGGGCTTACGCTGCAGAAGGTTCAGAGCCCACCACGGGCCAAGACGGGGAGGGGAGCAGCTGCACCCAGCTGGGCTGGGGCTGGGCAGAGCGTCTGAATTCCCGGGTGCAACTGGCACCCACCATGTGCCAGTCACCCCGTTAGGTCCTCCTCCTCACACAGCCTGTGCTTGGATCAGCCAAACCAGGGCCTGACTCCCAGTTCTGCAACTTGCTGTCTGTGCAGCCTTGGGCAGATCACTTCGCCTCTCTGAGACTCAGTTTCCTCTTGGGGATAAAAAGAACTTAACAACAGATAGCTGTCAGGATGGTTACATAAGATAGATCGAGTGTGTGGCTCTTAAGTGCCAGGCACTGTTCTCAGAATTTACATCCACTCCATTGCATAATCTTCATGGCAATCCAATGAGGTAGACATGTTATTAACTCCATTTTACAGGGAGGAAACTCAGGCACAGAGAAGTTGAGTAACTTGCCAAAGGTTACCCAGCCGGGGGAGGGAGTGAACCACTATTTGAACGCAGGTGGTTTGATTCTTAATCATGACATCACCTCATTTCTCAGTGTAAAGAACACACTTTCACAGAGTCAGGCACAGGGTAAGCACTTGATATGTGCCAGCTATTTTTATTAATACTATATTGTGCAGGAAAAAACAGAGGTTCATAGAGGTGATGTGACTTTTCTAAGGTCACACAGCTAGTCTGGGGCAGAGCCAGGAGCCAAACCCAGTTTGATTTTAAAGCCTGTGCTGTTGTCTATTTCCCTCCGATTACAGAGAGGCTTGGGTGGGGCGTGAAGGAGGTCATGAGATTTAGTCTGCGTTTTTGGAAGAGAAAGCAGGGACGCCCACTCCCCATCTGCTCCATCTGCAGGTGCAGTGGTAGCAGGCTGTGGAGGGTCTGCTCTGTGTGCCCATTCTCTCCTTTCAGCTTCACATCAAGTAAAAATTACTGAGCCTCATTTCGTAGATGAAGAAATGGAGGCTCAGAGAGGTTGAACTAATTTCTCAATGTCACACAGCTGTTAAGAGGCAGAGCAGACTCCAGCCCGATTCGATGTGAGTCCAAAGCCCTTATTCTTAACCACTGAGCTATACTGTTAATATCTTTCTTAAAATATATAATCCCCAACTCCATTCATTCATTCATTCACTCATTCATTCCATATTTACCACGTGCCCACTATGTGCCCAGCCTGTGCTGGGAGGGGGAGACACAGGAATGAGTCAAGCATAGCTTTTCCCTCTGAGGAACGTTCGCAGCCTCTTAGGGGAAGACAGGTAGATAAAAAGATAAATTATATTATCAAAAAATAACTTTTTCCCCGATTATCAAAGCCACACATGCTCACTGTAGAAAAATTAGAATATATTAATAAAAGAGAAAGATGAAGATAAAAATGACCCAGAATCCCACATCCAACGACAGCCACTGGCACTGTTGATGTAGTGTCACCTTCCTGCCTGTGCCCTTCTGCGTGTATTTCCAAGGCGTAGATTTCATGTGTATCGTATTGTACCCTGCGTTGCCCCATTATTTTCATTTTCATTCACTTTTTCATTTTATAAAAAATTCCTCTACTGTGAGCCAAAATGATTTCTGATTTGAAAAAATAATGGATGGTTCTTGGGAAATTATTTTAAAAAGTGTTATGATGGGGTAAGCCAAAGGCAGGGGGGTGGCATTCAGTCCTGGGGAGGGTGTCGCAGCTTCCCGGGCCAGGAGGCGGGTTTTCTGAGTCAGGAGGACCGTAGGTCTTGACCAAACTGCGTGGTGCTCTAGATATAGCAGGAAATTCCATCCCCGGCGCAAGGAAATCCAGACAGCCCTGGGGTGGCCAGCCAGAGGGACCACCTTCCCTGGTGGCAGAGGATCCACAGGAGCAGAGTAACTATTTTGTGTGTCCCCACTGTGCCGGGCCCTGTGCTAGACTCAGCGCATCGATTGATCTCACTCAGGTCAATCTTAACGATACCCTTCGTATGACGAGTAGTTCCCTACGGCTGCTGTTATGAAGTACCACCAACTGGGTGGCTTAAAACAACAGATGTCTGTTCTCTCACAGTTCTAGAAGGCAGAAATCTGAAGTCAAGGTGTTGGCAGGGCCATGCGCTCTTGAAGGTTCTAGGGGAGAATCTGTCCCAGGCTTTCCTGCTAGCTTCTGGTGTCACCAGCCGTCCTTGGCATCTCTGGCCTGCAGTTGCATGACCCCAATCTCTGCTTCCATCTCCCAGTTGTATCCTCTTTGTGTCTCTGTGTCATCCCATGGCCATCTGCTTATAAGGACACCAGTCAGAATGGATTGAGGCCCACCCTACTCCAGTTTGGCCTTAGAACTTAATTACATCTGCAGGGACCCTATTTCAAATAAGCCCACCTTGTAAGGTACTGGGGATTAGGACTTCAACAGATCATTTTTTGGGGGGGATACACAAAATTCAACTCATAACACCACTAGTAGGATTTTTGTTCCCACTTTTCAGGTGGGAGAACTGTACCTTCAAGAGCTTGAGTGATATTCTGAGGCTGCTGCAGCATCGTATGTGGGGTTTGAACCCAGATCGGGCTGACTGCAGTAGGCTGTGAGGCCTCCCGTTTGGGACTCTGTTCACAAACCGCAAATAAGAGGCATACAAGTTAGTTCATGTTCAGCTACCCTTTTAACAAATCACCTTTATCGAAGAGAGCAAAGTTGTATGAGAAGATTAATTGGAGCAAAAGAAAAAAGGAGAGTAAAGAAAAAAGGAAAATAAAACACCACAAGGAGAAGTTTTTTCAGATGCTGGTTTCTGAGCTTCAGGTAAATTAGCCCAGCTGGGGCGACTTTGCTATTTCAGCAATCTTTGCATCACCACGGAGACGAGCTGATAGATTGTATGAACACGGCCATTAATCCCCCCTCCAGTGGCCTGTGATTTTGTTCCTGCTTTACATCCCTGACCTCCCGTCTCCAAGAGATTCTGCCACTGTGGCGGATGGGACGGTGGGCCCCTGAGGAGGTGGCTGGAGGGGAGTTTAGTGGGCTGGCAGTCACCACGCTGATGAGCCCAGCAGGGTCACCAAACTCCAGGGACAGGATGGTCATGTTGGATGCAGCCTGCACTGAAGGCCGGTGGGGAAGGGGTCAAGGGATCTTGCCCAGGACAGAGAGGAAACCGACTCAATATTTATATCCTAGCCCATGGAGCTCAGCCCATGAATCAGGCCATGATGGGTAACACGCCCATGTTCTCCAAAGCATTAATGAAGGACCATGTATCTTCTTTTCCTTCCTGTTGACAGATAAGGAAACAGAGGGTCATTTGTTCATTCAACAAGTCTTGGAGCACCTGTTATGTGGGACATGTCAGCCTGGTGCCTGGTCTGTTGGGGGATGGGGAAGGGAAAGTGCAACATTTAAAAGCCCAGGCTTTTGGGAAGACGGACCTATGGTCAAATCCAAGGTCTTCTCCCAGGGACTCCCCCCTCTCCCATCCTCCTCCTGGGTGGTCTCTCTGGGGAGGATGGAGATGCCCCCTCCCAAGCCTGGACTCAGTGTGGCACACGGGAAGAGACACCTTTGAACAGACAGGCTTGAGTTTGGTCCGAGTCCCTCATTGCTGGGTGTACTCAGGCAAGTGACTCAGCTTGGGTGTCACCATATTAGTCAGTGACGCCCTGGTGGCAAGGCACAGACAGCCAGCCTGACCCAGCTTAAGCTAAAGAAGAAAATGCACTGTGTCTTGTCATCACACTCCAGACATGGCTCTGCTGGGCGGGATTTTTAAAAGGAGCAAGTGGAAGCTTCTTCCTCTCACTCTCCTCTCTGCTGGCCCAGCCTCACGCATGTTCTCCTGCATAGATTGGCCTTGGTGCCGGGATTGAGCTGTTGCTAGCTCTAGACTTGCGGAACGCCAACACCATAGCCCCAGAGAGGCAGACTTGCTTCTCCTAGCTTTACATCTGTAAGAATTCAACACGTGGGTCATGTGTCCTTCCTTGAAGCAACCACTGGCTGGTGGGATGGACATTACGACTGACCCCGGCCAGGTCAGTAGATTCCCTGTGGTCAGGGCAGGTAAGTTTTGCTAATAGAAAAACATTATTATAATAGGAAAAGGGGGTGCTTTGAGACATAAACAATACCCACTGCAGGACACCCCTTCACGCCACAATGAGCATGCACATGAACATGCACACATACACTGTCACACCAATTTGATTATAAAGAGCAAATCTGTCATGGTCCACTGTCCCACATGTAGCCAAATGCACCTACTCTCACCCTAAGACGGGACCACTCAAGGTCATATTGCACCCAACTCCAAGCCCAGCATACCTGGGGCATGGACAGTCCTCCCTGCAGGTCTCGGTGTGGCTGTTTATGATCCTGAAGCTTTTGGACCAAAAGGAGGTGAAACCTCCCCAAGTGTAAAATGGTTGGAGGACAGATCTGGGTTTAACTTGCAAGTGAGACACTTACAAGTTGTAGGAACGTGGACAGATTACATAGCTTCGAATTCCATTTTGAAAAGAGGAAAAACAGCAGTTAACACGAGTCGTTATCCGTCGGAACATGTACCGTGTGCCAAAACTAAGATTCACTTCTAGAGTAGACAGTTGTAAAGTCACTGCGATCAGTTCCCTCATCTGTAAAATGGGTTCATAAGAAGCTGGGGAAGATTGAAGTTAACACAATGAGACGTGGCCCATGGTAGAGCAGACAGCACATATTAGGTTCTCAGTACATGGTAGTGTTTTCTCCTCTCTCTGTCCCTCTGTCTCTCCCTGTCTCTCACACACGTGTACATATACACAGTCTATTACTCTGATGACAAAGACTTAATACTACCCAAATAAACCAACCTTTTCCTCCACTCTCCTATTCCCTCTCCCTGCCTCCCTCCTCTCTCAACCCTCCCTCCCTTCCTCCTCTTTTCTTTTCTCTCTACTTTCCCTCTTTTTTTCTCCTCCCCTATCCTACAAAGCATCCTCGGACACCCAGCCCTCTAGTGAGCTACTGAGCTAAGTGTAGCATGAAGCCCCCGCCCAGCTCGGGTGTGAACAGCACCCACGCCCCGGGCCAAGGGGCTGCCACTGCGTCTGTGACAGGAGGGGCTCACGTTGTTGAACAAGCACAAAGACAAGACACGGCTTCTCCAGAGCTGTCACCGTCTGATGTGCCTGCTCCTGGGAGGCGATGTTTCTTTTAAAGATGGACTGTTCTTAGTCGAGCAAATCACCTCTGTCTTATGAAAGAAATTCAAGGTGATCAGGTCGAGGCACGTCTCCAGCGGGGCTGACAAATACTGCACTTAGCAGAGCCGCGTTGAGGGGCACGATCGCTTGGTAATGAGCCCGCATCCTCTCCTAGACCTGCGTTCCGCAAGTAAGGGGGGCAGGGAAGAAGCCCACAGTTTAAGCCAGACAGCAGCCTAGCCAGGGAAGCGATTCAGTAGCAGTTAGTATTTTCTTCACTCATTCCCTATAAGGGCCATTCAATTCCAAGGGCGGGCTGGATCCTCAGTCCAACCTCCAGTTGCTGCTTTGGGGATCCCATAGAACTGGATTTAAATCTTTGTTCTGTGACCAAGTGATTCAAGACTCAAGCAGTTCAGAACATGGGCTTTGAAGCCAGATTGCCTGGGTCCAATTCTGACTCCACATGCACAAGCTGTGTTACTTTGAGCCAGTGACTTAACCTCTCGGGGCCTTTTTCTCTTCCTTATAAATGGGAATAATACTCTCATAGGCTCATTGCAAGGATTCAGTGAGACAGTATGTGTTAAGCACTTACTAAATGTCCAAATACTAATAGTAATAAAAATTTTAGGAACATATAGGAAAATACTTTCTAAACTGTAAAGTGCTATGTTTGTGTATGAGAGTTACTATTTACCATGAAGTACAGGAACATGTTTACTACTTTAAGAACACTAAGTGTATGGTTTGTAATCGGATGGTTGTTTTACATCATTTACAATTTTCCTTTGGATGGAAGCATTCACCTTGGCCCACAATAGAGGCAGACGGCAAAGCACTTTACACAGCGTGGTGAATGGCCAGTTTCTTGATGTACTCACCTTAATTTGGTGCCTATTATATGCAAGACACTAGGGAAGAAACCTTTACACAGATGATTCCACCTTAACCTCACTGGATTCGTGTTTTCATCCTCACTACAAATAAAATTGGGTCTCTGAGAGGTTAATTGGCCTAAACTTACTAGGCTAGGAAGTAACTGAAGTGAAATGAGGGTCTAGACCTGGAGATACCCAAGTGCAGTGTGCCTTCCAGGGAAAAATAAATATCTTAAGGCAGCTTGTAGAAATGGTAATGTGTTGCCAAATGTTAAGCCTTTTCTTTAGAGCTGTCTTAATATGGGTCTGTCTCATCCTGTAGGAAATGGGAAGTTGTGTTTGGTGTCTAGGGAGTGGCCTTGGTTTGGGTTCCTGGGTGCCCAGTTGTCACTAGGAGTCCCCAACAGCTTGGCTATGGCACTGTCCACAGAAGGGTCCTTTCCTCCTCTCTGTTGGCATCTGGGATCCACAGCCTTACCACTGCCCTGTTTGGGCCAGGTTCTGCCAAGGCACGTGATTTTCAGTCTTGTTTCTGCCCAGAGCAAGGAATTGATACCAAAAAGTCAACAAGGCCACGTAGCCAGAGACACACTGAGCTTCCTCCTGTAATCCTTTTACCTTTGTCCCCAGCCATATCTGACTTTTTCCTTTCCCCAAAGCCAAGTACATCGGCTGCTACCTGGATGACACTCAGAGCCGAGCCCTCCGAGGAGTGTCCTTTTTCGACTACAAAAAGATGACCATCTTCCGTTGCCAGGACAACTGTGCTGAACGGTAGGGCCCCAGCATCCCAGACTCGTTCATTTGGGACCCTCCCCTCTCAGGTTCCTGCCTGTGGTATTCTTGGCCTTGCCAAGGGAGGGTGGGAGGGTGTGTTGGAGGGTGAGCACATGACCACAGGGAAAGGGTGATGCAAGGGTGTGTGTGTGTCTGTGTGTGTGTGTATGTGTGAACACACACAGGCATGCAGCTGAGCAGGATTGTTCAGGAGTTGGTCTGTGGGAGTTTGTGATTGTGCAATTGTGTGAGATTGTGCCTAGGAGGGAATTTGTCGTGTACAGTGTGCAGGGTCAGCTGGTTATGCTTGTGAGCTTGATGCCAATACAGGATGATCTTTAAATAATAGTGGCTGTGTGTGTGTGCACAAGTCTTTGTCAATATTTGTGCCAGGGTCTAGAATTGAGCTTCTGTGTGCAGGTGTCTGAGGGCATCATTGAACATGCAACACTGTGTTGAGAGTGTGCAAGATTGTGAGGAATTGCACACAACTTGGAAATGCACAATTGGGTGTGTGTGTGCACACAGGTGAGACTGTAAGTGTGAGGCTTGTAAGATGTCCACGTGAAGGGTGAGGTGGGAGCATCTGATGGTTTCTCAGTATAGAATATAGAAACACTCACCTGTTGAGACAATGTTTTCCAGTCTAAGAAGATAATGTTTTTGATTAGAACATGTGCAGAGGGGAGGAGTTAACTTTGCAAGAGTGGATGAGTCCCCAGAGGACTGGTGAGCAGGGACGGGACCCTGGGGGGTTGCAGGGGGCTGAGCTGACCTTCTCCTCCCCTTGTCTCCTGGGTCCCTTGACCTTGTAGTGGTTGGTGAAGAGGCTTCTGATTCACTCACCTCCAGACTCCAGCCATCTAGTTCTATCGGTCATGAGCTCTACCAACTTCAAGTTGGATGCCTGCTGTGGAAATGAGCCAGTGGGTGGTGGGTGTCCACGGAGGGACTCTGCCTACTGTCCCTGATCAGGAAACACAGTCCCTTTATAATCAGCCACCTGAGGAGCCCACCATTAAAGTCTTGACCCCAGGACCCTCTCCAGCTTGGGAAGGACTCCAAGTCCTTGACGATAATGGAGTCATTAATTTATTTTTCAAACTGTGGGAAATCAGAGGTGGATTCCACAAAGCCTTTCCCTCAAGGAGCTCACAGCCTGGAAGGGGGGACACACAAGCAAGCAGAAGGGCAATCCCGTGAGATAAGAGTTGAGATGGAATAATCACAGACAGCTGGAAATGCACAAGAGGCCTCCATATGCTTGGGGTGTCAGGAAAGACTTCTCAGATGAGTCAGAGCTACTCATGTCATTCAGTTCGGTTCAGCAAATATTTGTTGGCTGCCCACATGTGCTGGACCTGATTCCAGATGCCGGAGATGCAGAGATGAGTCAGCCACCACCCTGCTCTCAGGGGGCTCCCCATCTCTGTGGGGAGACAGAGGCATGAACAGGCTTGGGCAATAGAACAGCAACAGCGCGTGGTTAGTAAGCACTTGCTCTGTGCCAGGCTCTGCTCTAAGAATTTCCAAGACAGGTCACTCACATGGCTGTTGGTTGGAGGCCTCAGGTCCGCAGCACACTGGCCTCTCCACGGGGCTACTTGAGTGTCCTCACAACATGGCGGCTGGTTTCCTGCAGCGCGAGCCCTCTAGGGGAGAGAGCAAGGAGGAAGCTGCAATGCATTGCATGATGTGGGCTTAGAAGTCACATGCTGTCTCTTTCACCATCTTCTATTCATTAGAATGGAATCACTAAGTCAGCCCATGCTCAAGAAGAGCTGAATTAAGCTCCACCTCTTAAAGGAAGGACTATCCAAGAATTTGTGAACACAGTTTAAAAACCA
>CM052452.1:12128900-12146620 GCA_028533085.1 Varecia variegata
CCCTCTAGGGGAGAGAGCAAGGAGGAAGCTGCAATGCATTGCATGATGTGGGCTTAGAAGTCACATGCTGTCTCTTTCACCATCTTCTATTCATTAGAATGGAATCACTAAGTCAGCCCATGCTCAAGAAGAGCTGAATTAAGCTCCACCTCTTAAAGGAAGGACTATCCAAGAATTTGTGAACACAGTTTAAAAACCACCATATCTCCCGGCCTGGGGGATTTCCTGGCATATCTGTTCTTTCCCTGGTGCAGCAGCTGTTGAACTCTCTTCTGGGAGTGTCTCCCTGAACCTCAGTTCTCCTCCACCTCGGGCTTTGTCCCTTCTGCCTCTGAGGAGCAGGCTGTGTCCTGTTTTGGAATTGACAACACCCACTGGGCCCTTTTCATGGGGAAGGTTACTTCTATTGGTGGGTCCCATTGTGGGGACATCCTAAAAGCAGGGTTTGAGAGGGACACACAGCCTTAGACAGTTAGGTGGGAGGAGGCGAGCCCAACCCTAGGACTTTGCTGGGGGTTGGGGGTCAGACACCAAGAGTCTCAGTTTGTTTAAGCTGCTCTTGCCACATCCGCCCTGGTGAGCAGGTGGATTGGGCAATGCCATGCGCCACCCCAAGCCCCCAGGGTGTGTGCAGGCCTGAGTGTGAGTGGGTCTGTCTCTCCAGCCAGCACCACGTGATCCAGAGTGAGATGTGAGTGACAGTTCCCGTTGACTGTGCCTCGTGTGACTAGTGTCTCACCTGCTGCTCCCCGAGGAGCCTTCACGGTCTGCAGGGGGCCTCAGAGGACGCCGTGGGCAAAGGGATTGGGGGGGGGGCGGTACAGAGGGAAGAGAACGGGGGCTTTCCTACCCCCAGAGCCAGCCAGAGCAAGCAAGGCCCTTTTCATTTGTTGAGAGTGGGGTATCCACTAAGAATCCTATTTAGGAAAGGATTCCATCACTATGAAGAAAAAAAAAGTTAAAAACCTTGCAGTGCCTAGATTTTTTGTTCCAGGGGAAGGAATTTTTTCCTTGGCTGGGTGCATGAGCCCGTCTTTTGCCCTCTCCCAGAGGGATACGAGAGCCCCCGCCTCCTCCTCCTCGCACTCCCCGTGCCTGCTCTCCAGACACACAGCGTCCTCACTCCTGGGCAACGTTTCCCAGAGTAAAGGGGCTGGACTCTGGAGAGGTGGCTGTCTCGTGTCTGCAGACAGGGAGGAGGGAGAGAGGGGCAGAGCGGGAGAAGCACAGGAGGGTCTGGGGGTGCATGTGTGACAAGCATACCGTGTGCAGGTGTGGACAGGTGAGTGTGAATATGGACATGGCGTGTCTATGTGGGCAGGTGTGTAAGGGGCATAAGACGTCAGGTGGAGATGAAGGCAGGTGGGTGGTCCCTGGGGCGTTCCTGTCCCATCTCTGGGTCTCCCTGTGCCCTAGGAACCTCCCTGTGTTCCTTCCGGCTTTGCTGCCCTCCCAAAGCTTCCTAATTCCTCAGCCTCCTCTATTCCTCTCGGGGTCTTGTCATGGCCCGCTCAGATCCCCCTGCCCCTGGGAGCATGCCTGTCCCCCAGATCTCCTTGAGTCTCCTTGTCCCCTCCCAGGGGCTCCCCTGTGCCCCTTCCAGGGTCTTCCTGTGATCTGCCCCCGGGTCTCCTCATTCCCTTGGGGTCTGCCTGTCTCCTGAAGGCCCCTATCTGCCAGGTCTCCATGTGGGGTGGGTCCCCTGGGGTCTCCCCATTGCCCCCCTCTGCCATCAGCGGTGTCCCCATTTCCCCTGGGGTCTCCCAGTCCCCAGAGCCACCCGTCCCCCCCGGTCTCCACGTTGAGTCTCCCTGTCCCCGGGGTCCCCATGGTGGCAGCTGCCCTGCTTGACGGCAGCCTCCCCCAGGGGTTACCTGTACGCCGGGCTGGAGTTTGGCGCTGAGTGCTACTGTGGCCACAAGATCCAGGCGACAAACGTGAGCGAGGCCGAGTGTGACATGGAGTGCAAGGGCGAGCGGGGCAATGTGTGCGGCGGCGCCAACCGCCTCTCCGTCTACCGGCTGCAGCTGGCGCAGGAGTCGGCCCGCAGGTGTACGTGAGTCTGCCCCACCTCCCTCTGCTGCTTCGCCCTGGGCCTCGGCCCTCGCCCGCCCAGCACGGGGAGTCCCCACGTGTCTGCCCTGCACCGTCCGTGGCTCCCCATCACCCCAAGGCCACCACCATCCTGCCCCAGCCTTGCCTCTCACCCCAGTGCTTGCAGAGCCCTTTGCTCCGGCTCCTTGAAAATCCACACGTGCCCTCCCTTCCTGAGCTGCCCCCACTACCAGCGGCACCCCTCATCCTCACCAGCCTTCTTCCCTCGGAAACTGCACTGGAGCCTGAACTCAGCCTGTCCTTCCTGATTTTCTCAGAGAGCTTGTCTCTGACCACAAAGATGATGATGATCATCATGACAACAGTGACAATGACAACAGCAAACACTCTGGGCTCTTCCCAATGCCTCATAGATAATAGCACACTAATCTTCACGATGACCCTTGAAATGGACACTGTTATTTACTTATTCCCATTTCACAGATAAGAAAACTGAGTCTCAATGTCCCATAGCTTGTAAACCGACCGCAGAGCCTTTGATGCTTTCGTGGAGAGAATTCCTCCTGGATTACTTGTACTTCTGTTCCAGTCTTGGAAAAAACCTCCAGTTTCCAAACTGAGAGAACGAGGGCATGAATAAGAGGACAGGAGTTGGCTCCTCTTCTGTGGACATTGTCCCCTCTTTGTCCTCTCATTGTCCCATCATCGCCCCCTCTTGGGTAGCAAGGAGTATTTAATAACAACTAATAATTGTTTAACGAGTATCTGCTATGTGCCAGGCACTGTGCTAAGCCAGTTACAGACTTGACTTCATTTATTTGCCATACAGCCTTTTCAGGTGATTACTATTATTAATTATCCCCAACCAGTCCAGGGTCACACCATCGAATTCCAGACGACCTTAAGACCTATGAACAGAGCTAATGGGTTTGGTGAAAGATGGGAGGCTGACCTTTCTGGAGTCCAGAGGCAAGAACAGAACCCACAGCTGCTTGTGTAACCTTTTGGCCAGTGTTTCCCAAATTTGAATGTGCCTAGAAAACCCCCAGGAGATCTCGTTAAAATGCAGATTCTGACTCAGCGGGTCCAGTGGGATTCTGCATTTCTGGGGAGCTCCCATGTGACTCCAGGCTGCTGCTCCACGGACCACACTTTGAATAAGGAGACCTTAGACCTCAGCAGATCTTGCCCAGAACGTAGTCCTTGCCCACCTGGGTGAACTTGGTGGAAAGGTGACACCTATCTGTTTGCAGAGAAAGGACTCTTCCGTGTGAATTTCATTGTTCATAAAAATTTATTGTTGGTTTGCTTGATAGTGAGTTCAGCATTTGAAATCCCATATTTTTGAAGTTCTGTTCAAGCTTTGCAATAGGGTTGAGCATGCCGCCAATTTGCAAACTGGCTCATTTCTGCAAATGGACTGCGCTATCTCCTTGTTGGCACTCACCTCAGTGCAGGTCCTGAAGGCCTCAGAGGGCAGAGGTGGTGTGTGAAATCCAGGCCAAGGAATGTCCACACAGTGGGTTTCTGGTTTGGCTGTTACTGCAATGAGTTTTTAACTTGGTGGCAGATTTATCATCCTCACAACTGATCCCCTTCGTGCCAATGTTTATGTTATTTTGATGGCGATACTTGGACCATCTGAAGCGCTGTCCTTAAAGTCAGGGGTATTTGAGGGGGAGGCTGCTGCCACTAACACGTCCTGGTGGATGAAGCTGAGATAGAGCACAAGAATAACATGATTGTGTTAGGTCATGGGCCAGGCATTAGCCAGACCTCCTTTTGGTTAATGTTCAGGTTGGTTGGGTAACCTGGACATTCTCTCTCTTTCTCTCTCTCTCTCTCTTACACACACACACACACACACACACACACACACACACACTGCTGCGCTCCTCCCCTGCCCACCTCTGTCGTGGCAGTATTATCCTGGTTGGTGTTTTGCACCATCTGAGAAAGGCATCTTTGTACTGTGTCCAAGAGTGGAAACACATTCACTGCTACTGAGAGTGGAGTCCTGGATTCTCCGAGTCCGCTATAGTTGTTCTGAATCATCAATGTGCAAGCGTGAAGCTTGGGCACCTTCAGCTGGAGACCCTAAAAGAAAATCTCAGCTGTATTAACCTCAAGTCTTCTATAGCTGAGACTAGAGTGGAGGTGGCTTCGATAAGGAGACAGATGGTGGAGGAGGTGTCAAATTGAGGCTCTCAGTGAGCTCTCAGTTGACAACACAGTATACAGAGAGAGCAGTGGGACCGTTCATTAAACCAAAACACTCGATGAGCTCCCACGTGGACGAGGTAGGCAGAGGCTCTGTGGTGAGTAAAGCACAACGCCTGTCCTCAAGGAACTCGCCATGCAGTGGGATTGGCTCAACCGTGGCGGGTACGTACAGAGGATTGCGGGGACTCTGTCTTCAGAAGCCAAGGGAGCACCTTTTGAGCTGAATTTCATTCCTAGGAGATTCCAGGTGAAAGGGAGAGCCATGTATTCTAACCCACGAGCAAAAGCCCAGAGTCAGCAAAGCTCATGTGTTGAGTGCCATGTTGGAAGCACCATTCTCACTGATGTCCCCCATTTTACACTTATAGAAACTGAGGCCCAGAGAGCAGAAGTCGCTAAATTGAACAGCTCCAGGGGTGGGGCTCCACAGAGGAGGGGGCATTTGATGAGCACCTTGAAAGATGTGTAGGATTTTGCCTGGTGGAGAAGGGAAGGATATTCAGACTCAAGATAAGTTGCCAAGGGGTCAGAGAAAACCTAGGCAAAGGGAATAGAGTGTTCAAAAGGGTGGAGGCTATTTCAGAAAACAATTGGCAGGCGTGGTTTTTCTAAGGCCACAGTGCCTCTTAGAGACTAAGCATAGGCTGGAACACAGATCTCTGATTCCAAGTTTGGGAGTTCACTCATTATAGTGTTGTGGACATCCTGACCTCTTGAACTGGACTCACAACCCCCTCTTCTGACTTTTGGAGGAATCCCTTGGCTGTAGCTTAACTCCTTCCTTCCCTGAACCCTGATCCTTCCTTCTGCCTTGTTTTCTGACTCTAAGCAACGTGGAATCTCCAATGTCTCTGCTCTGACTCAGTGGCATCTTCAGCTTCCCATGCCTGGGATCTACTTTATACACACATAAATCAGAAAGAGACGCCTTCCAAGTCCCCAGCACACAACCTGAGCGTATATTACATCAGGCGAGAGAAATGAGCAAATGCTCCAGGAAACAGGTATGCCGGAAACCAGATTTCATTTGTAGAGTCATTAGTTGGTATAAACACTGTGTCCTAATTGTGTTTCCCTGAGCAGTCGCACAGAACTCTTAATGACTGGGGAGATCCAAAGGAGGCTTATTATCGCCCAGGCACCACTCTGGTGGGCGTGGCCAGCTCGGGTAGGGAGCCAGCCTACGTATTTCTGAGGCCATGGAGCTCCTACAATAGTGAGAGCATTAAAAGGTGAGCAGAGCAAATGTCTGCTGGCACCCTGCTATTCTGCCTTGACACAGACTCTCAGGCAGGTGGACTCTTTGTTTGCCCTTGTTACAAAAGAACCAAGAAGTGGACTTCCTTCTTGGTCAGATTACATTTTGCACAGTGGTTTGCTAAATGTGTCTGTGAGTGTAGCTCTCCTCCCAGGGGGGAGAGACATGCTGGTGATTTGAGAACATTATGGCTTGATAGGATGTTATAAGGAATTTCATCTGCCTGAAGGATACTTACAAGATTTGGATCGTAAGGTTCATCGGAACAATGCCCGAAGCTACATGAGTAGCTGTCCGTGGTGCTGACCATCCTTAAGCACTGCCCAAAACCCCGATGACTGCAAACCAGCCTCTCCCAGGGCTCTGCACTTTTCCCCTCTTATTTCCCCCCACCCCCTTCTACCTTGGTGAAGGCATTATGAAGCTTACATTATCACTGAAAAAACAGACACTTGATCTTATGGTTCACAATTTACACGGTGGATTTTGTGCACTATTGTTAGTTCTGGCCATTTTTAGTCTTCAAAAAGTAATAGAAGGAGAAATCTGTGCAGTGTTGGTGCTTTCTACTCACTGATGCTGCATTCCAACCAATTCTTCTGAGGAAAGCCCCAGATGATCAAGGGAAAGTCACATTTCCTTGGATGGACCTTGTCTACTTCCCTCTTTGCCAGGCCTTTGACATAAGTCTGGGAGCCCTGAATTTTATAAGTCATACAGGACTTTATAAGTTCTTCCGTGTAGGGCCAAGGGGGGATAGAAAAATTTTCTCTTTCCGTATCATGATGGGGGAGAATTGGTTTGCTCTTCTACCCTAAGCAAAATCCAGTTCTTTGGGCAGGAAAATGTTGGGTGCAGTGTAGGTTTTGGAAACAGGCATCCATTGTTTCTATCTCAGCTCTCTCACTTACTTGCTGCGTTGGCTTTTTGGCCAAGCCACTTGCTCTTTCTAAGCTTTAGGTGCCTCATCTATAAAATGGGGACAAATGGAACCTTTCACAATTTCTGAGACCACCAGATGACATCAAGTCTAGAAAGCACCTAGCATCGTGCCTGTTACGGAGGAGATGTGATGCTCCCTTCTTCCTAATGAAAACCCCCCAACTCACTCTGAGAAGCACCCATGTTCAAGCTATTTGAATTTCCAACAGCCCGCAGGAGCCTTTGGTAATGTCTAAAAATAGCTGGTTTGAATTCTCCTTGGACAGTTAGGCTCTTTGTGTAATTCAGTCTCTCTGTGATTGTAGGTAGCTAGGTAGCTGTTAACAGCTTCCAGCTCACTGCCTTTCCTCCTCACCAGCATCCTTAATGCAGTAGAGCTTGGCCTAATTACCCAGGGGGTGGTGGCTTCTTTCAAGCCAAGGAGAACTCTTCCACGCCTGCCTCTCAGCTGACGCCTGGTGACATTTTTACCTCATTTTTGTGAAGCTCTAGAACAAAGAGATGATAGGACTTCAGAGACACTTGCAGCTGGTTCCAGGCTGTTCTTCATCTGCCCCCAGCAAAGAGAGTTGATGAACAGTTGCTCTGCTTGCCTCTTGCTAGTAAAAAGCCCGTGCTGCTGAGGTCATGCACCATCCCAGCTAGCCGGGCAGTGAAGAGCTGACATTGTCAGAATGTGGGGCATGGGCTTTTGCAATCCTTGGACTCCTTGTGTGGGGCCTGAGAGGGTTTCTGGGAAATCTGGGTAGCTGGCACGGGGGTGTCTGGAGCCCAATATGTTAGAATTGGGCAGGTCTCCTACAGAACAGTGGAGAGGCAGAAAACTAGGATACGATGTCAAACAAGACTGGGGTCACATGCCGACTCTGCTGTGTGACCTGGAAAAGTGGTTGAATCTTGCTAAGAAGTTTCAGGGTCTCTTCTATAAAACAGGACAATAGCATTGTCTGCCTCATAGGTTGTTGTGAGGATTAATTGAGATATAATATGTGTACCGCATAGTACTAATGATATAAGGTAAACAGGTGTCATTATTACCATTGTTCCATTGTTGCTATTATTTAGTAAGGGTCGCCCATTAGGAAGATGCCACTCAGGGTTGCTGCTGTGGCCATTCACAACTCCAGGGAGTGCCATTCACACAGACTATGAGCTGTGAAAAGCAGTGTCCCTCAACTCTGTGCAGGATTTTCCTCGTGAATTACAAGTGCTCAAAGATTCAAGATGTTTTAAGCTGGGTTCCTCCCAAATGCAGGGATGTGAGCCTTGGTTGCCTTGGGAGATGTTGCCGGGATGCACCTGCAGGGGAGTGGAGGAAGGAAATGGGGAAATAAAGGAAGCCAGGCCAGGGTCCCTGACAAAGCAGGTCACTACTGAGGACAACTGAAGCTTAATCCCACTGGGGAATCTCTGGGAGATGGCCCAGGACATACTGCAGAGGCATCCCACCTGAGGAGCAGGAAGCTGCTGTGTTTATTCTCCAAGTCCCACCATCATTGGCTGAGTGCAGCTCCTGGGGGCATTAACTCCCTGGCAGGTCCAGCCTGTCCCACACAGCCACTGTCAGCCTACTCTGGGGCAGCGAGTGCCAGGGGCCACATGTTGATGGGGCACTGACAGCATGTATTCCACAGGCTCTAGTCACCCTCCGCAGATGGGCAAGTGATAGGCAAAGAAACAAAGTGCCGTGGACTGACTGCCAGTTAAGTCTCACGCCCTGTTATTAGTGCCATTGCATGGACTTCCCCCCAACTGTGCAGGGTAGACATGATGGTCCCCATTTACAGATGAGAAACACTGAGGCTCAGAGAAGTGGAAACACCTGCCCACAGGTGCACAGCTAAGTAAGTGGCTGACCCAGGTCTGTCTGACTTAAAGCCAGTGCCCTTTCCACTGGGCACCAGAGATTTTGGCAAACAAGAAGGCATCTTTTGACTGCTGTGCAAATCCAAAATTCTTGATACCACAGCAGAGTGTCAAGAAGGTCAAGGGAGCTACTGGCTACTTCCCTTTCATTTTCTGACGTATGAGATAAAAGATCCTCTCACACACTGGAGGGGAGAACCAGGTGACCCATATTGCACATGCAGGAAATGAGGGAAGTGGGAAGATTAAATGTCTTGGCCACCATGTCTATTCTGTGTCCAGATCACCAAGACATAGTGGAGAGCCACCTGCAGAGAGAAGTGGCCTCCCAAGCACTCCCCAAATCCCTGGGAGTCGAGCTAAACCATTCCCCTCTGGCTCTGAAGTCTCCCCACCCTTTCCACCAGACATCAGGAAAGCCCCTGTGACTTCACATGGTTTCCCCCAAAAGAAGAACGGGCCAGACTGCATGAAGACCCTTCATCTAGGAGATTAACTGCTCCTGCAACTGACTTCCTGACCTGTCGCCTCCCACCCACACCCCCAGCACACACCTTGCCTTAAGAGAGACACACAGTGGTAGCTTCTGATCCGTCTCTGGCCCTTTAAGGACTCTGAAAACCTCACCTTATTTGATATTCAGGGCATTCAGTTTAGCCCTCCTCTCTAAGCTGGGAGAGTCAGGGACTCATTAGCAGATGCTTAAATGTCAAAGAGAGACCAGTCTCTGCAGAGCCCGATCTACAGAGTCTTTTGCCCTCTTCCCACTATTGCAGTCTGGCCTCCTGATGGCTGAGCAGGCTGGAGGAAATCACATGGGGAAATGCCAGCCCAGGCATCCCACATACCTCTCTCCTTCTCTAAGGACAGCTGGCACGGGGATAGATCTCTGACTGCCCCTTCCTCGGTACCCACAGCTCACAAGCCTCATTCATGTCCATCTCTGAATGACCCACCCAATATTCATGCCCCCATTTTAGAGATGAGAACACTGAGGCTCTGAAACGAGAGGAAACGTGCTGATGGTCAAAGACAAGGAAGGGTAGAGCTGCCAGTGGGTGCTGTGGACAGGGTGGGGGGGGAGGGTGCCCATTTTACAGCTGAAGATGCTGAGTTCCAGAGAGGAGGAGAGTCGGGATTGGAACTCGTGTCTTCTGTTCTTTGGCCAGGACAGCTCCTCCTGAACCTGTCTGTCCAGGGAAGTGCCACAACCTTCTGGTGTGATACCAAGCTGGAAGGCCTCTCCTGGGACTCTGGGTCAGGGTGGGTCCCCTCACGGCCATCTGGAGACACATGCTGATGTGGCCTGTCAGCAGACTGAGCCTGAGAGATGGGTGCCCAGCTGGAAGGAGGGGAGAGAGCAGGACACTTGGCCAAGGTAGCCCAGGGGCAGAGCACATACGCTCAGCGCCCCTGAGTGATGCCCCCAGCGCCTAATTTCTGGAGTGCATGTCCGTAGAGGACGCAAGGGTGACCCCTAATGGCAGGGGACCCTTAGGACTACCTTGGGCTCGCTTGAGCTCTCACATGCCCACCGTCAGACACACACACACTGCTGCTCAGAGGCGACGCGTATGTGAGATCCACTGTGGTACAAACAACCCCAGACACCAGCAGCGACCCTGGCTGTGGGCCCTAGGTGTGAGGGGCCCCAGTGCTCTTGGCGTCCTGGGGAGAGACTCCATCTGGGCTGGACTCCAGCGCACGGCCCCAGCCCTCTGGTTCCTCTCTCTTGGTGTGGTGTAGCTCCCCTAGCACTGGGGAAATAGGCATTTTTGTTAGAACCTAGGCGCCAGCTGTTCGGGGGGTGGTTGGAAAATGTGGAACCCCTGGTGGCATTGAGCCAGGCTGGTGGGAGGTTGGGCTGGAGCTCAGCTTTGTCCTTCGCTAGGAAAGGGGAGCCCTCCTCTCTGCAAAGTGGTTGCCAGGCAACCCAGAGATAGCCCCTGGGGTTCTTGTCTCCATGTGCACACACACCCCCAGTGAGACTCACCCTCACAGAGGTCTGATGCACAGGCATGTGGCTATCTACAGACGCACACAGGTGTGCACAGCCACAGTCGGATGCCTACCAGCACGAGACCAGCCAGGCAGGTGGACACACGCACCTGTGTTCCCCCATAGACCCACTGTGTGCAGGTAAACAAGGCCCTCGGGGGCACGCTTTCGTTCCCAGAGTCCGGCATCCACACGTCCAAGCAGGTGGATTGGTACTCACACCGCTGTGAACACAGACACACACATGCACACGGATGCACATGCTGTCGCTCATACCTGTTCATGCACAGTCAGACACACACTGCACACAGCGATAGACACACATTCAGTGTCGTGTCCTGCTGTCCAAACACCCTCAGTGCGGCCACGACTGCCCTCATGCTCAGCCATGACTGCCCTCATTAGTGCTCAGACAGACAGACAGACACACTCCCACGTGCTCAAACGCCCCTCACCCCATCAGACACGACTCTCTCTGTCATTGCACAGTCCTATGGTGGGGGTCTCAGACCCTGCCAAGGTAGTGGGAGGGGGCTCAGGGAAGGAGTCACCTTAGAGGATAAGAGGTGGTGGCTTGGAACTCCTACAGGACACGCAGGATTGCCCAGCCCCAAGGGGACCTCCTTTGGTCCCCAACCCCCAAACCATTGCCTGTAGCAACCCTCCTGGCCACAACTTATGACCCAGGTGGATTTTAGGATGGTTCTTTTTAGGATCCTGGTGGAGAAGAGGCAAGTTAACAACCTGAAGATGGTTCTGGAAACTCAGGGTCAGGATCTGAACGTTTCGAGATGCTTAAAGAACATCAGACTCCAGTGTCAGGTGACTTTGGATGGACAGCCCCAACTTTCTGAATCATCTGTGGTCAAAAGTGGAGTGACCATGAAGGGTGGGAGAGAGAAAATAAATGTCCCAGTGTTTTGAAGCACCAGAGCAAGGCCTTGGGGTGGCTTTTTAAAGCGGGACAGCCCAGGAGAGTGCAGACTTAGAATTCAGACATTCCTGGGCTGGAATCCAAACACTGCCGCTTGTCAGCTGTGCGACCCTGGGCAAGTCACTCCTCCCCCAACCCGGGGGCGATCAAAGCTGGCTCCACACTTCCCCAGATGTTCCATGGGTAGCAGGCCCGAGAGTTACTGCACAGTCTAACCCCCACTCCCCATTTATATGTGGGGAGACTGAGGCTGGGAGGGACCACACACGAGTCAGCACCATCGTGATACTGCCATAATGATACTGCTGGCGCCTCTCTCACCGGGCTGGGACCAGAGACGGGGAAAGTCGAGATAGCAAGAGATGTGTGTGAGTCTGGGGCAGGCCCTGGAAATCCGCCATTTAACCAGATTCCCTGTATCCTCTGAGTTTGCCTGACTCGCTGTCTCAGTGAACAACGTCAGGTGCCAGGTGCCAGGTGGCAGAAATAACCACAAGAGTGGCTTTGCCAGCTAAAATCTAGAATTATCATTCATAAACCTCCTCCCTCCATCCTTCTGCTCAGGGAGTAATTCCATACCCTTCCTCTGCACCTAAATATAAATATATACGTGCATGCTAAAAAGTGGTGTTATACTATAGATAGACCCGGATACCGACATAGAGAGAGACATATGGCTTTTGTAACTTGCTTTGCTTTTTCTAAGGGCTGACGGTTTGTTTCTGAGATGAGCCTCTGTAAGTTTGCGCTAACAGTGGTTTTGTCATGTGACCTCCCTTCTCCAAGCCCTGTTTCTCTCTCCTGTAAAATGAGAGTTTACTATGAACCTTGCAGGATTTTCAAGACGGTGACATGAGCTTGTCTCTAAAGTACTCGGTAGCATGGATGACACAGAGTAGGAACTCTAGAAATGCCACCCATGGTTTAAGCCATGTCGTGTTAACAGTGACCTTCGTGTTATGTGATGGTTGTGCTTCTGGGAAGTACATACAACTCAAAATTTGAGAAATAACGGAATGTAAATGTGCATCATGAGCCTTTCAAGAAATTTAACAGGGGCCACTTTGTATTTTTTTATTTGTCTTTATTACATAAAAAATACATATGCATGGTAGGAAAAGTTAGAAAAGAGTTTTACAAAAAGATAGAAATAAAAATGGCCTATGATCCTACTGGAACAGTCAAAGTTCTCTAGGGAGAGAACCGATAGCATAGGTGGGTAGATACATGAAGAGATTTATTTTAAGGAATTGGCTCACGTGATGGTGGGCTCTGCCAAGTTCAAAATCTGCAGGGCAGGCGGCAGGCTGGAAATCCAGGCAGGACTTTCGCCGCGGTCTTGAGACAGAATTCCTTCTTCTCCAGGAAGCCTCCGTTTTTGCTTCTCAGGCCTTCAACTGGTTAGACGAGGCTCACCCACATTACCAAGGTTAATTTCCTTTACTTAAAGTTAACTATTAATAACTGTAGATATTAATCACACATAAAAAATAGCTTCATAGCAACATTTAGACTAGTGTTTGACCAAAAAACTGGGCGCCGTGGTCTCACCAAGTTGAAACGTAAAACTTATCCATCACACCTGCTATCCAGAGACATCATGGTTATTAACGTGTTAGTATATGTCTCTCTCGAGATTTATACTGATAGATAATTTTTTTTTAAAAATTGATATTTTGTAATATACGGGGTTTTCTATTCTCTATTTTTATTTAACATTGTATTTTGAACACATCTTCATCTGGTTACAATAACCTTTAACACCATTACTTTCCGTGGGGACATAAAATTCCTCTGTGTTGTCATTCATGCCTCAATTGCCCAAAACCGCATTGTTGGACTAGGTTGTCTCTCATCCTTTACGTGTTAGTTTTAATAGATGCTGCAGAGGACATCCTTGTTGATAAAGTCTTTGTGCACATCTGCAGTGGATGCTATGGGTGCCCATCCCAGGTCCCCTTGGCTGTGGTGACTGTTAGTGGCAATGGCTCACATCTGCCCATTTCTCTGAAAAATAGCCATTGATCCAACAGGAATAAGCAGCCTGTCCCAGGAAGTGACGCCCCACCCTAAGGGACAGCCCACAGCCAGGAACTGGCTCTCATTGGAAGCAGGGAGATACAAGGCCAAGATCTTCTTTCCTTAAGGTGGGGCCAAGTCCCCGGTGCAGTTTTCCCTCCAGAGCCCCCTGTGGGAGGAGGCTGAAGGCGGGACCCAGCTGAGGTCACATCCTCCCTTCTCTCCTCCTTCTGTCTAGTTCTGCTCCTCTGTTTGCCCCTATCTGAGCACGTGTCTTCAATAAAACACTTGTCCCAACCTCTTCCAGTGCACCTGGCTTAAGGCAGTATCTCTGAATATTTTCTTAAGGGAGGACTTCTCTTGGATTTAGTAATGACCACCAAATTTTCTGTTGTGCAGTTGCAATACGTCTGGATTAAGTTTTCAGAGCTGGAGTCCCCCTGACATATGAGGCCCTGGCAGCCTGTAGGTGCTCAGTCGTGGGGATATAGAGACTCCTGAAGCCCAGGGTTGTGGAGGGAGAGGGGTACCCTGGTACTGGTGAGGAAGGACAGGTGACACCGCTAGACCATGTGCTTCCCTTGATCTTCAAACACTTGGCCCTCTCCTGATGAGATCATGAGAACCCTCCATGGGATACGCCATTTCCCTGAGTGGGGTGTTGCCACCCCTGAGAATGAGGAAGTGACGAATAGGATGGCTGACAAAGAAAAGGGACTGCTAGCATGGCCCAGGTGACCTGTGCTGTTGACACAGATGCCAGGGTCGAGGAGAACATTCTTTGATTTATTGACCTTATTGGCTATGAACAGACCTGTTCGAGAACCAACAGTGAGGCAGCTCTTTCTGCTTTGGCTCCCTGTGTGGGCTTGAGTGAGAGTCTCGCCTTCCCTGGGCTCCAACTCACAGCAACCCCTTCCAGAAGGTGGTTCTCCCGACTGGATCTGCCTCCTTCTGGGTCTCACTGCTACTCCCTTTCCCTCTGGCTCTTTAGATGGAAGCGCAGTGTTTCGAGGCTGCTTCCGCCGGCCTGACAACCTCTCGCTGGCCTTGCCCGTGTCGGCCGCCATGTTGAACATGTCCGTGGACAAGTGCGTGGACCTCTGTACAGAGAAGGTGAGCGCAAGGTTGGGCTCACAGAGCTCCGGGGGAGGGATGCTTGGCTGGAGAGGCAACGGCTCCATCGGGATGGTTGAGGTCACTGTCATCGTGATGCAGGGGACAGATGTGACTGTTTCATGTGGTTCCAAGGGGTTGGAGCGAATGGGGTAGATTTCTGTCCCTCTGAGGAAGTGTGTTCTAATAGTGAGGAATGCACAGGAATAGGGTGACATTTGAACTGGGCCTAGAAGCATGAAGAGATTTCCAGGTAAAGGTAAGAACAATCCCACCGTGGGACAGAGTGAGTTCCCCATCGCTGGAGGTGTGCAAGCAGAGACCAGGCAGAGGTGGCGTGCAGAACTTCGGGCATTGGATGACAGTCAGATTGGGTGACCTATGGATCTTTTTCTCAGCCCAGGATCCTAGAGGGCTGCCTGTTTATCCTTCCTTCCTAGCCAGACTGTAAACTCCTCAAGGGCAGGGGCTGTGCCTCGTACATTTTGTGCACGCTCTCCCCGTACCCAGCACAGAACTGGACACGTAACTGGCACTCAGCGGTGTCCAAGGAGCGTTGGCCTTCCCTCAAAAGGAGCTCATTACTTGAGTGTCCAGAGGGGAACCATCCCACCTTCACCACAAAAAGACGGTTGGGTGTTTCATTCACTCTGCAAATATTGAATAAGAACCTACTGTGTGTCAGGACCCCCTGCCCCCCACCTCCAGGGGATCTGGAGGTTCCTCCAAGGCACTCTTTGGGAGTGAGCAATGCCCACCTGGGAGGGGAAACCATGTGAATGGAGGATTCCTGCCCAGAAGAGAGAGCTGGACCAAATGATGGCCAAGCCTCCTTTAATCTCATGAACTTCACCCCTGACCCTGACCTCCCAGGATGCCTCTTAGGAGCCCAGTAAGCCCACAGGCAATGCTTGGTGATCTGAGGTAGCCTGGCCTCTCTCTCGAATGGCTCTTGGCAGCCTCTCGTGGGGTCTCCAGGGTAGCTCAGAAGCTAAGAGCTTGGATTTGGAGTCAGTCCGCAGTGTCAAATTCAGCTCTGTCACCTGCTTGTGGGCAAGTGACTTCACCTGTCTGAGTCTTGATTTTCTCATCTATGAAAATGGGGAGAAAAATGTCGAACTCCTAGGCCAGTAGTGGGAAGTGAACGGTGTGGCCCGGGTGCAGAGGGCTGCGTGGAGGACGTCTCCGCTAGCAGCAGCCGCTACGGTGCTGCAGCCTTCCGGTCCCCCTGCGGGTTGCTTCGTGGATCAGGAGCCCAAGGAGAGAAACAGCCAAGAAGGATGACTCAGAGCATCCAGGAGTTGGGGTGAGGTCTGAGCACCCGGGAGGAGCCGCAAGGCAGGCCCCCGGCAAATGCCCACATCCTTGAGGACACAGACCACATCTCGTTGCTTTCCAGCCCCAGCACTAAGGAGATAAACATGCGTATGACAGTGAAGTCACAGGGTGAGCCAGTGTAGCAGTCAGACTGTACGCAGGACTGGAGAGCAGTAAAGTGTGTATGGCTGGACAGGAAGGCCCCCTCTGTAAACCTCCCTCTTCCTGTTTGCTCTGATCTCCTTAAGGGACAGTGGAGAAACCCAGGATATTAAACAGGGAGGGATACAGAGCTGCTTGTGCCAAGTGGGGGAGGGTCTGAAATTTAGGGTGTCAGACGAGGCTCCAGTATGTGTCACCAGTTAGAAAACGTCAGCCCAAGAAGCTGACCCGCCAGCATGTCAGCACCTCTCTCTGCCCTCCAGCCAGGCGCCGCAGCTTGTGTTATATTTAAAATCTGTTAGGAAGAAACCAAACCCGCCCTGACAGAGCTTGCTGGATCCAGCCACATGGGTGTGACCTTGGTTTGTTCCCAGATCCAGGGACCAGCGATGAGGGCAAACTAGGGGCTGTGATTCTGGTTTAGAAGCACATTAGTCAAAGGACAGTCGCTTGGCCCTCTGGATCTCAGGTCGGCCCTGGTCCCACTTAGCCGCTTGATAGAACACGTGAAGCAGTCAGGAGCGAGCGGCTGTCCCGACAATGACTCTGGCTACACGCAGACATCAGCGTCCTCTTTGGTTTAAAAGCACAGACTCAGACAGCTTTTCCCGAGGTGTGGGCTCCGCATCACCGTCGGACCAAGGGGCCATTTCCTGTGAGTACATCGTGTGACAGGGAGAAAGGGATTTCTTTGTCAAGTCCTCCAGGAGGAAGCATCATCTCAGTGCCAAAGCGTCTCGAACACCTCTCTACTCTATCTTTTGCAGGGAAAAATGGAGCCGACCACAGGCTCAGAGTCTTGCCTAGACAGAATTTCATGACTTTGTTTATATATTTGTGTTTGTGTTTATGGGAACGTATGGAAGTGCTACTGGTTCACAAGCACTGCTTGTGGTAGCCATATAAAGTTTCCTTCGAGATTTAAGTTTCAAAACGTGAGTTGACATAAAGGAAACAAATAACTAATAGTGCTGGAGGTGCACAGATGGGGCAAAATCATGAAAGGGGGGCTCACTGATGAAGTTTGGGGACCCGCATGTCTAGGGAGAGTGATGGAAATGGGAAGGTTGAATGCAATCCTGCTCCACGTTCGGAATTTAGGGCTGTCCCCAAGGGGTTTAGCAGCTCTCTTCCTCTTCCTCTCCCACTCCTTCCCCAGGAGTACCCGCTGGCGGCTCTCGCGGGCACCGCCTGCCACTGTGGGTTCCCCACCACCCGATTCCCCCTCCACGACAGAGAGGACGAACAGCTCTGTGCCCAGAAGTGCAGCGCGGAGGAGTTTGAGAGCTGCGGGACTCCTAGTTACTTCATCGTGTACCAGACGCAGGTGCAGGGTAAGCCAGCCCTCCCCGCAGGGGACCCAGGTGCTCCCCACTAGCCCCCTCCCAGCGCCCCATGGGGCTGGCTCCGATGACCCCAGCCCTATCTTCAAACCTAGGCAATCTGGGTCCCAAGGGTCCGCTCTTAACCAGCTGCTCAACATACATCGTGAATAATTCTCACTCATCATCCTATTTAATACTGTAAGGTTTATTAGCCCTGTTTTGTAAGTGGGGAAACTGAGGCTCAGAGAGGCAAAGAGCCTTATTCAACGTCACACAAGTAGCCATGACAATCCAGGGTGGCAATGCAGGTCTGTCCGACTCCAGAGCTGAATGTAATCCTGCCTCCAGCATCTGCTTTGACTCATGGGGCTTAAGAACCAAATAAACTTTCTTTTTAGCACTAAAAACAACAGCCTTTACCTTGGGGTTGGTCTTGGCATCCCAGGAAGTACTTGAATGGAGAATTTTGTTTTCGAGGGAAATGAAGGAGCCGGGTCCTCTCACC
>CM052452.1:12147120-12164561 GCA_028533085.1 Varecia variegata
TTGACCAAGGTCACACAGCTCCCTAGAGTCAAAAGTCAGACCCAGCCTACCTGGCTCCAAACCTCTTTCCTCCCCTCTCTATTGGGCTTATCTGGAGGACTCAGTATCCAGATTGTTACTGTGCAGGTGGGAACCCTGGACCCAGAGAAGGCAAGGGACTCCCCCAAGGTCACCCAGCTGTCAGCAGCAGCCCTGAAGTTTCCTGGTCCAAAGGAGAGGATGTTTCCATAGCGTGATGGGGATGCTGTACATCACCACCTAAAAGTTAGTTATTATCAGAGGCCCGTGGTTTCCAAAGTGTGGTTTCCAGACCAGCACCAGCAGCCTCGCCCGGAAGCTTGTTAGATGTGCAAACTCTCTGGCCTCGCTGAGACCCAGTGAATCGGAAACTCTGGGGACAGGGCCCAGCCACCGGGGTTTTGTGGCGCATGCCTGTAGTCCCAGCTACTCGGGAGGCTGAGGCAGTAGGATCGCTTAAGCCCAGGAGTTTGAGGTTGCTGTGAGCTAGGCTGACGCCACGGCACTCACTCTAGCCCGGGCAACAGAGTGAGACTCTGTCTCAAAAAAATAAAAATAAAAAAAAAAGAAACCCACCAGGGGATTCTGATGTTCACTCAAATTTGAGAACCACTGAGCATAGTCATTTCAATTAGGAATCAATTGCAACGCGTCCTGGAACAAGTTACCTTGTCGATGCACAGAACGGAGGCTGAGAACAGGGATTTGTATCCGTGGGTCCTGGTCTGAATGGCTGTCTCCACCACCGTCAGCTGCGGGACTCCGGCAAGTCCTTTCGCCTCGCTGAGCCTCAGTCCCCTCATCTGCTGAAGAAGAGGAAGGAGGAGGAGGAGGCTCAGAGGCTGCGATGCCCGCCAGCGCATGCAGAGAAACCTCTGTTTATACCCTCCGACACTCCACGGAGAGTCAAGATGGAGAACAAGCTTCACCTGGATACCAACTCCAGTTGGTGGGTTCTTGATTCCTGGAGCTCCGTGTTAAAGGGAATCTGAGGCCTCATCCAGGCCTGGCTGGAAAGAGCACGGAGATCGATTAGCAATGCCTGCCCTGGACCTGGGGGTTGGGGTGGGGTGGCATGGGGCTGCCTTTCTCATCCCACTCTGTTCTCAATTAAAGTCCATCCCATTGACCCGGGAGACGCGGGGGCTGGTTCCAGCTGTGCCACTATACCGTCCTGGTATCAGCTGATCCTAGTGTAGATGGAGCTGGTAGCTTAATTCCCAAGCCCTGGGCTATCTATTTCTGGCTGATCCTTACTATTCAGAGATTCCTAACACTCTAGTTAAGGCTAAAGAGTTCGCTCAACCTCCCTGATCATCAGTTGGCTAAACTAGGCTCACCAGAAAGGCTCCCGAACCGAAGGAAGCTGTCAAAGATGCTCTCTGTGACATGGGAAGCTCTCCAAGTCCGAACTTTCTGTAAGGCATGGACAGGTACATGGGCATGAGAGCTCCATTCCAGCCACAGCCTGGCTGTGTGGCCTTGGGCATGTCATTTATCTCTTCTGGTGTATTCAGTGCTCAGCGGGTATTTATTAGACACCTTCTCTGTGCTAGGCACAGGCTGGTGAGCCGGGCAGCCCTGCCCCACCCTCGTGAAGCTGGACTCCCGGACACTCCTCATTTTGGAGGAGCTGGGATGCTTTCCAAGAGCCTCCTAATTACCGGGAAAGATCCTTGGACAATGAACGTGTCCTGAAGATGTCAGTAGCTGGAAGACAAGGAGGGGAACTTGGCTGGAGAGTGATGACAGGCAGAAAAATTGCCCCCCCGCCCCCCGCCAATCCTAATTGGCGTCCTAATCCTCAGGGCTTGTGAATATGTCACCTTACATGGTGAAAATGAAGGAATTTTGCAGATGTGATTAAATTAGGGATCTTGAGATGGAAGATGATCCTAGAACATCCAGGTGGGCCCAATGTGATCACAAGGGCAAGAGATCAGAGGACGGAGAAGGCATTGGGGTGATGAGGAAGCAGAGATTTAAATGATGCGGCCACAAGCCGAGGAATGCAGGCAGCCCCTGCCCCCTCCAGATGCTGGAAGAGGCGAGGAATCGATTCTCCTCTGGAGCCTCCAGGAAGAACCAGACCTGCTAACACCTTGATTTTAGCCCCTAAGGCTCATTTTGGACCTCTGGCCTCCAGAACTGTAGGAATACAAGTTTGTATTGTTTTAAGCCACTGAGTTTGTGGTAATTTGTGATAGCAGCAGTAGAAAACTAATACAAGGACTACTTCAGTAAAGACTAGAAAATAGACCTTGGTGGCAGGCAGATCTGGGTTTGGGTCCCTGCTGCACTTGCCAGCTGTGCAACCTTGTGCAATTTCCTAACCTCTCTGAATCTCAGCTTTCTTGTCTACAAACGGGAGTAATAGAGTCCCTACCTCAGATAGTTGTTGGAAAAATGAGTTGATACATATAATGTGCTTAGAACAAGAGTCTGGCTCACCGTTGGCATGCAATAAATGTTGGATTTTTCCCCCTTCTATTGGGCATTTAAAAGCCTACATTCCCAAATGCAGGCCCTCTAATTTGTCCTGGGACGCTGCTAGAATTGGCCATCCTCATGCTGCATTTTATTCAATGTCACTCCACTGCTCAACAACATTCCATGGCTCCCCATTACAATGTCTCAATTCTGGTCTATCAAAATCCCCTATAACGTGGCTTCTGCCAACCTCATCTCCCAAGAAAGAGAAAACTAAAGGGATGGCAAAGCCAAAAAGAGATCCAGGAGGAGCCAAACCTTCAGATGTCCGCTGAAATGTCATTTTCTCCCAAACCCTGGGACTAGGCCAGTGCCCTGATGTTCATTCTCTTAGCGTGCTATCCTCCACTGCAGCGCCAGCCCAACTGTGATGCAATGATCATTTGTGCTCCATCGTCCCTCTCCCCCGCCCTGGAGGGGAGGGTGCCGGAGGGAGGGAGGGTCTGGCGCCAGACACAAAGGGGCTGCTCACCGAACATATTTGTTAAAGGAATGAATAGATGGATGATCAAAGTCAGCAACCTCCCCAGGCCAGCTGGACCGAGGAGGACCCAAGGACTCCTTCCTGAAGGCCGAGTTCCAGTTCTCAACCACTGAGAGGACAGCAAAGTCACCACGACAGGACGGTCGGGCCTCGGGCCAAGCATCCCCAGACATTCATAACAGCTCCAGACAGAGCTGTGTTGGAAACATGACTTGTGTCTGTGGTCTGTGTTCGGGCAACAGCAAGACTCACTTCTCCTGTCCTCTAGACCAGGCTCGGGGAGAGAGGGGGAAGGGGAGGGGGGCTCCTCGGGGGAGCTTGGGGACTGTCTGAAGGGGAGGGAAGGACAGACGTGAGCATTTGAGTTTGGGGAACTGAGAAGGAGAAATGGAAGGAAGACGCTGGCGGCCCAGTTGATTCTGTCCATTGGATGAGCATCCAGGGCCCTGAACTTCTGTCCGGGCTGGAAAGGGTTAACAGCATGGGGCGGGGAGGGGGGGATGGTGGGAAGGGGTGGAGGGACACGAAATGAGGAGGCCCCAGCTTTGAGGCCAGTGGAGGTGGCTTTCCTGGTGGGGAGTGAGCCCTGGGGCCCTGCCCCCCCAGCCCCTCCTTCTGAAAGAGAGAGACAGTTTTCCACTCAGGGGCTGGTGGGACCACCCTGGAAGGCAGGGACGGTGGGAGGGCCTGGCAGGGCTGCTCGGGCTCATCTCTCCTGGACCCCTGACAGGGACAGGAAGAAGCTTGGAGCTGGCGTGAGACCTGTGGCTGTTCCTTAACTCACAGGTGATGTCCAACGGTTCTGGGAAAGCTTCCGTTTTCCAGGGGATGGAATGGAGGCCCAGAGAAGGTTCGCAATTGCCTAAAGCCACACAGCAAGGCCTGAGCAGCTGATTGATCCTCCCAATTCCCAGAGAGCTTCCCCACCCCTACTCCACACGCACACGCACATGCACACGCATGCGTACGCGCACACACACACACACACACACACACACACACACAGAGGCTTCTTGTGACCCCTGGCCATCTCTCCAGTTGCATGGCCCTCCTTTTCCCCTCCTACTCTGGACTTGAGGTTTAAAGCCTTGAGCACCTTTGCCAGAGCTGCCCCTTCTGCCAGAAATACCCTCTCTTGTCACCCTGTGCCCAGCCGCCTGGTAACCTCCTGGGCGTCTGTGCAAACCTGGCTCAGGTGTTCTCTCCTCCAGGCAGCCTTCCAGGATTGCCCCTTTTCTTCCCACTTACCTGGGAAAATTGCCCCTTCTGTCAGTGGGTCTGTACTTAGCCAACATGTTCACCCGTCTCAAATCACACTGCTCTTTCATTTCACCATGTGCACATCTGTCTCCACCCCCAGACTGCTGTCACTCTGGCTCCAACATGGGACCTGACCCATACTGGAAATGTCTGATGATGAGAGCCAGCCCCCATGCCCTCTCCTATCTCCCCAGGGCCAGCTGTCAGTATGAGTCACTAGCCATGGATGAGAAGCACCAAAGCCACTGCATTTGGGGTAGTCGGCCCAGTGGTCAAGGGCACAACCATTTGAGGGCAGAAAGACTTGGGTTCAAATCCAAGCCCTGCCACTTTCTTGCTGTGTGACCTTGGGCAACTCACTTACCCTCTCTGGGCTTCCCCTTGGCCGTCCTGTAAAGTAGGGATGGTAATCCTGACCTCACAGGACTAGTTAGGAGCATTCTCCAAGATGACGCATGTGGCGTGCACGACAGGGGTTCAAAGCACTTAATACGTGGTGTCACTATAGCTCTGTGAGTTGTTTCTGGAAGCCTGTCTCCCCAACCTCTTGCCCCTACTCTCCCTCCTGGCTCTGACCTTGCATCTTTCACCAGTTCCCTTTCCCTGCTGTGTTGAAATACAGAGGACATAGAGCCAAGCTCTGGAGCCAGGCGCCCGGATTTGCATCCCAGCTCTGCCACTCTGCTGTGTGACCTTGGGAGAGTGAATTCACCTCTCTGAGCCTCAGTATCATCCTGTGCAACATGGGGATGGTAGTTGTAGCTGCCCTACTGGGCAGGGTCCTGTGAGAGTGAAAAGAGTTCGTAGCTGCAAAGTCCCTTGAGCAGCCCCTGGCACGAACTGAGTGCTGGCGGGCAAGGCAGTAGCCGGAAGACCCAAGCTCACCATCTTGGCCCCTTTTTCCTCCACCCTGTTTCTCCTCCCTTCCGCTGCCGGACTCTGGCGCCCTGCCCACCTCTCCTCCCACCCCACCCATCAGCACCCACCCAGTAGCTTGGCTGCCCCTCTCTCCTTGTTAGGAGAACGCAAGGCCTCCGAAATCACTGGTCACTGACACCTTCAGGTCCTCAGACCCGCCCGATCCTCTGCCACCACCGTGGCCACCGGCCTCTGGCTTTCTCTTTAGAGGACCCCTTTCTTACAGAAGAGTCCATATGGAACCCCAAAATATGAGGCAAATGGAAATGGACCTGCCTGGCTAGGGAGGGCAGGGACCATGGGGCCACACCCCTCAACCCACTGGGTCCCCTGGTGCCTTCCCGAGCTCCATCTGGCCACAGCTCCAAGGCTTCCAGTGAATCCAACACCTCGCCACCGCCACTGCTTTGGGTTGGGGTCAGGGGACTTCATTTGGATGTAATTTCAAACTTGCAGCAAAGTAGCAAAAATAGCACAAGGAACTCCCTTATAGCTTTACCCAGAGTTACCAATTATTTACATTTTGCTCCATCTGCTCTAACATTATCTGCGTCTGTGTGTTTCTTTCCTCTCTCCCTCCCTTCCTCTTCCTCTCTCTGTCTCTACCTCCCCGAATATTTTCTCCTGAATCACTCCCATTTCACAGGTGGGCAGACTGAGGCCCCAGGCCCTGGCCCCATGGCCTCACGCGTGGGGCAGAACCCGGCGTCCGCGAGCTTGTCAAAGGTCCGCAGAGATATTTGAAACCTCAAAGCACACACCGCAAGAACATGATGAATAATTTATTCTTCATAAAAAGCCACATCGTCTGAATTCTGTTAAAGCCTTTTCAGATATTTTTACAAGAAATGCACATTTGTAGTGAGGTCTGCAGAGACGTTCTGAGGTTCCCTCGAGGTAGGGTGGGGACTCCCAAATGTCACAGATCCCAGCGCCTTCAAAGGCCTTAACATGAGCTCTCCCGGCCGCACAGCTCCTCAATGCTCACTCGGATCCGGCATAAGATGGAGATTTTTCCATGTATTTTTACAAAGAGACTGTATGTACCTTTTTATGTGGGTCATTAAAAAAATAAAAAAGAAATTTTTGAAAACACGGAGCAACACGAGGAATTCGTCATAGCAACGGGGCTGCCTCTCCTATTTTTGAAAAGTGAGCTGCTCCCTCCTCCTCTTAGTACAGAAAGTTTATTTTCCTGCCGGGGCCTCTGACTCAGACACACACTCAGAACTCAGGCCGCTGCCTCTGCAGAGAGAGGGGGTCTCCTGGAGAATGAGGGGTTCTTTTTTTGCTCAGGGGTCCCAGGCCTCGGATCCCCTCGACTGGCATCTGCTCCGAGAACCTGATGACGTCCTCGGCATCTCTGGCCACCACCTGGGCCTCCTACTCTGCTGTCCCGCTCAACCCAGACGTGCCTCTTCAGAACGGCCCCCACCTTGTCGCTGCACAGCTGGGAGGGCTGAGCCAGTTCTGTAAATACTGCAGTACTTCCTGGTCACTTGGCAAAGACCAGCGACACAGCACCATCTCCTAGGACCACCCTAGGGCCAGTCCTAGCAGACGACGAGTGAAATGCTACCAGAGCCCACGTGAGCTGCAGAGTAGCAGCTGGGGGAGGTGGAGAGCACTGCTTGACTTCCACCCCACTGCTTTCCAGCTGTGTGACCTAAGGCAAGTGGTCTAATCTCTCTGGGCCTCAGTTCCCCGTGGAGGTAACAATAGCAACAGGGAGTTGTGCTGGGAAGGACTTGTGTTGACCTGTATGTCTTCGTCCATTCGGGCTGCTGTAACAATACCATAAACTGAGTGGCCTATAAACAACAAACACTTACCTCCCACAGTTCTGGAGGCTGGGAAGTTCAAGATCAAGGTGACGGCAGATTCGGCGTCTGGCGAGGCCATCTTTTTACTGTAACCTCACCTGTTGGAGAGGGTGAAGGTTCTCTCGGGGGCCTCTTCTCTAAGGACACTAATTCCATTTGTGAGGACTCTGCCCTTGTGACTTAATCACCTCCTAAAAGTCCCCACCTCCTAATACCATCACCTTGGGGGTTAGGATTTCAACACATAAATTCTTTAGGGGACACAAACATTCAGACCACAGCACCGTATAAGACACTTAGCATAGTGCCTGGCACATAACAGACTCTCAATAAATATTTTTATTATTATTTCTTATTAGTTAATATTTATGATAATTAATAATAATATCATTATGTCTCCTACCACCTATCCTTCAGGACACTTTTTTGTGACCATTTCTTAGGAACAAAGCAATGAAATCAGAATCTTTACTCCATCCATTACCGGCTGAATAGCTTTAGGCAAGTTACAAAACCTCTCTGAAACTGATTCCTCATCTGTAAAATGGGGACAGTAGTATAAACACATAGCTCAGCTCCTGGCTCATATTGAATATTCCTAAATGCTGAGTATTATTATCACCAGGGGTTGGAAAACTATAGTCCATAAGCCAAATGTGGCCCCCTGCCTGTTTTTGTAAATAAAGTTTTATTGGAACACCGCCACACCCATTCATTTGTGCATTGTCTATGGCTGCTTTCACGCTGCAATGGCAGGCTGAGTAGTTGCAACGAGAGACCATTTTTAGGCTCACAAACCCTAAAACATTTACTCTCTAGCATTTTAAGACAAAGTGTGTCAACCCCCGATTTTTGTCATCATGACTTTCTTTAATAGCAGTAATTGTAGCACGTACCACATTTCGTCTCCCTCAGTGGACAACGGAAGTTAAGACTTGCTTTCTAGGAACCACCCAACGAGCCATGGTCGGGCTGTGATGATCCAAAACCCTCCTCAAACTGTTTGCAGCAGTGTATGGGGGGGAGAGAGTGTTGAGCTTTCAGTTGGCTTCTCAAGGGAGTCTGTGACCGATGGGAGGGTCATGGTCACAGGAACATAAGCGTTAGAGGAGCTCTCTGGTGCCAAAATCAACAACCCCCTCCAATTTCCCGGGCTTACGTGTTCCTGGACAGTTCCACTCCAAGACATTCAGGGTTCACAAACAAGATTTCTCTTTGTTCTACTTTCTTGCATGTTCTGAAGCAGCTGGCTGCCTCCTGGTTCACACATTGCCACGTTCCTTTCCTGTGAGGTTGGGGAGAAAGAAAGGAAATCATAGCCCCAAGATCTCCCTTAGATCCCAAGATCTCAGCAATGGAAACCTGTGGAACATTCACCCCAGAATGATGTCTCCCTGCCTCTGGTCAGATCCACTCCTTCAGAACGCAGGCAAGAGACCCTGCCCTCTCTCCTTGGTTTACCAGGATTTTGGTTGTGTGATGTAGAAAACACCACAAAAAGTTATCGTGGACCTCCCAGATCTTGAGAATCTTTGTGGCCACATTCCTTGACTTTGTTCCATGCCCACAGATGTCTGCCTTGGTTTTCACTAATCAAGGAGTATTTGCTCCTAAAGCCTCAATGGGTCCCTGACATCATCTAAAATACCAGTTGGACTCAATAGCCCGCAGCCCCTGCCTTGATCGGAGTTACCAAGGCTGGTGGCTTCCAGGCACCCTGACGCCAAGAGGCCACCGCCCCCTGTGTGCCCTCCCTTCTTCTCTTCTCATCCTTGTTTCTTCTCGGCACACTATTGATGAGAGTCAGAGCTCAAATGATTTCATGAGATCCATCAAATGACCCTGGGGGAGCCTAGGTCGGGTGCAGACAGGAGTTCATCCCCGGGTTGCAGGTTCCATGAGGGCAGGGACCATGTCTGTAGAGCTTTCTCCTAAAGCTACAGCCCCTGGAGTACCCCATGCATAGAACCTAGGAGGACGCAAAATCCAAATGTCAAAGTCCACAAATCATCCTGCAGTAGGAAGAAGGAAATCTTTGATTAGGAGTCAAGCCTCAAGGCGTTATACAGCAATGATGACACAGATAGGATGACTGCATCTCTCATTGTTCATTTATTAGAATTTAACGATGATTCTGAACCTGGAAATTTACTGATGATTTTCAAGGAGGCTGTAAACACACACAGTCGTGTGTGTATGCCTGTGTGGACACCAGGCTTTCTGGGGAGGAGGTCTAAAATTTTCATCAGATTTTCAAAAAAGGTCCCAGAACCTCAAATGGTTGTAAGCATGAAACCATGGTGCCTCTAATGCCTGGTACTATGGCGGGCATATAGTAGGTGCTCAAGAAATGTTTGCTGTGTGAATGAATGAATGCATCCATGACAGCTTAAAGGCACAAACTGCCTGATTAGAGATTTCCCGGGTGGTCAAACCCCACTAGTCTGAAATTTTAGGATAACTTGAATGGATTCTTTTGTCAGGATACTTTTTGTCACCAGGAAGAAAGAGGTAAATGAACGGTTCAAACAAGAATGAGTGGAAACTGATGTTGAAGGTGGCCCACCGTTGGCAGAACTGTGTTCGCAGAACTGCCATTTGGTGCCCTGCTCATGGAGAGGTTGGAGAGAACACGATGGAATTGGAACCCTCATCCTCTGAGGATGGGAATGTAAAATTGTGCGGCCACTTTGGAAAACAGAATGGTAGTTCCTAGAAAAACAGCAATTCCACTCTGAGGTGAAAAGAAACTATTAATGTCCACACAGAAACTTGTACATAAATCTGTATATAATAAAGCTAAATATAACATTCTATATAATTATATGACATATATTATATAGTAAGTATATTATAAATAAATAAAATATAAATATATAATACATTAAACATAATGTAATATTACATATTAAGTACATAGTGCTATATATATGTGTGTGTGTGTGTATATTTCAAGAGGTTTTATACACACACATACACACACACACACACATACACACACAAAACCTCTTGGAATAGACCAATACTTCTCTCCCCTACTGACCAAATGACAAAGAAGAATGAAGGTGTAGCTCATAGCTCTGCAGGTCTGGGGTAGATCCCAAGCCAAAAGTGTATTTTTTTTTTGAAGCCTCATAATTTATTTACAAAATTCAGACATATTTTGCCTTCTATTTCAAAAATGTGGCCATGTTCATTTTAGTATTAAAAAATTTATTTTTTCCAAATCCATGAATAAAATCTATGCTCCGGGAAGAAAAGAAAACCCATTTGGTGATACGGGGAAATGGTCCTAACATAATGGCAGGTGCAGTAAAGCACATATACAGCTCAGGATATGGGATTAAATCCACTAGGGGGCAGGAGAAGGGGAGATTATATACATATATATGCAGAGATATTTTACTCGTGTATTTATATATGCAGAGAAAAAAGACTGGAAGGAAATGTACCAGGATATTAGCAGTGGTTATCTCTAGGTAGTAGGACTACAATTGATTTTTCTTCTTCCTCTTTTCCTTCTTCTTGATACTTCTTCTCTTTGCCATAGCCTTAATGAACGTTGCATAATAATAAAGAATAAACATTGTCTGAGCCAACACATGAGGCCCCGGAGGGGAGAGGTCAGGCGGTGTTTTTCTGGAGGCTACTTGCTCCGCAGTCCTTGCTCTGCCACACACACCCTGCACTCACGTCCCCGGGATCACAGCTGTACCCTACTCGGGACATGTGTGCACACAGGGCGGCTCCCAGCATGCCCTGCTTTCTGCAGGTGCTGGTGGAGAACGTGGATTTATTCCCAGAGAGGAGATGAAGCCAGAGCCTTTGCAAAGTTCCGGGAAGAAACACAAACAGGTCGTCATTGCTTGACAACAGCTGGAGGAGGCAAATAAGGACTGGACGTGACGTGGGGACCAGAGCTGTGGCAGGGACATCAGAAGGCACGTTGTCAAGCCTCTGCTTTGCTTCCAACCAGCTGGATGAGCTTCGTCAATTCCCTTCCTCTCTCCAGTCCTCAGTTTCCCTGACGGTCTATGACCCCCTGATTTTACATCTGCTGTCTTCATGTTGACTACCCAGCACAGCCTCTGCCCCCCAGGAATCTCAGGGGCCACTCTGCACCCAAAGGCCGTCTCTCACTTGACTCATGACACTTTTCAACCTACCTAAGGAGAAGACTTTCTCAAGAAGGCAGCACAGGCAAACAGTATTTCCCACCCTCTGCACCCCTGAACTCGCTCAAGTGTGAGGATATGTATTAAGCACCAACCAGGTGCCAGGCACTGGCGCTATGCTGTGACACTGCCTTGCTCTCTTGCAGCTCATGTAACTACCAATTACGGACCACCTGTCATGCAAGAGGGGAATGATTCACGTACAACACTTTTTTTATAAGCCTCATGACAACCCTGGGGGGCTGATACTATCCTTCACATGTTGCAGCTGGGAAATTGTAGCCTTAAAAAAGTGCTCAGTGCAAGATCAGGGAGCAAACAAGTATTTGGTAAAGGAAGGTTCCAACCCTGGTCAGTTACACGTCAGAGCTTCCGGTGATTTTTCCGTGCTTCTTAACTTCACAGTTTAGGCAGAACAGAAGACTTCAAGACCCACCCAATCTCCACCCTTTTGATTCGGCTGTAAGAAAGAACTAGAGAAAAACAAAATAAATTGCAGTACACTTGATGCAAAAACATAGAACCTGCTACTCACTTTATAAGAGCGAACTATGAGCTCACACAAATGAATATGTGTGTTAAAACAAGACCCTGTCACATGGACAAGACACTAAATAAATATTGAATCACAACACGAGAAAGTTATTCTTTTTCCAGTGCTTTTTCAATTCTTCTAATTATGCCGAGGGAAAGTCTCAATTTGGTGCTAAGCAGCCTTTAACACTTTCTTCCACACTTGCCAATCTCCCTTTACAACAAAGAGAAGAGCAGGCCTCGAGCTCAAAGCCTGGGAGAGGCAACAGTATCTAGCTAACATTTAATAACATTGTTTCATTTTCATTGTTTACACGGGGGTGGCATTTTATGGTTCCCTTCTATTTGAAGACAGCAATGCTGATTTGCTATATACTGTGGTCATATATACATTTTCCTTTTGAGCTGCATTTACTGGTATTTTTACTGACATTTTTAATGAGTAGATTTGGAGGAAAATATTAAATTCATGGCACCATAGGAGTTGTAAACACACAGGGCAACAAATCAAAAAGGTGGCATTGAAATGGCCGAGGCTTGAGAAACCCTGCCCCATGAAATTAAAAATAACCCGGCCATGTAATTATATTGTCCTGAAAGTAGATTGCAAGTTACCTAAATAGCACAAACTCACAGTAGCCCATCACTATTAAAGCAAATTTTTGAGGGCTTACGTATGCAGTTACTTTAGCAACAGAGGTAGAACTGAATCATATTTGAACCGCAAGACGTACGTGCCTGAAAGTCTAATTATTAGGAAATTATAGATCTAAGCAACACAGCTACGCCTCACTGCACACCGCAGGGCTGACCGATCGCCTCGTGGTAATTGGATAAACCACATCTACATAGAGTCCTGTGGGAAGGAAGAATTCTTCCACAACTATGGCACCCTCAACAATCCATTCATTCATTCACTCACTCATTCAGTCATGCACTGCAATTTTGACTGGGTCTCTGTTATATAGACTGGAATGCACTGAAAGGCCACACAGACCTGGTGGCTGCCCCCCAAGAATTTCCAGTCCAGGAGGGGTGCAAGACATCAAGCTCAGCCTCCCACGCCTGAGTGCCTAACTTCCAACTGGACTCTGAAAAGAGCCCCATTCTTTGAACGCACATAGCCTTCCCTGGGAGTGGTCAGAGGAGGCTTCCTGGATGAAGGGACCAATGAGCTGAAATCTAAAGAAAGGATAGGAGTTACCTAGGGAAGTGGTAGAGCAGACGGATATAAAAGGGCAGGTGCATGGGCACGGTGGCTCACAACTGTAATCCCAGCACTTTGGGAGGCGAAGGCAGGAGGATCATTTGAGGTCAGAAATTCAAGACCAGCCTGGGCAACATAGCGAGACCCCCATCTCTACAAAAAATTAAAAAATTAGCCGGGTGTGGTATTGCATACCTGTAGTCCCAGCTACTTGGGAGTCTGAGGCAGGAGGATCACTTGAGCCCAGGAGTTCAAGACCAGCCTGGGCAACATAGCAATACCCTGTCTCAACAAAAATAAATAAATAAAAGGCAGGCGCTTCCACACATATGGATGTGGTCTCACATCCCATGAGCTGCTCATAAAGTGAGTATCTCCCCCATGGAGAGATACTCTGGGAGTATCTCTGGGAGAGATACACACACACACCCTGGAGTGTGATCTTTGGGTTCCAGGACTTGTATTTCATATGTCTTGGCCCCTAAATGGGGTCCAGCAGTGGGACCTGTTCTCCAGTCAGGAAACAGCTATCTAATCCCAACTCTGGGGAAAAACGGAGAGATGCTGAATGTGTCTCCAACACCAGCTCCCCTGTTGGGAGCACTCAGAACTTTCATCTCAGGCACCAGCATGAAAACAGTGATTCCCAGCCCTGGCTGTACGTCAGACTCCCCGGGGAGCTTTGAAAAGCTCTGAGCCCAGGTCACACCCAAGTTAGAATCTCTGGGGGTGGGCCCCGGTGGTCAGGAATGTATAAGGCCCCCCCAGGGCAGTCCAGTGTGCAGCTGAGGCAGAGAACCACATAGGGAACCTAACCAATATGGAGGACTCAAGTCTACAAGACCACGCTGGGCGCCTGCTCTGTGCCAGGCACTGGGCTGGGAGCAGGTTGGGGGTTGGTGAGAATCCGATCCCACTGTCATTCAGCAATCTCTATGGAAGGGTGCACCTGCTCTCCAAGAATCCCCTGGAACCAAGATAAAGATGAAAACTGCTCTGGTCACACCAATTGCTTGGGGATCTCAGCAGACCTGGATTGGTGCCCATGAACCTGCATTTCTAACAAGCTCCCCATGAGTTGCTGCTGGATGGAGAGCCACAGCTGGGTAGCAAGTTTCCAAAGGAAACCACTCAGGTCCCAGCTACTTGTCCCCATCACCTTGACGTGAAAACAAAATGCAAGGAAAGACGGAAACGCACCCACGCAGCCTGTCAGGTGTGGGTCTGTGTCCACCCCCCACTCCACCCCCAGGCTCCAAAGCCAGCCCCTTGCCGCACACCTCCAGAGCATGGGGCAGGGCTCAAGAAGAAAAGCAAAGGGCCGGGGAGAGGAGGCGCTGGTCGGTGGTTGTCAGAAATAGCAAACCATCTGCACCCAGCAGCCCCCCGCTGCCTAATGAGTCCCCCATCTGGGGCCAGAACAAAGGCAGGGAAATGCAAGAGGCATCAGAGATCAAAAGTCCCTCCGAGGCTTTCCTGCAGCGAGTGGAGCTTTCACTTCTAATTAATCACCCGTTCTTGGCAAATCAATTGCGTGTGTTTTAAAATCCGTACTCCAAGGGCAAGGACGGGGTAGGAGTTGCAAGTGAGAGGTCTTCGGAGCTGATGCTCAGGGCTTTGAATTCTTGGAGGAACAGCTTGTAACTGAACAGGGGGAGGGGACAAGTGCGATCAGCCCTGACCCGTTTAGCAGGACCAGAAAAGAACGGATCAGGGACAGGAATGCTTGCAGAGACAAGTGGCGGGAATGAGTGGACCGGGCAGGGGTGAGTAGAAAGGGCAATTCAGACTGGAAGCAGGTGGAGACCACATGCCCCGCCTGACCCAGTCGGGGGGTGGCTACTCAGTGCCAGCCCCTCCTTGCCCAGCAGAGAAGCAGACCTGGCTTTGCCGCGTCTTCCTTTTTGTTTTGGAAAAATATCTGAAAATAGGATTTCTTTAAATATGAAATTCGACCCACAGAAGTTGGCTCAAATTGTTTTGAAACACCAGGCCATCCATCCAAATCGGTCTGAGAACCACACAAGGAGGGCAGGCTGCCAGTGTGTTGCCTCTGAAATAGAGACTGTAGGATTACCTGGAAAATGAGAAGTTATTCCCAATTATTTTGAGCCTGAACCCATCAGATTCTCCGGGAGGTCTCAGATGAGAGAATGAAAGAGAATATAAATTCACATCATGCCTGCTTGCGTCAGACACTCTGCATCCACCTTTCCATGAATTCATTCATCCAAACAAGATTAGCTGAGCAGCTACTATTCGCCAAGCCCGGTGCTGGGTGTGTGCTATCATCAGGTAGTCCACTGACATTATGCCAAGTGCTTTATTTGTACTGACTCATTTAATCCTTACAACAACCCTACGGGGTGGGTGCTACTATTATCCCACTTTACAGATGAGGAAACTGAGGCCCAGTTACGTGACTTACCCAAGGTCGTGCAGCCAGTAAATGGTAGAGCCGGGATTCAGACCTGGGCAGTCTGGCTCCAGAATCCAATCTCTTAACCCTACGCAGCCCTGCCTCTCCAAATTCCCACAGTGCCTTGCACAGAGCTCAGCACATAGTAGGTGCTCAGGAAATGTCTGTTATGCTGAAGCAAGGTCTCTGTGAATTGAATCTGTTGGAATTGGATGCGATGATTGCAACTGATTTCATGTTCTTGTTCTGGCTCGTGGTTTCTGCTCTGGCAGGGTCCTTGTCCAGGTGACGTCCTCATCGTTATGTCGAGCCAGTGCTAAGTTACTGGAAGGGGAAGGAGCCTGGAGCTGCCCTCCCCTTCCTCCCCTGACTCGGCGGCCTCTTGCTGCTTACAAATTTCACCGCCTTCCCACCCGACTCCAGCTCTCAGGCTCACGGCTCCCTCCTGGATCTATTTCAGATGCGTCCCTGGGAGCCTGTCTTGTTACACGAAAATTCCCACTATCTGGGATGCTGAGCTGTGGGACTCCTGCTTCCCATCCACTGTTCGTTACCACGTGAGAAATACAGAAAACAGGCCAGGGCTGTGTGGCAATGAGGCAGCTGTTACTGAAATTGGCCACTGAGCCCCAATGCGGTCTTTAAACCACGTGGTTCTCGTTCCAGATCTGCTGATAAGCATTCATTCATTCAACAAATATTTATTTCACGTATTATGCTCTGCATGCTGAGGTGGGTGCTAGGGAGGCAGCGCAAAACCGAGTGGACTTTATGGAATTGACAGCCAGGAAGTCAAGTGTCCTCTCTGAACCTCAGTTTCTTTTTCTGTAAATGGAGGTGTTCAGGAAGATATAAGGTCTTCGCAAAAGTTCTTTTCCTCCACTGTGTGACTAATTCCCACCTCTAGGAGGAAGGGCCCCTGGAGGGAGAGCCAGGACACAGCCTTTAGTTAATGCCCCCTGGTTTGGTCATTTCCCCACTCTGGGCCTCGGTTTCTTCATCAGTACAATGAGAGGGCTGGACTGAATGAACTTGTCTTACTCTAACAGTTTGTGATTCTTCAATTCCAGCCTTCTGTGGTTCTAGCACGAGAACACCCCCCCCCCCCCCAGTGCGGGAATGGACAGCCTGTCATTCTGGAAGCAAATCTCCCTGCAGGATGCTCACGTAAGAACCTTCTCAAAAAGCAGCAGAAAGGGACCCACTTCTTTCCAAGCTGAGCACGAAGGTGTGTGGGGACCCCTCCCAGGATCTGCTCTCCCTGGATCCCCCGAGTCACTAAATTTATCTTCCCCATCACGCTCTTAATCTCTGAAAATTTAATGGCATGACCATCAGCCGCCTGAAGAACATAGCTGACCCATCACCAATAAATCAAAAACTCCCGCGATGCCTCTAAATAAATGATAGCCGCTCAGATCAGCAGGCAGCCTGGCTGGGGATGTTTCATGAGGCTTGGGAGAGATCTAAACCCGCACTGCTGGGCTGGGGAGGCTGAGCTGAGAAGACGAGGAGCTCAGTACAGGGAGCAAGAGTCACCCCTGGGTGTCTGCACAGAACCAGACCCGAGCTCTCCTTGTCAGTGATGGCTCTACCTTGCCGGAAAAGAAAACATCCTCTAGCGAGAGAGGAAAAGATGTCCTAGACATCTTTTAATGATGTCTTAAAAGATCTTAAAAACCTATGTAGAGCTAAGGAAAGAGATATCAACTCAGACCCTCAATTATAATCCCAACTCTCCTAAAACTTCCTGCTTGGCCAGTTTCTCTACCTGCAAAGCGGGAATCCCACCAAACAAAGCCACATCCTGTCGTTGGCTTTGTCCTGTTTAGTGATAACCACTGAGGGGCCCCATTTTACATGAATAGGAGACAAAGTTTCAGGAATGTGAAGCAACTTGTCCAGGGTCTCACCGCAAAGCCAGACACTGTGGCTTCTCTCCCGCAGTGGGGACCCTGGGTCCTGCTTGGCTGCTTTTCTGCTTTGAGGAGGAGCCCACAAGGAAGTTCCAGGCCACGCTCCCCACCCAGGGCCTCTGAGGTTGGGTTGCAGTGGATTTGCATGGCTCACACAGTCTTCCTACACGTCCCGCCAGCTCTCCCTTCCCTCCCCG
>CM052452.1:12164661-12209139 GCA_028533085.1 Varecia variegata
GGGGGGCACAGACGACCACCTCTGTGTTGTCACTACATCCTGCCAACTGGAAACTCCAAATAAAAGGCCCAGAGCCTCCCCCATACCCACAAGGACACAATCATTGACCTTTAGAGATGAGAAGGTGATCCAACACAATGGTTTTAAAACATTAAGACACCAAAGCCTTTCCTCAAAGAAAATCTTACTCAATATCCAAAACAAATGAAAGAGAGAAAGCAAGAATGAAAATCCCAGTCCCTGCCAACCCTACTGCCTCTTGTCTCCCAAGGCAGCCCCAGGGCCCTTCCTCAGAGCCCTGGGCCCCAAGGAACCCAGTTTGCAAACCACTCCTCTGGTCAGATGCTCAAATAGTCCCCGAAGGGGAAAGGTCTGGCTCAGAATTACACAAGGAGGTAATGCAAGGGCGAGGCCCCTCCCAGGAGGGCTGCTGAACACCAAGCAGGAGGCAGACAGCCCTTTACCTGGGCCAAGTCAGAGTCCCGTTGCGTGGATTTCCTTAACGCCCGTGAACTTCGGTTGATTTGTTGGTTAGTTGGTTTGTGGATTGGTTGAATGATTTATTAGTTGCTCATTGAAGGGTTGAGTAGTTTGTTGGCTGGTTCATTGGTTCACTGATTAGCTGGTTAGCTGGTTGGTGCATGGGTCAATTGGCAGATGGTTAGGTGGTTATTCCATTAGTTCGTTGAGTGGTTAGTTGGCTAGTTGGATGGCCGGTCCATTGATTGGTTGGCTAGCTGGTTGATTAGATGGTTAGTTTGTTCATTGGCTGGCTACTTAACTGGCTGGTTGAACAAATGAGTGAATTAGTGGTTGCATATGGTGGTGTTTGGAGAGAGCTCCGAGACATGAGGTGGACGTATGATGGGAAAGGCACCAAGCCAATGGCCTGAGGCCAGGAGGAAGAAGTAAGGTTCACTCAAGGATTTCAGTAAAAGTGAAGGCAGAAAAAGCAGCAAAGCTTCTGTTACCAAGACATTTGTCAACATCTTGAGTTGGGAGGTGAGCAGATAAGCCAATGAATATGAGTGTCCTGCATAAACTGTAAAGTCCAGTGCACATGTCAAGGCTCCTCCCTCCCTCTCCAGGCTTCTAGTGCCTCCTGTTTTCTCTTCTTCCACCCTTGCCCCCAAACAACCCTGCTCTTCAATCATTTCCCCACCCTGGAGTGTCAGCGATGGACAACAGCTCAACGTGTATTTTAGAGATGGGGCATTTCCCATATATTAACTCCAAATTCTCATGAGGACCCCATGAGGTTGATAACATTCCCACTGTTGGCCCCCAGAGGAAATGAAGGGTAGGGAAGTTAAGTTCCTGAGGGGTCACACTACCAGAATGTGGAGGAGCTGTGATCAGAGCCTCGGCTGTCTGCCTCCAGAGCCTGGGACCTTAGCTTCTGTGGCACTGGGTCATCCTGAGACATGACAGCAGCCTCAATGAGAATGTGTGTAATGGGCACCATGCCTGGCACACTCACCCCTTAATCAGCTCCCTCTGCTTCCTGCTCCCTGTTTAAGGCACTACTTGTCCCCACCCCTGGACTTGCTTATGCATGGGTTGGAACAAGTCCCAGCTCCTGTCCACACTCGATGGAAGAGGATCAAGCAAGATGTGCATACCAGGAGGAGGGGCTCAGTGGTGTCATTTGGAGTTTGCTTCCCACAGGACTATGCTGAGGACAAAATGGGCCTTCTGGTCCATGTCCTCACAATGTTACCTCTTCTGAATCAGGGGATGAATATGTAGGGGCAAGAGTTAGGTTCTTCACCTCCATCCTGTTAAAAGGGCTCCACAGATACTTCCTTTGGACATAAATCCATCCAATACCCCATGAACAAAGTACAAAGAGTATCATGATCCCACTTTACAGGTGGCAAGGCAGAGGCTGGGGTTGAGATGATTTGCCTGAGGCCACCCTACCTGTTAGTGGTTGGGCTGGGATGAGCATGCAGGCCCCAGTCTGGATCTCTCTCTCCTGTGTCTAACTGTTCCCTTTCAGGGCACTGAGGTCTGTAAATTCCATCTGCCACCATGGGCCCTGCCAGCAGAGGCATTTGGGAGTCCCTGGCACTGGCTCAGAGTACTGCCTTCCTGCTATGGAGAGAGGGAATCCTTTGGCTTCGCACTCCACTGCCATTTTCCACCTGGTGGGCTTTCATCTTGTAGATCACAGATACCTAAGCATCCCTTTGAGCCTGGAAACAGGGCATACCCCAGAGCCCCCTTTCCCTTCCTGGGCCACTTTGAGCTTTTGCTTTTGCTTTTGCTGGTTGGATGCACAGGACGGCTGTTGTGGTGTGGTCGGGGGTCCAAGTGACTGAGACACAGAGCATCCTGCACGAAGCCTCAGGGGAGAAAAGAAGAGACGGCAGTCCCTGGGTCCAGCCTGGAAGCCAAGACTTGGGCACCCACTGGGGAAGGAGGGTGGCTCATCAGCATTTGGGAAAAACCCCCGCTGACTTGCTTCCCACCAGGTCTGGGCCTGTTTGTCCTCATATCCATGCCTCACACATCCCTGGCTCAGCTCTGGGTCTCAGAGGCCTGACCCTGTGGGCTGAATTTCCCAGGCTCCTGGGCCAACTGGGTTCCCCAAATGTGAGGCTCAAACAGATATGAGGGTGCAGAAAAGGCGGGAGCCAAGGTGTTTCTCCTTTTCCTCTCTGATGTGGACAGTGTCTTAGTCCATATTGTGCTGCTATAACAGCATATCACAGACTAGGTCATTTATAATAAAGGGAAATTTATTTCTCGCAGTTCTGGAGGCTGGGAAGTCCAAGACCAAGGTGCTGGCATCTGCTAAGGACCTTCTTGCTGCATCATAACATGGTAGAAGGGCAAGTGGGATGGGTGGGGGGAGAAGGGGGCTGAAATCTCCCTTTTATAACAAACCCACTGCCAGGATAATGGCAATAATCCATTCACAAAGGGGGAGCCCTCATGGTCTATCATCTCTTAAAACCCCACATCTTAATATTGTTACCATGGCAACTAAGTTTCAACACCAGTTTTGGAGAGAACAAGCATTCAAACCTAACAGGCACTGTGTCTGACAACCCCACTATAATTTCAGTTTCTTCCAGGTGACCCCAGCCCCTGGGCATCAGTAACAGCACCTGTCCCTGCATTCTCCCAGCCCTGAGTGGGGTAGGTAGGAGTTTCCTGCTCTTACTAACCTCTGGAGCACCTTCTATCTTAGTAGATCTTGAAACAAAGGCTTGGGTGCATGGAGTTTATTTGGGAGGTGACCCCAGGAGGCATAGTGAGGGAGAGGGGAGGTGACCGAAAGGAATCCCAGCTGGCTAAAGGGTACGTTCATGGCAGGTTACTACCGTGGGTAAACAGGACTCACTCCACAGTGGCCCTTCTAAGAACCACTGTGACACATACCCCAGAATCAACCCACTGCAGGAAGAGAAGGCTCCTTTTATTTACATACTAAATCCCATCCCCACGGATGAGAATCACTCCTGGGGTGTTAACTGTTCTCCAGATTGGCCAATAAGCACATGAAAAGATGCTCAACAGCATCAGTCGTACAGATAGAAAACCACAATGAGATAACACTGCATACTTGTTAGAATGGCTCAAATCAAGACTGATAATACCTCTCTTCTGATGCCTGTGTGAAAAAGGAAAAAGGAAAAAAAAAAGACTGATAATACCAAGTGTTGGTGAGGATGTGGGACAACTGAAACTCTCATGTATTCCTGGTGGGAATGTAAAATGGTGCAACCACTTTGGAAAAATGTCCAGCTGTTTCTTGTAAGACTAAACAAGCACCTCCCGTAAGATGTAGCCATCTCTTTCCTAGGTATTTACCCAAGGGAAATAAATATACGTGTCCACACAAAGACTTGGATGCAGATGTTCACAGTAGCCTTACTGGACCACAGACAAAGGCTGGGAGCATCCCTCCATCGGTAGGAGAATGAATAAAGGAATTGTGGTATATTCTAGAATGCTATTCACCAATAAAACTGAGCAAATTATTGATACGTGAAACAATATGGATGGAGCTAAAGAAAAAAAATCTACTGAAAGAAGCCAGACACAAACTTTATGTGAAACTCCAGAGTAGATCAAACTAACCTATGATGCTAGAGGCCAGGATGGGTGTTGTCTGGGGGTGGAGATGGCACTGAGTGGACAAGAACATGAGGCTACCTGCTAGGGGGATGGGAATTTAAGTCTTGATCCGAGTCATAGTTACACCATATTCACAAATATAAAAATTCATCCAGCTACAAATTTAAAATTGGGGGCCTTTTATGTAAATTACACTTTCATTTTAAAAAATAAAAACAGAAAATAAAATGAATGAAAATAAAATTGAAAGTCCTGCCACGAGCCCTCCCCGAGTCCCCGAGGACGACTCCACAGTTGGAATCTCCAGCCTCATTAGGGTAGAAGGTAAGGAAGGGTGGGGGCCAGGCCGAGCCTCCGGAGCTGCCAGTGTAGAAAAAACACTCACTCCTGCCAGTGAATTATGATTAAGAATTTTCTTTCTGGCCTCCAAGTGTTTTACGGGCTCATCCATCAATCTGTCGGGGCAGCCGTCAAGGCGAGAGCAGCAGAAAACTAACAGCTCACACCCAAACAGCCTGAATAATTCAACACCCACTACAGCCTCCGGACGCCGGCAACATGAAGCTAATTTTTTATTTATTTCCCAGGCTCTGCAGTTTATTTCCCTGCAGGTCCCTGAGGCTCAGAGTGGGTGTGGCACATCCACGGGCCAAGAGGGGACAGGCCAAGTTTGCAGAGGCTGGGGTATCCCGCCCTGGTATCTGGGGCAGGGTGAGGGGGGAAGGGCACCCAAATCAGTGGGCCCTCTGAACAGGGAAGAGAAAGAGCAGGTATCACACCTGCTCACAAGACACGGGTTTAACACCCGGGCTCAGCTACTTCTTGGCTATGTGGTCTTGAGCAAGTTGCACTTCTCTGAGGCTCAGTTTCCCTGACTGCACGATATGCTATGACACTTACATAGTGCTTACTGTGTGCAGGTCCCATTTGTGTCACTTGCATGCGTTGACTCACTTAATACTGCAATGACTCTATGTGGCAGTGATGAAATCATCTCTATCGCACAGAGGAAGCACCTGAGGCCCAGAGCTCACCTGAGTGAATCAAAGCGCCTATCTCATAGGTGAGAACTAAGGAGTCAGAACTTACAAATCTCCAGACATCATTCCTGGTACACAGTAGGTGCTCACTAAAGCATAGCCAATGCTGTTGTTATTATTAATGTTAAAGTATCTTTCAGGATTATGTCATTTGAGTTTAACAACAAACACGTGAAGTTGATGGGCATTGTGTAACTGTAGTTGGGGAAACTGAGGCAGAGAAAGAGGTAAAATGGCTTGCCCAAGGCCATGCATATTCACACTAAAGACACTGCTCTGTGCTCAGACCCACCGAGGCTCTCTTTATGGAGTTGTTGAGACCAAGCCCCAAGTCTGCTAGATCAAACAGACACCAAAACACAGGCTTTAATTCTGAAAGAAAAACCTGGATTCAAATCCTGCCTCTGCCCCTCCCCAGGCGTGTAAGCAGAACAGTCCTCACCTTGCCCGTGAAATAGGATCAAACAACCAGTCACAGGCACAGACCTGGTGAGTCAAGCACAGACGTGGGTGAGAGGGAGCCAGGGACCGGGGTTCTCTCTCCAGCCCTGCCACTTCCTTAGCTGCAGGACAAGGACAGGCTGACTTCTCAGAGCCTCAGTTTCCTCATCTGTAAAATGGGGATCCCAAGCTCAACCTTGTAGGGTGGTGCTAAGGATTCCACGATGTGATCTTCTTGGGGCACACCCAAGAAGAAGTGTATACCATGAGCATGAGTCACAGAAGTTCCCGTTTGCCAGCGTCACTTTTGCAAAGGGACTTGGGAGATAAAACGGCTGGCCCCACAAACGGGAACTTCTGCCCAGCCACCTTCTCCCCAACCCCGGAGAGATTTGTGACTGTCAGGAAAGGGTGAGCTGCCACTACAAACCCTCTGGGCTTTCTTGGAGGAGGAAAAAAAGATGGGCGATTCCTTGACTTATGCAACAGCACCAGGGCCCGAGGGATGCTCGCTGCAGTCCTGGCCGTGTGTCACGTGGCTGAATGATGGACCCGGTGAGGCCAGAGCACTTTCAGGATGTCTGAGTCATAAGCCATCAGGGTCTGTCCCAGATGGTGGAGGGGGGCAATAGCCCTGTGGCTGTACCTCCCTGAGCCCCCAAGGCTGATCTGTTCCACCTGCTTTCGCCCGCTATTTATGGAGCATTGGGGTGGACCAGACCCAATGGTGGGCGACTCAGACAAGGAAGTTCCCAGCCACCAGGGTTCTCAGTCAATGGTTTCTTTTGTTCTCAGAAACTAGTCACATTGGGGAAACTGAGGCAGCTCAGTGGCTATAAGTCTCCCCGCTCAGGATGAGGTAGAGGGGGTACCTCGATAACACAAAACCCTGTCTCCCAGTGACCAGCTTCTGGGAAGGAAGAATCCAGTATAGACAATCTCTCGTGCCCCAGGAAATGCCAGTTAATTCCTCCTTACTGATTCCTGACTCCCCAGCAGAAAGTTCTGGCAAGGAGCAAAAGGAAGGAAGCCCCAGACAGTGGTTCTCAAACTCGAACAAGCATCAGAGTCACCCGAGGGGCTTCGTAAAACATAAATTGTCAGACCCTGCCCTCAGGGCTTCTGATTCAGTGAGATTGGAGTGGGTCATGAAAACTGTGTTTTTTAAATCTTATTTTTTTAATTGACACATAATAATTGTACATATTGATTGGGTACATAGTGATGCTTCGATATATGTAATGTATAGTGATCCAGTCAGATCATATCCATCATCTCAAATGCTTATCATTTGTTTGTATTGGGAACATCCAATATTCTCTCCCTCTAGCTTTTGAAAGTATATAAAAGATTATTGTTAACTATAGTCATCCTACAGTGGTATAGAACACTAGGACTTATTCCTCCTATAAATCTGTGATTTTGTATCTTGTAACAAATCTCTCCCTATCCCTCTCCAAACATGCATCTCTAACAAGTTTCCGGGTGATGCTGATGCCACTGGTCTGAGGATCACACTTCGAGAATGACAAATCCAGAGGAAAGACAGGAAAGATGAAATTCACATCACACTTCCACCATTTATTTGCTGTGTAACCTTGGGAAAGCTACTTGGCCTCTCTGAGACTCAGTTTCTTCACCTTAAAATGGAGCAAATAATGCCTACTTCACAGTGTTGTTAAGATCAGAGGTGATATATAAAGCACCTGACACTTACTAGGTTCTCAATAGTTCTAGGTGACAGTTCCCTTGAGATGCATGAAAGTGAAGCTTTCAGTGAAGACCACCAGCGACAGAATAGCCCCCTGGAATATAATCTTTCTGGCGGGTAGAGAAGTCATGGTTTCACAAAGCACAGTTCCATGAAGTCAGCAGTGAAAGTCTGACACTGGGGAGCTCACAGGGAACGCTCAGTGACACACCAGGCAGAAGGGATGCCCAGATCTGTCTGTGCACACGAAACAGCACTAACCTAAAGAACCAATTAGCTCCCTGCCAGACAAGCTGTCTCACCCCAGGCACCCAGAGAGGGCCTACCCACCCCAGCCGCCCTGAGCACCACGGGAACAAATCTTCAAAGTCATTTTCTCTCTAGCTCTGATGTGATTAAGGGACAAGATGCCTCAATTGAGGGACAACTCCATTAACAACCCTCACTCAGATGGCAAGACATCGTTGGCCAAGTTGTGCTGAGAAGGGAACATGGGTGGGGGAGAGGGGCAGGTGCACTCCTGGTGCGACATAATCTTGGGCAAATCAGAGCTCTGGGCCTCAATTTCCTTTTTATACAAAAGAGAGGAAGTGAACTAGCTGACTTCTAAGAATCCTTCACCTTCAGTGTTATATAATTCTATAGGCAGCAGTCTCAGGTAGAATCAGAGACAAAAATGCAAACGGGATCAAAGAAGTCTGGGGCTTGGAGCGTGGGTCCATGCACACTTCAGCACCACGGACAGCTCCAGGCAGCTGGGCATCGCGAATGCCTGAATCCTGCAGGTAAATGTACATACCACTGACATTCACAGTGTCCTTTAACTCAGGGGTTTCCAATCTCAGCACTATTGACACTTTTGACCAGACAGCTGTGGATGCTGTCCTGTGCATTGCAGACTGTTTAGAAACATTCCTACCCTCTACCCACAAATGCCAATAGCACCCCACCCCCACCTCAATTTGTAACCATCAAAAACATCTCCAGATATTGCCAGATGTCCCCAAGGGGTGCAGGACAAAATAGCCTCCATTTGAGGACCAGTGATGTAAATGAGCAGCTCTCCCTGGAGCTGTGCAGTGCATAGTTGAGCCCAGCTTCATAGCCCCAGTCCTGACATTGTCCTTCTAGACTTAAAGTTCAGAGACAAATATCTGTTCTTCTCTCCTCTGATGGGCAGCAGTAAGCAAGTTAAAAAAAAACAGGTAAACAAGTAAAAAAATAAACAAAATAATTAGATTGCAATGAGTGCTGTCAAAATAATAAAATAGGGGATGAGATAAAATGATGTGAGAACATGGGTCATCTTAAAAAAATTGGTTGAGAAGGGCTTCCCTGAGGAGGTGACAACTGGACTGAGACTTGAAAGATGAGAAGGGACCACTCGTAGGAAAATGTAGGAAGCTCATTCCAGGCAAAAGAATCAGAAAGATCAAAGCCGTGATGTTGCAGAGAGCTTATTATGCTCGGAGAATAGCAAGGAGGTCAGTGTGGCCTCCAGCAGAGTGAGAGAGGGGAGAATAGCAGGTGAGGTGTGAGAAAGGGCCAGGGGTCTGATCATTTGGGGTCTTGGGAAACAGGCTGTGTTTTAAACTAAATTCTTGGAGAACAGTTCGGGTGCTAGTGGAACGTTCCCCTCCTGTGTCCTCAAGACCTATAGAAAGAGCCCCAGGCCTCTTCCACTGTGGGCAGCTCAACGCTACAGACCAGCCCCAGGCTTGCAGCTGGGGGTGAGGCCAGTGGCTTTCAGGCTGCACAGAAAACTAACAGCTTTTCTGTGGCTTATGAAAAGTTCCCATATTTCTAACCCAAGGTCAAGATCAAAGAGATGCAGCACACTTTACAGCATCCAGGGAACAGGATCTGCCCTCCTTTCAGCACATGTCTTGCCTTAGATCCTGTGGCATTATTAAGCTTTTGAGAGCATCTTGTGACTTAGTAAGATGGCAGGGTGTGGGGGGAAAAGAGAGAGAGCAGCAATTTCCTGAGGATTTATGACCACGTAATTTGGTTTTCCTGCCTGAATCGTCGTCTCTTCTCTCTTCCCCCAAGCGTCCTTGAAAAGTCAATGACTGCAACACTTTAAGAACCTGTCCTGGTCCTGCCCTCCCAAGGGGAAGCTCAGAGTATCTTCGTCAGTCCTGTTTATTGAATGGAGCATTGTGGGGTGCGGAGTTCCCAAAGCCCCCATATTAAAAAGCAATTCTAGCCCCCTGGCTGCTCCTAAATGCACATCTTTATTCATCTCTGTCTGAAAAAAATATATACCTATAGGGGAAAGCCAACAGCTTGTTCCCCAGCAAATTTCAAGGAAGAAATGGACATAGCTTCAGATATTTTCAAGGGCAGTGGAAATAAAATTCCAGGAAAGGGAATTTTAATAGTAGCACCTACACATTAAAGCCCTAGAATTTAAACAGAGCTGGATTGAAATCCCAGATCCTTTACGTATTATCTGTGAGGCCCTAGGAAACGGATTTTCACTTCTCTGAGTTTGATTTTCCACATTTGTATAATGGAAACAATCATAATACTGATTTTGTAGGGTTCCAAAGGGAAAGGGAACTAAAGGAGATCCTGACAGAACATCAGCTTCATGGCAGCAGGTCCTGGAATTGTGTTATCCTTGGAACCACGTCTTGCTTATAGAAATATCGGTTGAGTCATGACTTCATGAGTGAGTGCATGCATAAATGATACCCCAGTGGAAAGGGGGTGCTTGCTATGTAGTGGTAGAAAGTTTAGCAACACTGTCACCTGTGGTAACAGGGAAATTGGGTAGCAGACCTGGTGTCCTGAGTGATCTAAATAAGATTTCCAGGCAGAATGTTAAAGATGAAATCTGTTTATTCTTGCTGCTTATAGTAATATTCTAGAGGCAAGAGATAAATAAAAGGAATCCATGTTAAACAAAAAGAAGCCAGTACTTGCTGGTTTTGAAAATTGCTTATGTCTCTAGATAGCAAATGATGTTAAAATTAAGAAATGTCTCTAGGTAAAGATCAAATCCAGGGCACCGTCAAGAAATAAGGTATAAAGATGAAGTGGAGGGTGTGACTGTAAAATCCATTATTAATGCCTCCTAAAGACCTAAGATAGTGCCTCAGGTAACCAATAAGACAAAAAAAATGTAGCTTTTCATAACCTTAAAGGTATTGTGCCTCAGCTGCCTCAGGATTCCCAGCAGAAGCTCAAGGTGGGAGGACCTTATGTCAATGAGATTCATGCCGGTGGCTTTTTTTCTAATGGAATTGACCTCCAACAAGATGCACAAAAGACCCACAGAATTTTTAAAAGAAATGTATTGGCAGAAACACAGCCAGCTCAGATTGAAAGAGACGGGAACTATACAAATTGAAAACAGGACTTTAGACCCCCCCACAATCACATCTCTACAGAAAACAAGCAGGCCACCCCTTTATTACTGAATGAATGAATTAGGCAAATGTCCGTTTCTACGATGCCCACTTTCTCCCAGTTCCCCGGACACGCCCTCTGGGGGCCTCCTGTGTGGCAGAGGAAAGGGCACACGGTGTTCAACTAGAAGATGGGGAGGCATGTGCTGAAAGAGACCAGAGAAAGTGCTTTTTGAATAGAAAGATCACTTCTAGCTGGAGAAATCAGGGCAGGCTTCCTGGGTGGGGCCCTGAAGAGTGAAAAGGGGTTTCCCACTGTGAAATGAGAGAGTAAAGCCTTCTAGGCAAAAGGATGGATCAGCACAAGAAAAATCTTGGGGGTGGGAAGCTGGTGGGGGCTGCAAACAGGATGGATTGATCAGGCTGGAGGGTAGGGCAAGTAAGAGTGAAAGTGGAGGTTGGTTGGGGGCCTGGGGGCAGATAACGCAGGGTCTTCGAAGTCTAGACTTCATTCCATTGGCAGACAGCAGCTGTTGAGAGCTGTTAGGACCAGAAACGTGAGAGCAGCTGGGATTTCTGACTCCCCCACAGTGCACAGAGGGCAGATTCCAGAGGTGGATCTGTTTTGGAAATGCTTGTAGGAGGCTGCTCCAGTAGCCACGCGAGACGCAGGGTGCAGATGAGGACAGCGAGATGGGACAGGGTGGTTGTAGATGGAGAAGCTCCCTGAGCTGGAATGTGCCGGCATCTGCCAGGGCTGTTGGCCTCCATCACCACCGGGGCGGGGCGCTGTGGCCTCCTGGCTCCATAGGCACAGAGGAAGCTCTCAATTTCCCGCCTTCCCCTAAACCTGGCTGGCCCTTGCTTGGGGACACTCCACTTATCTATGCTTCCATTTCATTGACTATAAAATGCAAGTGACAACGCCCACCTTAGCTTTTCACTTTTATTATTATCATCATCATTATCATCAGTATTATCAGCAACCTTTGGTATTATATAATCTAAACAGTCTAACACTCATTTTTCAGATTCATTATTTTATGAGCATTTATTAAACACCTACTACGTGCTAGGAACTGGGGACAGATGAGTAAATAAGGCATTCGTTCCAGAACTCTCGGAGTGAAAAGTCTGGGAGAAGAGACAGAGCATTGCATGAACTATTGGCTTCAACCAGGCAAAGAGCGGGACAGCGTGCTTGGCAAAAAGAACAGCACGTGCAGATGTCTGGAGGCCGCGGTGTGCAAAACTTAGTCAAGAAAGTGGACGACACTCCTTCTGCCTGAGTCATAAATAGCATAAGGAGCTGGGACAGAGGTGAGGGGGGCAGGACAAAGCTTGGAGAGGTCAGGAGGGGCTACATCACAAAGCGCCTTGTAGACCTTTATCAGAAGTTTGGGATTTATCCAGGGCAATAGGGAGCCACAGAAGGCTATCAACAGAGGAGGGACAGATTTGCTCCCTAGGAGGATCACCTGGCTGCAGGCTGGAGCATGGCTTTCTGGGGGCAACAGTGGAAAGAGGACGATGAGGAGATGTGAAGAGCTGAGAGTAGCAAAGAGCTTGCAGTGTTTGAGAAGGTAGATGGGGAATCTCTCCTTCAACAGCCGGTGGGGCGGGGGAGGTTAATGAAGTTTATGGCCATAACTATTTTATAAACTACAGCACAGACAATGCAGAGGCCGGTATTGGGGACTTCGGCCTATGTCCCTTTTCTCATACACCCCCCACTGGAGTAGGGGACAGGCTGGCCCGGGTCACCCAACTCCCTCCAGCCATGTGGCCAGGAAATAATTGCTTTTTCTCAGGCCCCCAAGGCAGCTGACCCAGATGAAGGGGACCCAGAGTCAGCGGTGGCGCCTGGAGGTGCTCCCGAGTTAATTGGGAGCGCGCTGGACGAGACACAGCTCTGTTTTCATCTCACTGGATCTAATTAGACAAGCGGCGACCGTGCTAAATGGACGGGCCCCAGCAGACCGAGGCCACTGCCACATGCCCAGGGACCCAGGCACAAGGCAGAGCAGTCTCTGCAGGGGATAATTGTCTTTCTTAAAAGAGAGTGGGAGGGGGGAGTGCGGCTGGGGCTTGTTGGACACATGTAAGCTGGAGAAATCAGATTTCCACGGACACAGGGGTGAAGTCGCATCATTCACCAAGATCCATTGGGCTTTTCCGGAGCTCACATTTGCTATGTACCAGGAGCTGTGCTGGGACCCAGCCCTGAACGGGACAGACTCGGCCCCACCCTCTTGGAGATCACAGCCTGGCGGGAGGCGGATATCAGCCCGATGATCACACCCAAGAGGAAGTGACAGTCGTGGTAGAACAGCAAAGGGGCCAGGAGAAGGAGCCCCAAGAGCTGATGCTGACTGAGCTCTCAGCCCCCATGTGTATTAATTCATCTCATCATTACAACAACCCCACGAGGCGGGTTTCGTCAGTGTCAGTCCCATTTTGCAGACGAGGAAACTGACGCCCAGAGAGGGGAAGCAACTTTTCCCAGGCCGCCCAGCTGGGCAGTGGCAGAGCTGGGATTTGAAGCAGGTGCTCCAGCGCCACCATCCAGGTGCCAAACGGTGAGGCAGAGGGCTGTGCAAAGGCCCTGCGGAGGGCTGGAGCCTGAATGGGGAAGGAACTGCCTGCAGGCAGGAGAGCTGGAGGGCGGAGACGAGAGGGGACACGGGGTGCAGGACCAGACCACACGGTCCGTCTTCATGCCGAGGGCAGTGGGGAGCCACAGAAAGGTTTTAAGCATGAGCGAGACAAGATCAGCTTTGATTCTTAGCCCCCCCGCCCCCAAGCAGCGGCAGCAGGTCAGGAGCAGGACACACATGTCACAGATGAGGACCCCAGGGCCAAAGAGATGGGGGGACTTGCCGCCCAGCTGAATCGGGCAGAAGTGGGACAGGACGACGGCCCTTCCCCAGCACTTGCACCCCGGGAATTCTCCTGGGGGAAGAGGCTGGGGAGGCTGAGAGAGGCCTTCCAGCTGGGCAGCCGTGGGCAAGCCCCTTCACCCCTCTGGGCCTCCACTTCCCTTCCTGTAGAATGGGGATGTAGGGTGATCATCAAAGACCATTCTGGCTCCAACTTGCCAACACCATCCTTCCGCTTCCTGCACTTCTCCATCTAATCCTATATAAAGTTCCTACTAAGTGCCAGGCACTGTGCCGATCCCAAACCCACCTTGGGAAGAAGATCATGCACCATCATCAGCCTCTTTCGTGTCCCTGCATTGTACCCCTGCATTGTGCCCCGAACCCAGGGGGTGCCAAGCCCCTGCCAAGCTCACCCAGGAATCCCGCCTCGCACCACCCCTGCACCACCCTCCCGACAGCTGCGGCGCAGCAGGCCTTCCGTCTCCACGCACGAGCGCTTTCCCTCTGATGAAAACAGATGGCGGACTTGGAGGGAAACACGGCCCAGCCCTGCCCCGGAGCTCAGGGCTCTGGGATGGGACGAGGGCCAGAGCTATTGTAATTACCGCACCAGCTGCCTCCAGGGAGCAGGGTCCAGGTTTTATCTGCCTCTCTGCAGGCCTGGGGCACAGATTCCACTTCCTTAAGCTCCAGGGGCTCCAAGCCCATCTCCTGCTCACAGGCCCCAGCTGGTGGGAGCTGCCTCCCCTCTGCTCTCTCTCCGAGGACTCCAGGACATGGACAAGTCCCCCCGACCATCAACCACCCCAGGACGCAGGAGCGCAAGGACCCCGCCTCCCACAGCCTCCCCAGCCTAGAACTAACACAACTCCAAGCACAATTGGGGGCGGAGATATATAAACAATGACCAAAAGGTTTACAATGAACAGGCTCCTCAACCCAACAACATCTTTTCTAGAAATGTATCTTACAAAAATATGTGCTCAACTACACAGTCACATATTAATCTGTCATTTAAAAATCCAAGACGCTCTGAAAACTGAGTATGTTTCCATTGTAGGTTTGGAGCCAAACTCGCTTTGGCAGCAAACCCTCCCGAGCCCAGACGTGGGGCTATTTATAGTTATTTATTTATCCCACTTAGTGGGAATATTTAGATGTTTCACTGAAGAATTTATCAGTGTATTTGATTATAGGATGCTGCCCCCAGCCCCTACCTCTGGTTTTATTACATTGGATATGATACATGTACCCTAAAACCTGTCTAAAATTCAAAAACACTGAATCCCAAAACACAAGTGACCCCAGGGGAGTTGGCAAGGATTGTGGACCTGTTCTAGCAAACACCGGAGACTGCCCAGAAGTCCACCCCCAGGGGACTAGTTAACAAATGCGACACAGCCACACAATGGAGTGGCTCTATCCACAGCAAGGGGCACAGCAAATCCTTCGAGGCAGGTTCTGTCATTGTCCCCACTGTACAGCCGAGAACACCGAGGCTCGGGGAGGACAACACTGTCCCAAGAAAGATGGTCCTAATATAGTAACAGACAGAATTAAGGCAGTGCAGACATGAAAGGAATTGGAAGAAACAGCCAAAATGCGCTGTGGATTTTTTTAAGAAGGCCAAGTTGCAAAACAGCAGGTAGGATGCAAAGCCATGACACACATATAACCCACACACGGTTTATGCGTAACTCTGTGTGTGCATAGGAAAATGAAAGAAGGATCCACTCACGGAATGGTTAATAGCGCTCACTCCTAGGGAGGGAAATCAGGGATGGATGGAAGCATTTTGACGTTGCATTTCTTTTTCCCTCCCAGGAGTTCTTTGGGGTTTTGCAAGAACCATACCGAATGCCTTGGTAATTTTTAAACTGTCTAAGGCCAAAAGGCTTGTGCAATGAAGACCCCAGTGACTTGTCCTTTATGGGTCCTTAGGATTCACGACAAGGAATAGAGGACGGAGCAGGACCACTCTGGAGAGCAGAGAGGGCGTGTGTCTGAGCTCTGTGTGCGTGTGCATGTGTGTGTGTGTTTGTGCGTGTATTTGTGACCTTTTCCTTTAAAAGACACGTCTCCTCACGCTGCATGTCATTCACCTTCCTTGGGGAAGGGAGAGGGACTTACATTCTAAAACTGTAATAAATCATTAAATAGAATGTATGCAGTGACAAGTGCTAGGGTGGGGGCAGAGGTGGGCGAAAGGATCAGGACTGTGACATTTAAATGCGGGACCCTCACTGAGAAGGTCGACAGAACCGGCCACGTGACCAGTGCAGTGCAAAGGCCCAGGGGCAGAAATGACCCCGCATTTTTGAGGCGTAAGGAAGAGCCAGGGTGGCTGGAGCACTGTGAGTGAGAGGGGGAGTACTGGGAACCAGAGGGACCAGAGAGAGGACAGCTGGGTGGGCAGGTCCAGCTGGCTTTTGCAAGCCACTGTCACTGGGTTACTGTTCGTTATAAAGGGCCATTAGCAAGCTTTAAAAAGGTGTTAAAGGCATAATAAAACCAACAGAGACTTTGCCGCTGGCCCCCAAACAGAGCTCTTTGCCACCACCTGGTTGAGACGCCCCCTGTCTCCAGTCCCCCTGTCGGACCTGCCATCCGCATGCGGCCACCATGATTACTGCCGCGTCCTAGACTACAGTTTACTTTTCATATTTTGATTTCAATGGCGCATGTTTTACTCAAACTTTATTTTAAAAATAAACTTTCTATCCCAGCTGTCAATGAAAAAAACATAAAGATCATGAGCAAAACGTCGTCTCCAGAGGAAATACCCACAGTGAAAACAAAATGATGTCAGTGAATCCATCGGTTTCCACCGGGCATTGGAGGCTCTGCCCCAGGCCTGTTGACTCTTTGTCATAAAGCGCCATCGCTGAGCTTTAGAAAGGTGCTAAAGACAGAGTAACACCAGCTGAGACCTTCTCCGTGGGTAACCAGAAGATTAGAGAGAGAAAGGAAAAGTAAATTCCGTTCTCATGTGGTTCAATGTCATTTGATTTCTCATCGCTGTGTGTGATGGTCAGTTGTGTGTGTCACCTTGGCTAAGCTATCGTCCCCCATCAATCAGTCAAACACTGATCTAGGTGTTGCCATGAAGGTATTTGTTTGTTTGTTTTGTTTTTCGCCCTTCTCTATTTTTATTCATATACACTCTGCGGATAATTTCTTTTTTCATTTACTAGTGAAACTCTTTTGTGTTTATTGCTCCAAATTAGATCTTATGTGGAAACTTGTGTAGGCCTTTGTTTTGAGAAATGTCTCTCTCCATTCCAAGTAGTTTGGGGAGGCTGTCAGTCAAGACACCTCCTTCCTTGGGTACAGGGTGGCAGCTGTCCCTAGCTAGGTTCGTTGTTGCGAAGATATTTTGCAGATGTCACTAGTGTTCATAATCATTTGACGTGAAGGAAAGGAGATTATCCTACATTATCTGGGTGGGCCTGATCCAATCAGTTGTTTCCTGAAGTTTCCAGAAAGAAGAAGAAATTCCACCCAGGGACAGCAGCTCCAGCAGCTCCTGCCTGCCTGACAGCTGCCCTGTGGGTTTCAGACTTGCCAGCCCTTGCAATAAATCCCTTAATATATACCTCCTACTGGTTCTGTTTCTCTGGTGGAGCCCCGGCTGATGGTCTAGGTAACCTACCTTGTCTTCTGTACCCTCCACTCCCGCCCCCGTGGGATGCATCCTGCCATTTCCAGTGTGCCCTCTGTGCTGTTCCCCGTGCCAGAGATTGTCTCGCTCAGTCTTGAAACCACCCAGTGAGGTGGGCACTGTGATTAGTCCCACTTGACAGATGAGGAAGCTGAGTCTCAGAGAGGTTGAGCAATTTTCCCAAGGACACACAGACACCTAGACTCCATTCAGCCTGATTCCAACACACATGCTCTTACCCACCAGCTCACTGGAAATATCTTGATTCAACAAGGAATACATAAGAGGGGGGCTTGACTGCCCCCTCCAACCAGGCAGCCTGGGGACAAGTTGAGAACAAAGCAGATGAGCAGGACTTGTATTTCAAGGCAGGGGCAGCAGCCACCTTCATCAGCTAGTGTTGTCTCCTGCCTGTCCCGTTCCTCAGTCTCCAAAGAGGGACAGTTAGTGGCTACGTGTCCAGATCCCTGAAACTGACCCCTCTGCCCAAACAGTCAGCAGCAGCTGGAGCAAAACAATCGAATTGGCCGTGCTCCATAACACCAGCCTCCAGCTGGATTGACAAAGGGCCAGGAGTCCTTGTATGGGAAGAAGAAAGCTGGACAAGTACCCAGAACACCTGGCTTCCAGCCCGATTCCACCATGAGAGAGCCGAGTGACCCTGGGCACATGGCTGGACCCCTTGGATACCAAGACTCAAGCAAAGCAAGAACCAAGCACCTTTACACCAAGTTCCAAGATTCTCCCACCTCCATCTCACAGACAGGAAATGGGCTGGGAGGTCACCTGACATGTCCTCGTCACACTGCCAGTCATTGGCAAAGCTGAAACGAAAACCTAAATCCACCCGACTCCGGAGCCTGAGGTTCTGGGGGCCTCTTTGCAATTCCATGGGCCCCAGAGGAGCTTTGAAGCAGCGGGAATGCTGGGCATATGGGAGCCAACCTGGTTCATTGCCCTCTGAGTGGAGGATTTATCGATCTCATTGCTGCCACAGAATGGCCCACAGTTGGAGAATTACTAAACAAGAAAGCACAGCCGCCTCTGATTTATGAGATGCATGGACCCGTGCCAGGCAAACCAATCAACTGGCTGAAATTTGCATATTAGTGAAACCTCATAAATAATGCAGAGGATGACAAACAAAGTAGATGCTTGACATCAGGCAGCAAGCCCCAGCCCGCCCTCCCAACGGGGGGTCTCAAACCTGAATGAGCATCAGAGTCACCCACAGGGCTTGTTCCAGCACAGATGGCTGGACCCTGCCCCGGCGGGGTGTCCATTTAGGAGGTCTGGGGTGACGCCCAAGAAATAGCATTTCCAACCAGTTCCCAGGTGGCATTAAAGCCAATGCTGGCCCAGGGACCACATTTTAAGAACCACTGTTCTATTCAGTCCCCATATGGGCCACCAAAAAAAAAAAAAAAAAGAAAGAAAGAAAGAAAGGGAACCACTGTTCTAACTCTCTACTGCAGTCTCCTCCCTCCCTCCCTCCCCACCAGGAAAGGCATTGGCCACCAGCAATGCCAGCGGGAATCCTGGGTCTGTCACCCACTAGCTGGGTGACTCCCAGCAAGTTCCTTAAGCTATTTGGTCCTTAGTCTCTTTGTCTGTAAAATGGGGCAACAGCACCTACCTCAAGGTGTTACTGTGAGGATAAAATAACAAGATGCAAAGAACATACCGGCCCACAGCTCCAAGAAAATGACAGCTCTTACAAAGGAAATGTCCAGCCACAATGGAGACTCTACGTCCTTTTTGACTATTGTTTTCAGATTTTTTTTTCTGAGATAATTCAGATTTACGAAACAATGGCAAAAATAGTACATAGAACTCCCACGAGACTCTTCTACCCAGATTCCCAAAATGCGAATATTTTCTCACATTAGCTTTATCATGCTCTCTCTAAATACACACAGCACTTGTATACATAAATATAGGCATAAGTAGTGTATTAGTCTCTCATTGCTGCTATAACAAAGTGCCACAAACTTAGTGGCTTGAAGCAAGACAAATTTATTCTCTTCCAGGTCTGGAGGTCAGAAACCTGAAATTGGGTCTCACGGAACTAAAATCAAGGTGGGTAATTGAATAGAATCTGTAAATGTTAATGGATATGCAAAAGGATCTTTCCAGATGTTATTAAGTTGAGGATCTTGAGTTGGGGGGGTCATCTGCATTATCAGGGTGAGCCCTAAATGCTGTCATATGTGTCCTTACAAGAAGGAGACAGGTTACAGACAGAAGAGAAGGTGACATGACCACAGAAACAGAGACTAGAGTAATGCAGTCACAAGCCAAGAAATGCTGGCAGCCCCCCAAAGCTGGACGAGAACAAGGAACGGATGGCCCCCTAGACCCTCTCGAGCGAGCACAGTTCTGCTGACACCTTCATTTCAGCCCAGTAAAACTGATTTCAGACTTCTGGCTTCCAAAACTGCAAGAGAATAGATGTGTGTTGTTTTAAGCCACCCAATTTGTTACCGCAGCCACGTGAAACTAATACAGAGATATTTTGAGACTGTCCTCTCGTATTCCTCATTGAACTTTGACCCTAAATATACTATCACATTTATTGTTATTATTAATATAGCTAACAGATATTGAGCAATTCCAGTGTTCCTGGAGCTAAGTACTAAGCACATATTATCTAATTTAATGGTCACCATAATCCTATGAGGATGATAGTCTTTGTGTCCATTTCACAGATTAAGAAACTGATGCTCAGAGAGAGCGAATTCTGCCCAACGTCACGCAGCTGGTAAACGGGATTTGAACCCAGGCGGTCTGGCTGCAGAATCTGCTCTCTGAACCCCTTCATATACTATCTCTCCTTCTCAGGAGCGATCTTATCCCCTCACTTTAGAGATGGAGAAACTGTCCCCTGGGAGGGGGGATGATTCTCCTCCGTCCACCCAGCCGAGGGTCCGGACTCCACGTCCAGCAGTCTCTTCATCATGGCTGAATAAGCTGTCATAGTCTCCTTATCGGGTCACTGGCGTCCAACTGGGAAAATCCAGCCCCCTCTCTTGCAAAGCAAGTAATCATCCATGTCGTCTCCCTGGAGAGACGTGGAATCTGTCACGAAATATAGTGGTGACAAGTTGCCGTGGACCTGAAGTTCCTGCAGACTAAATCTCAGGGTCAAACCAAGCGAGACGCGTGGGAGCCCAGTGGGAACGCACGGCGACGCTCTCATTTCTCTGCAGTTCTTACACACGGCTGCCTCCTCACGGTATCGTCAGCTCAGCCAGGGCAGCGACAGCTTCTGTGCGTCTAACACAGCCCCAAGGATGTTGTAAATACTCACTGAAGTCAGCGCAATTAAACTGGTATTTACTGCGTAGGTGCTGTCCCGGGTGCTGGGGGGTATAACCACGACTAGCACCGACATTGCACCTGTCCTCTGGCAGCCCGAAGGCTAAAGGGGACATTCATCAATTGTCACCTTCCCCTCGATCACTCCATTTAGACTATGGTCGCTCCCATGATTGGCATCTTGGAGGGTGAAGGATGTCACTGTTTTATAAGATGTAAAGGTCCTTTTGATGGTGAAACACAACACAACGACACTCCAATAGATGAAAAATGGAACTCTTTGTTACTTACAGCTCCAAACAAGAGAGAAGGCCACCATGCAGAGCCACACGGGGGTACACTTGGGGACAGAGTAGCAGCCAGCCAGGACTGTAAGGAGCAGCCTATGCGTGGCGAGAGGGATGGCGGAGGCCGGGTTTTGTGAATCAGCTAATTTGAATAATTTCACAGTCTCAGGGGCATAGTTGTTTCTAGTTGCCTGGTACGTGGCCCTGATGTGATTAAGGCAGGTGCATAGTGTCACCAGAGTGTGAGAGCCTGAAAAAGGAGGTGCTTGGCGGGGTAGGGGGTACTTGGCCAGCTGTTCAAGAAGAAGCACTGACCAGCCTCCAGCCAGGGCCTCAAAACTGGGTCAAGATAGCATTAAAAAAAAAAAGTACATTACAGTCCTGTCCTTGCTGAGGCTCATCTTTGAAATGGGAACAATAACTCCCACCTGATAGGATTGAGTGTAGGTTAGAAAGAGGGCGTGCAGAGTGCCCATGAGCGCCCGCACACACTAAGTCCACGGGGAGAGACATCCTTACGCTAGCACTTAGGCAAAAAAAAAAAATTCAAAGTTTAAAATTTAGTGTTGGAAATACTTGAGGAAGGTGCTTATCCCTTCCCCACAAAACCACGCAGCCAGTTTTTCTCCAAAGTTGAAACAGACTGATATTTCTCTCAGGGAGCAGCATTGATCTGTCGACAAAAAATGTTGCAACCAGAGATTTTCAGGAACCTAACCCTGAATTTTCCCTAGGAACTGACAGCCTTTTTGTTGTATCTTGAGTCTCCTGACTTCCACCACGCTTCAAGGTAGCATGAGGCCCACCTGTTTCCACAGAGGAGGGGTGGGGAACCTGCGGTCTTGGGGCCACAGGTGGCCTTCTGGATTCTTGGAGGCCTTTTGATGAAATACAGGTTTAGATTCGGTTGAGGGGCCACACTCAGGGATCTGGAGGGCCACATGTGGCCGTGACGCTGCAGGGTCCCCACTCCCTCATTCTGTGGCCTTGGCCATTTTAAGAAACATTCTTATGCCTTGGTTTCCTCATCCGTAAAATGAGAATAAGAGGAGCACCTTCTACTTAGCGTGATTTAGAGCAGCACTTCTCAACTTGTTAAAAAACAAAGATTCTGATTCAGTACGTCTGCAGCTCTATTTCTGATATTGCAGAGTAAGGTCCTAACAGACTAATAATTTATAACAACTGTAAACTCTGAACAAAATTCAAAAAGCAATTATCTTAGGTCTCTGAAGAGTGGGGGAAAAAAAAACAGGTAGGTTTTGGAGGGGAGTCAAATCTTGGAGGTAGGGACCAGCATGGGATGAGTTTCTCAATTTTGCTACTCCAACGGCAGGCCACAGTTGCACAGAGAAGCTAAAACTCTCATAGTAAGCCTTCCAACTCCCCGGCCTGGGAAACCAGAGAATGGAGTACAAGGCAACAATAACCATAGTGAAAGACAATCCTAGAGGGAGGAGAGAAAAGAGAGGGAACCCCAAATTCTGGGTATAGATTCAGACCAAATTTCTAGCTGATCCATTGACCATGCATGTACAGGAGAGACTCAAAGTAGATCACAGGTCAGGCTTAAAGAATTAAACTAAGATTTTAACTGCTGCCCACACAGTTGAGACTGAGTTTGCAATCAACAAACTTAATTTCCCACTAAAACAAAACATTAACACTCTTTGGAGGAATATAACATAATCCATAATCACAACAAAACATTCACAACATCTGGGATAAAATCCAAAATTATTTAACATGCACAGATCAGGAAGATGTGACCCATTGTCAAGGGAGAAGACAATCAACACAAGCCAACCCTGAGATGACCCAGATGTTGGAATTATCAGACAAGGATTTAATACAACTACTATAATGATGTCCCGTTACATAAAGAAAAATGTGCTCATACTGGATGAACAGATGAGAAATCTCAGCAGAGAAGTAGAAAACATAAAAAAGAACCAAATGGAAATTTTGAAACTAGAAAATACAAAAAATAAAGTCAGTAAGCTTGAAGATAGATCAATAGAAATTATCCATTCCTAAGAAAAGAAAAAGAAAAAGATTGAGAAATAAAATGAACAGAGTCTCAGGGGCCTGTGGGTTAATATCAAAAATTCTAAAATATGGGTAATTGGAGTCCCACAAGGAAAAGAGAGAAAAAAGAGACAATGAGGCAGGAAAAAAAATGTATTTGAAGAAATAATGTCCAATGAACTTCCCCAAATTGGTGATTTAGTAGATCCAGAGAAAGGGCTGAGACTCTGCCTTTCTAACAAGCTCACAGGTGACATGGATGGGGGCCACACTTTGAGTGGATAGGATCTGGACCAGCACTGTTTCATAGAACTTTCTGCAATGTGAGAATGTTCTATATCCTCACTGTCTGATGTGGTAGTCACTAGCCACGTGTGGCTATCGAAAACTTGAAATGTGGGTAATGTAATTATAATACTTAATTTTACTTTTAGTTACTATAAGCCTACATTTTGAAAAACCACATGTGGCTACTGGCTGCCATATTGAATGATGCAGGTGTATCCAATGGGATGGTACTTGTAAATAACGTGCATGATGCTCAGCGTAAAACAGCTCTCAATATGCATGTACCATTATGAGCGCAGCCTCACCATCACAGTCCACCTACTTCATCTTCCTGCTCAAGATCGTCCCTGCTTGTCCCCCAGCAGACTGGAACAGGGCACTCTTCCTCACAGCCCCTGGCTCTTTCCAACCCCTAATCATTATTGACGACATTTTTACAGCCTCTTCCACTGTCCCACCTAGTGTGAGACGATAACTTTTGTCTTACCCTGATTCTTTTAATTTTTCTGTGAGCCAGATAATGTTAGTCCTCTTTGGAGGAGGCTGGGGCCGCTCACTGGAGACTCCTATACTTTAAAGGACCCTTCAGCCCTTTCACTGAAATGGCGTCAGGTCTTTATTCTTCGCTTAAAGAAGAATTTGTGAGAGCACAACACCCAGGCACCGGGGAGCCCTTCTGTTCGTCTCTGCTGCGCTCTTATCAAGCCTCACCACTCAGCCGACACACTCGTAAGGATCAAGGCTGGATGTGAATATCTATTAACTTTATGGGGAGGAGAGACCATCATCATAATCAAGCCGTTTCTGTACAACAACATTAAGCAGCAGCTACTGGGAGAGTCTGTAATTGGCACGTTCCCACTCCAGCTGGAAAGAGTGTAGCAAGAAGGAAGCAATGCAAAGCAGCTGCACTCCTGTCACCCGAGAGTGGGAATAGGGAATTTTCCGGAGTTGACTTCTTGGTTCCAACTAAGCTAGAAGCTGAGGAGTTATGTACAAGAGCCCTGGAGCAGGCTTCAGAGGGCTCTGTCCTGTACAAGCTGTGTGACCTTAGGCAAGTTACTTAGCCTCTCTGAGTCTCAATTTCTTTATATGGTAAGTGGAGGTAATAAGAGTATCTATCGTATAGAGGTATTTTCAGGTGTGAAAATGGAGATAGTCCCAACAAGAAGTCAATGTGAACATCACAGCAATCCTACAGAATGACTTTTGAAGTCCCTTTGATCAGAAATATCTCCCTATCTCAGGTGCCTAAAATTTCACCACTAAGTATCTTGGCTTGAGGCTATAGTGGAGAATTATACTCACCTGGGAGGGACCCCAGGCTTAGACTATCCTAGTCCAAGGTTTCTCAAACCTTAAAGCATGTGCAGGTTACCTGTGGATCATGTTTAAATGCAGATTTGGGTTCACAAGCCTGGGGTGGGGCCTGGGAATCTGAATCTCCAACAAGTTCTTGGAGAATATAGATGGTGCTGTTCCACAGACCACACTTCAGGTATGAGGCCCCAGGGATTTTGCTGCAGGTCATAAAACCGGTTTCCTTTGTAGGGAAACACCTTGTTCAGAGCGACACACCAAGTATCTGAAACTTCAGATAAAAAATTGGAAATGCTGGATAATAATTTTATTGTATTATTAACTCTACTTTATAGCTAAAGAGGCTACATCCCAGTGAGGTTACATTTGCCCAGACGTGCACAGCTAGTGAGAGAAAAATCTGTAATTTGAACCCAGGGCTACATGGCCCCTGTGTGCTTCACCACTGTGAAGTACCCATGATAAGGCTACTATCCCAGAATCTTCATCTTGCTGTGGGGGCTGTGGGGGACACCCAGTAGCCTAAAATACTAGTGCATAAGCTGTCAGTGGTACCCCTGTCGGCATATTGGAATCTCCTGGGGAGACATTTAAATGACCAATACCCAAAGCCCACCATGGACCAATTAAATCCGAATCTCTGGGGGTGGGACCCTAGGTCTTAATATTTTAAGATGTGTCTGATTTGCGGCCAAGGAAGAGAATTGTTGGCTTAGAGCCTGGGCTCTGACCGCTAAGGGAGATGGTGCAATTGAAAAAGCCAAGGGACTCAGCAGAGAGGCAGCCAATACAATGGAAGTTCCCACCCCGGCCGGGTGCCAGCAGCCACTCCTTCCTGCTCATCAACATTAACATTTTACGACCGCAGTGTCTCCTTATTCCCGTGCATAATGGAGCCTGGGGAGGATTAAGATGGGTACGCAATAATGAGGGGAAGGTGGGAAGAGGATTTCGGTGGGTATATAATTAGAGTCACTAATTGTCCAATGTTAAAGATGCTTTTCCTGGATCTCATCAAGATGTTTAGTAAACAAAGGGAGAGGGGAAGAGTTCAGTGACAGCCACAGCTGTGTCTCCCAGAGCTTCGCCCCAGTGAGAGTCTAAGAAACCCAACAGTCCTTGGTTGGGTGCTGCTCTGGGCTGGGGGAGCCAGAGACCCTTACGTGGCAGCAGCGGGAGGGGGACAGAGAGGGCTTTGGAATCTATGTATTCTATGATAACTTGATCATTCCACAGATGGGAAAAACCAGTGATCACTATCCCAACTCCTAAAATTGCTGCCCAGACCTTGTGGCATCTGTCCATCCCCAGGAAGGCCTCTGAATGGACCACTGCTGGGTCTTGCCTACCTGACATCCCTTCTCCTCCATCTGCTACTAGCAACTTCATTTTTATTTGGGGACCTGTTCCCACCCACCCATCCTCATCGAATGCAGTTCTTTGGAGCTGAAAATCAAAGTGCTCCTTCCTTCCTTGACAGAAAGACCAGCTCACGACTCAGTCGGGACTGCTCAGCTCTCTCCTAGGAGTCAAATCTGAAGCATAGTGAAGACAGATCGGAAGTAGGCAAAGCTAACCCGTTGTCACCACCAAGCCCCAAAGCCATTGGTTTCCATGGCTGCCCAGGTCCCCAGGGTGCCAAAGTCCTTTCCATTTCTAGGACATGTTGTTTAGCTAGTCTTCGGTTCTATGAGATATTCCTACCCACTCACTTTTGCTCGAATTAGCCAGGAGTTTGATGATGCAGTGACCCGTGTTTCATGAGCCGGAGCCTGGAAACAAGGCAGTGGGGTACTGAAAACACTCTGCTTCCCCCATCACAGAGCTTTGAACTGATAGACTATTGCAATGACAGGGGACTTCACTGGTCAGCTCCCTGCCAAGTCACCATCCAGCCCTCCAGCGGGAAGTCCTCTGCCTCCCAGCAAACCTGCTTCAATGGGTTTTGACCAGCTCTGCCACTGACGAGCTGTGTAATATTGTACAAATTACTTAGCTCCTCTGAGCCTCAGTTCATGTGTGTTATATCAGTGTGTGTTCTAAACGAGATAATGTCTGGAAAATACTTTGCATATATGCAGTCCACAGTAAGTACTCAGCTAAAGGCAGTTACCGTATCTTGTATGGAAACAAAATCCACCTAGTCCCAGAAACCCCCTGACGCACACACATGCTTACTTTGTAGAACCAAAGATCTTTGACAAGGGCGACACTTCTGGGTCTTTATGTTACTGAGATAACAGGCCCAGAGAGCCTCAGAAAGTAACCCAGAGCTGCACAGCATACAACAGTGGTGCAGGGCTTGAGTTTCAGAGTCTCTCGCCTGCTGGCTGTTCTTTGAGCCACACCTTCAATGGTGTCTCCAGGGCCCAAAAGAAGAGTTGAAACCACAAAGATGGTCAACAGAGAAGAAAATTACTTCTTGTGGCAGGAGAAAGAAAGAGGAGATTATCTGGTCTCCTGCTCCCAGATCCCATCTTGAGTGTGTCCATCACCCATCAGCTGGCTGGGTAATTGCCTACACAGTTACTGACTTACAGCTCAAATTAGATGCTGTGGCCCACATTTGGGAAACGAAATAACTCACTCTTCTGAATTTGGTGCTGAGAATCTGCATTTATAAATCCAGCCCAGCGTGGGATCCAGGACAAATAAAACTCTATTCCCTGGACAGGTTCAGATGAGGCACCCATTCTTATTACCAACCCAATTAAAGCTGCCTCGAATCACAAGATGTAGAAAGGGGTAGTGAGACATACCAGAAATCTCAAAGTCAAAGAGAGGCACAGGCCAGGAAAGTAATGTCAGTGAATGAGGAGGGACAGGTGGATACTATGGTGAACTGAAGTGCACATGCCCCGCCTAAAGGAGGAAGCCACCACTCAGCACCAGCCAGTAATTGCCAAGTGGGAGTGTCTGCCCGGGGTTGCCAAGCCCAGCTCCATCACTTACCGGCTGTGTGACCTTGGTCGAGTCACTTAACCTCTCTGTCACTCAATTTTCTCATCCACAAAATGTGGATAATAATAATGACTACGTCTTAGGGTTGTAAGAATTAAATGAGTCATACATGGAAGCGTTTAGAACAGCACCTATCCCATAGTAAGAACTCAATAATTGTTAGCTATGATTGAGTAGATGGTTTTGAAACAAGGGATTCCTGGAGACAATACTAGAGTGGCTAACTGCATGGGGTGGGACCAGTTGACTAAAGGGTCTTTCCTTTTGGCTGGAAGCCTGGCATTCCAGAAGACTCCAGAATAGTCACACGGGGACCTTTCTGCTCATCTTATTTGACTCTTACGTTGTTGTTGTTGGACAATAAATACTTATTCAGGCCAATGGATAGTAATATTTATTGACTTACATAAAATGTTACTTATTGGGGTCCACGCTAATGATATGGATTGAGGATTTCCCCTCACTGGTCTTTTAGGGTCGGGCCTCAGTGTGGCTGTAGTGCTGCCACCGTCCACTTTCGGCTGTGAACCGAGCTTATTTCTCTCCCATCAGTTGGAAGCCCCCCCACAGGTGAGAGCCAGGGAGAGGCCCTGGGGGCTTGTGTTCCCTGGACCGGCTGGAACTCTATCCCATACGTGCTACCTCCACTTTACAACAAATTGCCACTGGGTGCACCTGACCTTATGCCCGTAAGGGTCTGAGAGTGCCCAGCTCATGAAGAGACCAGCAGCTTCTGACGTCATGGTCCCTTGCTATCACATGACCAGATACCCAGTTGTCACCAGAGCCCAGCCGCAAGCCAGGAGCTGCTTTCGAAATGATGGGCAGTTGCGTGCTTTAGATGGTGTGTTACTTTCCCAGAGCTGCTAGAACAAATGACCACAAACTGGGCGGCTTAAAACAACAGAAGTTTATTCTTCACAGTTCTGGAAGCTAGAAATCCCAAAATCAAGGTGTTAACAGGGTTAGTTTCTTCTGGAGGCTCTGGGGGAGCCCTGCCCCTCTCCCCACCTCTGGTGTTGCCGGCCATCCTTGGTGTTACTTGATTTGTGGGTGCATCACTCCAATCTCTGCCTCGTCTTCACACGGTATTCTCTCCCTGTGAGTGTGTAGGTGTGCCTCCAAATCTCCCTCTCCTTATAAAGACACCAGTTGTTGGATTTAGGGTACACCCTAATTCAGAATGACCTCATTTTAACTTGATTACATCTGCAAAGACACTATTTCCAAATAAGGTTATATTTATTGGTACCAGGAGTTAGGAGTCCAATATGTCTCTTTGAGGGACACAAATTCAACCAACCAGAGATAGCGTGGCTATGCTCCAAAATCCCGGCCTCCTTCTCTACCCAAAATCCCTTCAGTTCCGTGATCTCTGCCAAGTCATATGGCTCAGGCAGCAGGGCTGCTCGTACAGCAGCCTGGACCGGCTCCAGCACCCTTTCCTGCTCTTGGCCCAACTCAAACACTAGCAGCCTTTCCTGTCATCCAATACACGTGTTGGAGAAAAGTCTTTTCAAGTGCAAAATATCCTATCATCAAAGCACAAAAAGGCCGACCAAAGGACATGCTCCGGGGTGGAAGAATCGAGATGAACTCAGAAGGTCTGAGTAATAACCCCTGGGGAAAGCGGGGAGGTGGGCAAGGTCAAATGAGCATTGTTGATGCTCTGCATGCAGCATCCCTGAAGACTCATCCTCACCTGCTGCTGTTTCCTCGAAGATTCCGTGGGTGGGGTCGGAGGGGGCTAGTCACCTGCCCCACCGCAGATGGCGGAGGAAGGAGAGCTGTGGGCTGGCAGTGCGTTCAAGGCACAGCCCTGGAGTCTGGGGAGAAAGTTACCTTGGAGCCTCCCAACTTCCACTGGGGACCCATCACCCCCAGTTCAGGGCAGGAGGTCTTCCCACCTGGCATACTGGAGTCAGGAGGAGGTGAACATGAACCCCGGCCCTGGCACGTGCCAGCTGTGTGGCTGGGGCATGTCAGTGTCAGCTCAGTGGAAACTGATGCACATGTATGTGTATGTATGTTGACACATATACACACAGTTAAATCAGCTTAAACTTTAAACTTGACAACAATTCTTAGAGGCAGGTTTTATTAGTCCCTTTTGACTCTTCCATGATTCCAGGGGCCACAAGCCCACAGGGATTCTAAAGACACCCTATTTTTTTTTCTTTTCCTTCTCTTTTGCTGCCTGCGATGTCTGAGATGGAAAGGCATGCCAGCCCCTGCTTGGGGAATGCCCCCGTCTCCTCCCGCTCAGCTGTCTGGCCCAGATCCCCGGCACCAGTGTTGACACCGTCTCCCTGAGCTGGCGTGTTCTGACAGTGTGCTGGTGATGGGACGCCACCGGCAGTTCATTAGCCTCCTCCGTTCCCGGGTTTGGCTCGTCTCTGCCCAACACCTGACACATGTCAGCTCCGGCTGGAAATGGGATCCAATCTGGAAAGTCACTTGACCACAGCGGGGGTCTGAAGGGAACAACTGAAACCCCCACCCAGACTCCTGCCGGCTGTCATTCCCTGGGGCTTCGAGGGGGTTCTGGGCGCAGTGAGGTGGGCTTCAGTCTTGAGAGGCTCCACCCGGGAGGGGAGACTCAAGGACAGGGAAGGCGGAGCTGAAGGAAGGCGGCCGGGGTCCCAGTCCTGCCTCGGCTGCCCCGCCGCTCGCTTGCCCTGTGACCTTGGGCGAGTCCTTCGCCTTCCTGGGTGACGTGGTGCAGACCAGGTGCTCAGACCGGTGTCAGACAGACCCCGCTGGGAATCCCAGCCCTGACACCACCAAACGGATGAACTTGGGCAAGCTCTTTCACCTTTACAAGGCTCAGTTTCTTCATCTATGAAATGCAAGTGAATACCAGCACTCATTCAGAGGGTGACTTCGAGCGTCCCACGAGAATGCGTGTAGCATGTTTGGCATGGTGCACAGCACGCGTGCAGTCATTGTGCCATCAACATGTCACTCTTACCCACGTCACCGTCACTTCATGGACTGGCACATTTGCAATCCACCTGGCAGTGAACCATGCGCAGGGGGTGTGCAGTGTGGAATCAGCATCCATTCAAGTACGGCCTCGATCGTGTTCTGATGTGAGACCACTCATTCATTCATTCAACCCCACTCACTGAGCGAATGCAATCAACGATCACACATCTGTAATAGATGTCGGTATTATGTGACACCGCCATTTATTGGAGACGTAATAGGTAGTAGACAAAGATAACTAAGACCCAGCATGAGAAGTTCTCTGAATCTCAGTTTTCCTGTCTGTGAAAAGGGCACAGGGATCTTGCATTGCCTTGTAGGCTCATTGTGCAGATCTTACAGGATAACTAGCATCACGCATGCGTTGTCCCATTTAATCTTTGTGGTGACCCTATACAGCAGGTACAATTTTCATCCCCATTTCACAGGTAAGGAAACTGAGGCTCAGAGAGGTACAATGGTTTTCCTAAGGTGGAATAGCTGGAGAGGGGAGGAGACGGGAGGAGTGGGGAGTCAAACCCAGGCGTTGTGTCTCCAGAGCCCACACTCTCGACCACTCCAAGCTGAAATCAACCCTAAACAGGGGCCAGTGCTCCCTTTTCCCGGATTTCCCAGCATCCTTCCAGCCTGGCCTGCCTGTTTTGGTGGAGTCAGCAGGCAAGGAGACTCCGGTAGGTACTTGCTCCCAGAACTCTCTGAATGCAGCTCATGTTTCCTGGTCTGAAAAACCTAAATTCTCAGAAATGCAGGCCTGGGCTTATTTTGCCCACTGAACTGGATGCATTGAACAGCTCTGGGGGTCCCAGAAGGCTTGGCCCAAAGAGCTTCTGCCCCTTGCAGCGGCAATAGCAGGACCTCAACATCCCTTTGCATTTGGTGGTTCTTACTTCTTCCTGATAGAATTATCCTTCCTGCTCGTTTGGCCATCTCAATCCCTGCTTCCTTCCCAGCCCGTGATCTCAGAGGGGGCTGAAGGGGCAGCTCTGTTGAAAGGGCCTCGCACACAGGTGTCTACTCCCCAGGCAAAGCTGAATGCCGCAGCCCCCAGGTGGACTAGTACATCCCTGCGCTGTCCAGATCGCTGCTAAATCCCCAGAACCGAGCACAGGGTTTGGCTCCTGGAAGGCACCAGGTAGATACATAACTGTTAAATGCATAAAAAACATCCCACTAGAAGAAGTAGCAGTACCACTAATTATATTGCACATGTTTAACAAGTACCTGTGACACGCCAGGGGTTCTACATACAATGTCTGATTTAGTTATTTTTCCTCTTTATAGATAAGGAAATTGAGGAGCACAGCTGTCCTTCATCCTCCCGCCATACAGAGAATTGGGGGTGAGGAGAGGAACCAGTCACTGAGAAAATCCTATTAGGACACCAGCAGCAGATACGATTTCTTGGGCCAGGCTCCCTACTGATCATTATACATACATTATCACCAACCCACACTGTCACCTGAAGAATAGCTATTACTACCCCCATTGTATGAATGAGGAAATGGAGAGTTGTGAGGTTTAAGTATTAATAACTGGCTTCTATGTGGCAGAGTCAGGATTCAAACCAAGGTCAGCCCAAGTCCAAGTTCTGTGTGCTTAACCGTGATGCCACATTGCCTCTGGCCTCCCTTCCTGGGGCCAGCGGGAACAGGAAGTGCAAAGGAACATTGCTATGACCAGGGTACTTAGGTCACTCTGAGGCAAAGGATTCCAATCTCGGGTACCCAGCATCACCAGAGAGAGGGCTCAGCCTCCACGCTAAAGCTCTGCAGCATTCGTCCTCTCCTTGTCCCGGACTCTCCTGGCCAAGGAGAGGGGCACTGACCGCCCACTCTGCAGGGACCTCACAAAGGAGCAGGTGGGGACCATGTGAGAAGAGGGGAAGCTGATAATCCTCTCTGGAAACCTAAGTCTTACCTGAGGGAGAAAAATAAACAGTCTCTAACAAAGAAGTGGGAAAGGAAGACAAAGATACAATTGTCCTTGACAACTAGGTCCGGGAAATGCATTGTTGCCAGGGCAACAGCCAAGGAGGCAGGGGTATCAAACAGCAGCAATCACTGTCTGTACCACCTATGTCGAGAATCACTGTTCTATAGCAGTGGATAGAATCGTGCACTCTGTTCATTTATCAAAATGGAAAGGTGCTCGCCATATTCTAAGTGAATATCATAGAAGGGAAAATGCTATGGACAGTTTATTAGTTGGGATTCATGCGGTAGTTTATTGGTTACCCTTGCCGCAATACCATCCTGCCCGCTTCTTCCTTACTCATAGTGCTCTGATTTTGCTCTATTAAAAACATCCCTGGAGGATGAATTAATGTTTGTTTGAACTAATCATGGGGCAACGATTCCCCTCCTCCAGTGACTAGTCTAGAAGTGGGCATGTAATGCAGATCTGACCAATGAGACAGAGGTAAACCTGCTGAGAGCTTTTCAGAATGGAATCTTCCCACCCCCTCCAATTAAGAGAGTGGTACGTGCAGAGAAAGTGCCTGTCCTGCTCTAGCTGTCTTCCCTTCCTGGTTTCAGACACTATCTTGCGGGGGTGGGGATGTGATTCTTGGAGGTGCAGCAGCCACCTTGTCACCATGAGGGGAGTCGTAGCCTACACACCAGGGAAGGCAGGCCAAAAAGATAGTATTAATAAATACTTTGGTGACATCAAACCATCCTAGAACTACCTTCCAGAACTACTTTCCACCAGGTGTTCTGGTAAATAAATGTCTTTAATATTTAAGATATTGTTAGTGTTTATTTGTTTGTTTCTGCCACTAGCCACAGGACTCTTGGTTGCAAGTAACAGAAACCCTTTCAATCTAGTTGATTTGGAAAAGGGAGGTTGGTCATAAGGATACTTAGAGAATCCAAGGGTAAGATGTGACTGAGTTGTAGGATCATCTCTGAAATCCTCTCTCAGTTGGCATCCTTCTACTCCCTCACTGCGGACACTCCTCAGTGCCCAAGGCTGCACCATAGTGCAATGCCACCTACTCCAGATTCTCACTGCTCCATTTCAGACATCAGCAAGACCCAGGCTGGAAGCTCTTGGTCACCATTCCAAGTCCCTAATAATAGGACTGATGGACTCAGTGTGGGTGGGGTGCTCATGCTGAACTTAATCAACTGTAACCAGGAGTGGGTTGTGGTGCCCAAGCATGGCCTCCAGGAGCATGCCAGGGAGGCATGGATGGGGAGATGGCCAGTTCCTAACATGGGGAAGTGTTGCTCACTAGACAAAAAGTATCCACTGCAAATTCTGGAAGGATTACACATCAAAATTTAATGGTGTTCACTATGTATGGTTGGACTATAATATTTTTTCTTTATGCTCATCTGTGTGCTCTAGCTTCCCTACAATAAGCATGTCAAAGGAATCAGCAAGACCCGGCCATGCCACTTCCTAGCCATGTGACTTCACCTTTCCGAACCCGTGTTTCCTCATCTCTAAAAATGATCAACCTCCTCTCTATTTCGCCAAGTCGCGGGAAGGACTCAAGAGGATAAAAGAGGTCCAGAGCTTGACACACGGTCAACTGACAGGTTCTCAAGGGATAAATGTGCTTTCCTTATCTCCCCTGTTCAGCTGTTAGCCTGCAGTGGGTGGGCACCCATCTGTGTACCCCCTATAACACCTGCATTGGGTTTAACAGTGTCCCCTTCACCAACATGCATGTCCACCCAGAACCTGTGACTATGATCTTATTTGGAAATAGGGTCTTTGCAGGTGTCGCCAGGGTAGGACGAGGTCGCACTGGCTTAGAGTAAGGCTTAAACCAGTGATGGGTGTCCTCATAAGGACAGGGGGATTAGAGACACAGAAGCACAGGGAAAATGGCCATGTACATCTGGCAGAGACAGAAATCAGTTTTGCTGCGACAAGACAAGGAATGCCCCGGGTCCACCAGAAGCCAGAAGAGGCAAGGTAGGACTCGTCCTTGAGGGGTGTGGTCGGTCAACACCTTGAGTTTGTTCCTCCAACATCTAGAACTGTGAGAAAATAAATCTCTGTTGTTTTAAGCCACGTAGTTTGTGGCAATTTGTTCGGACAACCCTAGGAAACTACTGCAGTGCTTAACACAGTACCTTTACATGGTCCATTCTCAATAATTGTTTGGTGGGCGAGTGAGTGAATGTATGAATAAAACTGGAAATAGAGTCTGACTGGGCTTAGCTAAATAGCTGTGCCAACCCCTCTTGGTTGGCACAATGTTCAATCATCTCTCCTAATTATTGGTTACTGTAATTCACTCATTCATTCATTCATTCATCATTTCTCATTTATATTTATTGAGCTCCTGCTTTGGGCCAGATCAACCCAGATAAACACTGGGTGGTAATCCCATTTTAACCACAGCGAGAATGTGGGGACTGATCTCTTCTGCCTGTCCCCACCGCCCCACGCACCTGTGTTTTGATCGATGGCTCCCCGGGAGCCACCCGACCGTGCTCACACAATAAAAGGAGAGAAGAAAATTTAATAAGATTCCAAATTGCCTTCCCTTGCATTCAAATTGCTTCATATATTATGTTCATGATAACTACTGTAGTTCCTATTTTTTCTCAAGCCCCCACTCCCTTCCTTTCTAATACAAGTTCTTGCGTTAATGAATTCTAGATTTTCATTTAATAAACGTTGTGTGGGAAGCTTCATTATTTGCGACTTCATCAATCTAAAGCAGACACACAAATGCCCCTTTCCTAAGTACCTGGGATCAATAGAGCATGATTCTCACGTACGGGGGCCCTCCACGCCGCCACTAAGAAGAATTCAGTAATTGAAAAGACCTTATAAATCAATACAGCCAAATTGAAAACTCCAAGAGAACTCCACATCATTCACTGAGGTGCTTGTTAAGATTTCTCTTTACTTTTAGAGGGGGAAAAAAACAACACTGGGAGAAAGGTTGAAGAGGGGAAGAAAGGAAACAGATATTTCTATTTAATCCTAATCACTCAGCAGAGACTGAGGAACTCCTACTTAGCATGTGGATTCAATTTAGCTTTGATTACTTGGCCTGATTAAATTTTTTTTGTTTGTTTTTGCCTCTGTTCAAACATAAGATCGCTCCACCCCAGACCACCCAGCGACAGTGTCTGAGTCTTTTTCCAGGAAGACATCTCGAGAAAGACAGAATTCCAGTGTTCGCCATGAAGCCTGCCATAGAGCAGATGCTCAATAAATGTTGTGGATTTCAACTGAATTGCATTGAACTGAGTGATCACTATTCTAGAATCTTTGGAGAACCAGAATACAGGACAGAACCCCTTCCTCCCTGTTCCCCTCTGCTCATTTTCCTTGCCTGACAATTCTCTACCATGGCTACAAAAGTTGAATAAAATTTTTGTTGGGTTTCCAGAATGTAGTTTGAGTTGGTTCTGCTACCACCATCCTCTGATTGGCTTCCTGGTTGCAATGATCAAATCAGCTTTAGAAAGAGCCCACCCAACAGGGAGAAGAATAATCTATCAGTTGACGACAGCACATAGATGTTTGGATGTTTCAAACATGCCTCAAACTCAACCAGTGCAAAACTCGACGGAGCATCTGCACCCCATTCCCAATCTCGTTCAGTGTGCTTCCCTTCCTGCGTGCTTCGCTCGGAACATGGCACCTCTGTCCCTCCCTCAGGTTGAACAACACCTCTGCCTCCTTCTTCCTGCCTCTCCCTCTGCCCCTCCACACACATCCAATCCCTAGCCAAGTCATTGTCTCCACTCTTCTTAAATATCTCTGGATTCCACCCACCTCTCTCCATGTCCATCGCCACCGCTCGACTCTGTGCCATCTCTTTCTTGTGTCACCACAATTATCTCCTAATTGATCTCCCCACCTTGCTCTTGCCTCCCCCAACCCAAGGGACCTTTCTAAGCTGCTTATCTGACTGTGTCCCATGCCTGTTCTAAAATCCTTCCATGGGCTTTCCATTGATTTTGGATTAAGGACAAATTCTTTATCCTTTATAAAGTAGAAAGAGGTCTGGCCCCTGCCCAGCTTTCCTTCCTCCTGTTATAGCCTACGGACAGCCCCTCCCTGCCTCTGAGCCTTTGCATGGGCTGTTCCCCCTGCCTGGAATGCTCTTCCTCCTGCCCTTCTATTTACTAGGTCCAGAGACCATTCTTTGGGTCTCTGCCTCATTGTCCACTCCTTGGAGAGCCCTCCGCCGACTCCACAGAGCTAAATTCAGTGAGTTTATTATGTATTCTCAAAGATCCATGTGTTGTGGTCTTTTTGTTTGTTTGTTTTTTTGGTTTTTTTGTTTTTTGTTTGTTTTTTTTTTGCTTTGTAGCACTTATCACAAGTATAATTAAGGAATTTTTGTGTAATTGTTTGTTTAAATAGTTTTTGTTTAACTAGACTGTAAGCACAATGAGACAGGGTCCTCACAGCCCTAATCCCGATTTACACGTCTTTCTTTGACTTTTAATTGCAAAATCACCCTCAATTCAAGATGCCCTTGGTATCCTGAGAAGCCCTTCGTGGCCCAGGACTCTTGGCCCATCCTCTCTGCCAAGCCCATAGGCAGCCAATCCCCCAGGGAAATCTCGAAAGTGAAAGGCCCAGAACACCACCACCTCCTAAAAGTGATCAAAGCTATCTACCTAATTTCCTTAAATACAGAGCTGAAAGTAACACAGCCAATGGCTTCAAGCCATGGATTAGGTTATGCTAATTACACCCTTAGAGAGCCCAGCCTGAGGCCTCATAGCAGGAAAGAAATTCAGGCAGCAGGGAGCTCCCGGGGAGAAGAAAGGAAGTGTGGTAGCTCAGAGTGGGAGGAAGTGAGATGGTGGGTGGATTCAAGAAAAAGGAAGTTGTTTGGGAGTTGAAAAAATAAAGGAAATTCAAATTAAAACAACAAAAGGGTATCTTTTTGCCAATCAGATTAGCAAAACCAAACCGCTGGGAAATGCACTCCCAAGACAAGGCCAATGACAAGGCAGACCAGTGCCGCCTGTTCCGAGGGCAAGACTCCCTCAAACGTCAAAGCTCGCATAAACTTCTACCCTCCTGACGCCACTTCTAGGATCCATCTTTTCTACAGAAATACATGTGCACAAATATATATATATGGAAATGAGTGTGCATGAAACAAACACACAAAAAAGGCAGAAACAATTAAATGTCCATCAATAGGGGAATGGATGATATTCTGTTGGAATATTAAATCTCTCTTTTTAAAAATGAAGTTCTCCTTGTGTGCTCAAGATCTATTTATAATAAAGTATTATTAAAAGGAAAAGAAATGCAAAATGACATATAGGCACACATATGTCTATATGTGCAAATGCATAGGAAAAAAACTGCAAAAGTGCACTGTTAAAAAGAAGACACCTCTAGAGAGAGAAGTAGGACTTGTACTTTGTATTCTATACAAAAAAAAATCTAAGAAAAAAATAAATTAATGAGCAATATGGTTCATCAATTTAAAAATCTCCCTTTTCCAATACTATCTTCTAGCCCTGCCATACTTTTTGTTGTTGTTTCTATTTTAGCCTACAGCACCTAGTATTCCCAGGCAGTCTCCCATCCAAGTACTAACCAGGCCTGACCCTGCTTAGCTTGCAGGGATCAGATGAGATCAGGTATATTTAGGGTGGTATGCCCATAGATCCTGCCATTCTTAATAAGAAGGTAGATGTTGATCCTAATTTTAACTATTGAGAAGGCTTTCAGACATGTGCCTTCCTTGGTCTTCTCTGACCATTGCCCAAGCCTACAACAGCCCAGCATCCAATCCATGACTGTGCTCCCTGCCACGGGCTGCCCTAAATACAGGGGAGCTCTAGGCAAAATTTGCACATGTTGTAGTTATAGTCTTGCATGATCTTTCACTTTCGTCTTTTTCTAAATCTTGATTTAAATTTTGTTTCTTTCACTGTTGTCTTTTTGTAAATCTTGATTTAAGTTTTATTTCCCTTGGCACATTTTCTCCCCTTCCAGATAATTTTGCCATGGATATTGCACTCTTTAAGACTTTCTTGGTTGCAAGTGACAGAAACCAAATTAGCAAAAGGTGGAATTCATTGTAAGCATTCAATAAATTTTGCTGTTACTGCTGTCCCTGTAGTTGCTATTAAAGGCAGGACTTGGCTGGGTTTCAGGAACAGCTGGATCCAGGAATTTATGCATCATCAGAAATTTCTTAATATTCCGCTGTTGTTCATCTCTGCTTTTGTTTCAGTGGAGTTTCTTCGTAAGTTTCACTTGTAAGTGAAACCCAAGTCAAACCAGCTTTAGTGAAAAAAGTAGGGTGGGAGATGTTTACTGGCTCACATAACTGAAAACTCCAGGGCTGACTTCAGGAACTCCTTCATATAGGTGCTAAAACTATGTAAATTACATACTCACCCTGGAAGCTAGGGTATGGAGTCAGTTCTATTCAACCCACATAAATTCAGAGAGGGAAAAGGGTCATTGCTGCAAAACTAAATCAGGGTGTTATCACCAAAAAAAGGTAGAAGAGTAGGTAGAAACAACACCAGAGACCCTCCCTCTCTTTCTCTGAAAAAAAGGCTTCTTCGGGCTCTCTGATCTTTATGGTGGGAAATAAGGCTGCCAACAAATTCCAAACCCGCTTAGCCTTACTCTCTCAATTCCAAGCTCAAAACTTTCAGTGAGGGTCTTGTGCTGGTTATCTACTGCTGTGTAACAAATTATCCCAAAACTGAATGGCTTAAAACAACAACATGCATTATCTTGCATAGTTTCTGTGGCTCAGCAATGCAGGAGCAGCTTAGCTGGGTGGTTACAGCTCAGTGCCTCTCATGCCACAAATCATCTGAAGGCTTGACTGGGGCTGGGGAATCCATTTCCAAAATAAGTCGCTTATGTGGCTGACAAGTTAGTGCTGGTGACCACAGATCCTCACCATGGGGGGCTCTCCGTAGGCTACCAGGGTGTCCTCACAACATGGCAGCTGGCTTCTTCTAAAGTGAGTGATCCAAGACAGAGAACATCTGGCAGAAACTATCCTTTGTGTGACCAGCCTCAGAAATCACGTACCATCATTCTATTCATTGAAAGCAAGTCCCTAAATCCAGCCCACATTCAATGGGAGGGAGAGCTTTACTTTTTGAAGGAGGGAGTGTCAAAGAACTTGTGGATATATTTTTAAACCACTACAAAATTGATTAGTCTTTCTTGGGTCAAGTTTTCACCCTTAAATCAATCAACTGTGAGCAAAGGCAGGGTTACATTGTAACATGGCTGCTCCCACTACAATCTTGTGGATATGAGTAGAAATACATTTCCAGAAAGGGGGATGCACCACCAGAGAAGAAATAACTCTTTTCTTCCAGCTCTAAAAAGAAAAATCCCAAGGAAGAATTCTGATTGGCTCAGCTTGTATCACATGCCCCTCTCAAGAGCCATCGATCACTGTGGTCAGGGGCAGGATTTGTTGTTGAAATATGGAAGTGGAGGAAGGGTCTCAGATGATCACACAAGACAGTCCCTACTGTGTGACTTTAGACGTAATACTTAATCTCTTTACGTCTTAGTTTCAACATCTGCTAAATAGAGATTAGAGGCATAGAGTTTTCATAACTATTAAATTAGGTAATATCTATAATATGCAATGTTTAGCTACATAAATGTCTATGAAGATCCTGGCTGGGCATGGTGGTTCATGCCTGTAATCGTAGCACTTTGGGAGGCAAAGGAGAGAAGATTGCTTGAGGCCAGGAGTTTGAGACCAGCCTGAGCAAGAGCAAGGCCCCATCTCTACAAAAATAGAAAAATTAGCTGGGCATGGTCGTGTGGGTCTGTAGTCCCAGCTAGTCAGGAGGCTGAGGCAGGAGGATCACTCAAGCCCAGGAGTTTGAGGTTGCAGCAAACTATGATGACGCCACTGCACTCTAGCCCAGGTGACAGAGCAAGACCCTGTCTCAAAAAAAAAAAAAAAAGAAGAAAGAAAAAAAGAAAAGATCCTTACTGTTACAACTACATAGAACCCATGTCAAACTGGCATTTTAAAACAGTAATTTACAATTGGAAAGTCTCACAGCTCATTCTTCATTTCTCATTCTCTTAATCTTTACTTCTTCATTGCTGTTGACTTCATCCACAAGCAGGCTTTCCTCATGAGGGCAAAACAGCTGCAGCAGTTCCAGCCTCATGTCTGAAACCCACATGATCTACAAACAAGAATGTCCTCTTCCCAGCTTCAAAAGGAAGAGTCCTGACATTCACTCAGATTGGCTAACTTAGGTCACATGCCCAGCCCTGAACCAATCATTGTGTCCAAGGAAATGGAATACACTGGATTAGCTTGAGCCAATCAAAATTGGCTAGGGGTGGAGTCAGTCTCCCAGGAGCACAAAGGATATATGGGAGGGACAGAAAGAAAATCAGATACTGTAAGGAAAGAGGGTAACAGAGAATGGGCACTATAGGCCAGGGTTGGCAGCAGATGTTTTATTGGAACACAATCACACTCATTGGTCTATATATTGTCTATGGCTGCTTTTGTGCTACAACAGCAGGGTTGAACAGTAACAAAAGAGACCCTATGGCTTGCAAAGCCGAAAATATTTACAACTGGGACCTTTATAGAAAAAGTTTGCAGACCACTGTGTGTAGGCAAACATAGAATTTCCACTGTGTTCAAAAAATATTTTTCCCTGTCCCCTAGTCCTTGTCTGTTGAGAGACATCGTGACAAGCCAGCAGAGCAGGCATCTGCAGGCAGAAGAATCCTCCCAGGCTCCATCAACTCCTGCCCCACCGCCAGCGAGTAAACACGAAGGCTGAATTCACATCAGGCAGAGGACTGGTTTGAAAGGAGCTTTCACGGCTGCTGGAGCGTGCGGGCTGTGACTCCATTACCCATCACGGAACTTCACCATTCAAAGTTCAATGACGTGCAGCCTAGAGGATGCTGGCGAGCCCGGGACCGTGGATCCCGACTTTTTCCTCTGTGATAAATGGGGAGCAATCTCCAGGAGCTCTAGCCTGGAAGACAGCCCTAGTTAAATTACTTTATCGCCCAGTGGAGAGACGGCCAGCATGGAGGAGATGTACTCAGGCAGCATGCTAACTAGACTGGGCACGGGCACACAGGCCCTTCCTCAGAGCAAAACACGCTCCCTCCCCCTTCCCACCAAAGAGCCGGAGAATTGCACCCTGGACTTGGCCTCTGGAAGCTGCCCTCCCTGCCACTCCCATGGCAAAGATCACTGGCCAGGTGCACATGTCCAGTGAGGTCACCGTTTTCAAGCTTGTCCAGTGGCAGAGAACTTGTACATCCTGGTGTCCTTGCAGTCACTCGAAATGCTCACATACCAAACTTAAAAGTGCAGTGGCTACGCAGACAGGCATTAGAGGTAAGCAAAACGGGTTTAAATCCGAGCTCTGCAACTTACCCCTTACCATGGGCAAGTGTCCTAGTTCAGGACCCCTCAGAAACTCACTCTGAGATGAGGTTCAAGTGTACGTAGATTTAGAAGGCGACCTCAGGAAGCTCAGCAGGGGAGCTGGGAAGGAAAGGAGCCAATATGCATCAAGGAAGCTATCGCTGGGGGCAACTGAGCTGAATTCTGCAGGTCTGCCTCCATGGTCATTCACCCAAGCAGCAAGGGAACTGGGGTGTTAATGACCCAACTCCCCTATGTCATTATTCGAGTGCTGTGGCCAGGGGCACTGACTCCCTAGCACTTTTGGTCCGCTATGCATGGGGGCTCTGGTGGCCAGAGAGAGCCCTTGACGCCGGAAGGTTGGAGTCCAGCCCGTGGGTTCTGAAATGGTAAAACCGAAGCAGGTAAGGGTGTGTGCTTGGAGGGCCACCAACAGCATGCGCTACGGCAAGCACCTAATCTCTCTGAGTCTCAGTCTCCTCGTCTATAAAATGGAATAATATCCAATATCATGGGGTTGCTCTGAGGGATAAAGTCAACACCGTAAATTAAAATATTCAGCACAGTGCCTAACACTAGTAAACATTTAATAAATAAATAGCTATATTTAAAGATGCAGTCTGCAAAATGGAATATGTAATACATACCATGCTCATTTTTAATCGACTCTGAGCCCCCACACTATGGAGTTGGGAAGACATTCAATCTTCCTATTTTGGGGTGGTCCTTTTGCCTCCCTAAGTTCACACGAGAATCCAAAAGGCTTAACACAGGTCTGGGAAACAGAAGATGGGCTCTAGGCTTCGGTGCCCCATGACCTCACTGGGGGGCTCATGGTCCAACTCTGCAGAACCCTTTAAGCGTGGCCACAGGAATCTTCGTGGAGGCTGGGAGCCCCCAAATCCAGGCTCCAACTTCTTTCAGTGCACCCAGCCATTCAGCATCTCCCCATCCCTGATCATCAGTGGGAGTCCAGCCATCTCCCCAGGATCCTGTGACGGAGCGGATCGAGACACCCGCAGAGCTCCCAGCCCCCTGGTGCCGAGGAATCTTTCTCACTGTTTCTGCCTCTTCCCAGTTCCTCAAAGTCACTCACCTCCCATCTTCTCTTTTGAGCCATAAGCCAGGGGTTGCAAACTCAAGGAAAAGCAGAATTGTCCAAGCTCCCCGAGACAGCAGAGTGCCTTCTCAGAACGGGGCTCTGCAGCCCCTGGCCTTCCAGCATCATCTAGGCTGCAAGACACGGATCTTTGAACGGTGACATTCTGTGACGGGCAGTGGAGTCGGACCCTGAGAGCTCCTGCAGCAGCCCTGAGCGCTCTCATCAACCCAGTCTTCTTCCTGATGTGAATCCACAGGCTTTGTGCTTAAGTCACTGGCTACGGAACGGGTTTTTTTTGGGCCCTGGGAGAATTCTTCTGCCTGCCGACAACAGCTCTTCTAGTTTATCACGTTATCCTAACATGACAGAAAAGGAAAGAGTGAAGGAAACAAACATTTATTGAGCACCAATTGTAGCAGACATTGCATGTCCGCCTACCCAGCCTCCCTTCTCTTTCCCTGTGCTAACAGCGTGCAGTACAGAGGATTTGCAAATAACTCCCATCTATTCTGATTCTCTTCCTGTAGCAAAACAAAACACAAATTAATTGTGTTGCAATGAATTATTCTGTCACATAAAATTTTGTGCTAAATCAACTATCATCTCATACCAAATTCTAATATAAGCTAGTAGCAAGAACCAATGATCTAATGGGAAAAGCATGGAAGAAAAAGCCAAAACTATAAGTTCTATTCATTCAGGGTTTAGCTGAGTTTTTTCTATGAATTAGAAGCAAGTTAGTTTCTGTAGAGAAGGGTGTTTGCTATACAGTAAGTGCTCAATATATGCACAGCCCAGCAGAGCAGATATTTTATTCTAAAGACACATCCATGCTTTGAGAAACAGAGTTTGTGCTATTAAGTATGAAATGTCTGATTTCCTTAAGTACTAAGTTTGACAGTTGATATCTCTGACATTTCACTTTGACACTTCTTGTTTTATTTTTATTGTGAAGGTACATCCTGAGTCTTTCAAACGCCTGTTTTGGCTTGTGATTATCTTTCAATTTTTTTTTGGAGCAATTTTTGTGAAACCATGCATGAGTCAAAAATTCGTGTTATTTTTGAATATGAGTTCTATCGTGGAACCAATGCAACGTAGACAGCTCAAAATATCAACAAAGTGTTTGGGAAGGATATGGCTAATGAACACAAAGTACGTTAATGGTTTGAGAAGTTCTGGTGATTTTAATCTTGAAAATGAGCCACGTGGATGACCTGGGACCAAGGTGGATAATGGTGAGCTGAAAGCTGTCATAGAAGTGAATCCATTTCAACCTATGTGTGAATTAGCAGCAAGGTTTGATATTATTTTCCAATAATATTGGACCAATTTGAAACAGATCAGCAAGGTAAAGAAGCTGGATACATAGGTTCTGCGTGAATTAAACGAGTGTCAGAAGAGAAATCATCTCAAAGCTTGCCTTTCTTTGCTGTCAGCATATAAAGGTGAAGCATTTCTGCACCATATTGTTACATGGGATGAAAAATGAATTCTTTTTGATAACTGCAAGTGTTCAGCACAATGGTTGGATAAAGCTAATGGTGTCTGTTTGGTGGTCCAGTGCTGGGATTATCCACTACAGCTTCATGAAACCTGGTCAATCTATTATAGCTGACGTCTACTGCAACCAGTTGGATGAAATGA
>CM052452.1:12209639-12269160 GCA_028533085.1 Varecia variegata
AAAACAGATATTGTAGCTTCCATCTCACTCTCTCTCGGATCACTCATTCTGGGGGAGGTTGGCCTCCATGTTGTAAGGACACCCAAGCAACCTCATGGAGCACTCCATACGCCCAGGAACTGACTTCTGCCCCAACCAACACAGACCTGTAGGGCGTGAGAAAGTCACCTTGGAAAGGGATCCACCAGCCCCAGTCATGTCTGACCCACATCTTGACTACAGCCTCGTAAGAGACCCCCACGCCAAAAGCAACCAGCTTAGGACACTCCCTAATTCCTGACTCTCAAAAGCTATGTGAGGCAGTGGACAATCATTGCTGTTTTAAGCTGCTAGGTTTCGGGGTCATTTGTTCTCGGGCAGTAAGTTATTCCACAGGGTGAGCCCAGGATCTACATATTTGCAAGCTCCCTGGGAAAGTTAGACACACACTCGAGTCTGAAAACCACTCCAGCCAAGGCTGTGCCTGCAGCTTCCTTTAGACAGTGACATGGATGCCCCCTAGGGGATTAGAGTTGCAAATTATAGCCCACGCACAGGTGGCCCACAATGCAGAGAGCAGACAGCTAGCAGCGCCTTATCTTTTCCCAAAGACAGCCAAGCATTTCCTGACATATTGAATGAAATATCAGTTAGCAGATGCAATGCATAGGATAATCCCATTTTTGTTTTATATATAGCATTATTATATAATGTAATCCCCCATGCCCCAGGCCTTAACCTAGGCTATGTGTGAATATATTCTTTACTCTTTTTGGGGGGGTGGGGGGGACAGAATCTCACTCTGTTGCCCAGGCTAGAGCGCTGTGGCGTCAGCCTAGCTCGCAGCAACCTCAAACTCCTGGGCTCAAGCAATCCTTCTGCCTCAGCCTCCCGAGTAGCTGGGACTACAGGCATGTGCCACCATGCCCGGCTGATATTTTCTATATATTTTTAGCTGTCCAGATCATTTCTTTCTATGTGTTAGTAGAGATGCGGGTCTCGCTCTTGCTCAGGCTGGTCTCAAACTCCTGACCTTGAGCGATCCTCCCACCTCGGCCTCCCAGAGTGCTAGGATTATAGGCGTGAGCCACCGCGCCCGGCCTATTCTTTACTCTTTAAATAAGTTCTTTTCACTCCCAAACTGTTAAGGTACAATTGCTTGGAATTAGCCTCAGCTGCTTCTTAGGGTTCCCCAGGAATCCATTTACCTGAGCTCAGGAACGTGCCCACAGGCCCTTTTTGGCCACAGCACCTGCCGTCCCATCACTGCAGTCTGCAGGGACAGCTCCCAAACGCTGCCCAAATCCACCCGCACAGGGACACAGGCCCTCAAAAACAATGCCAGGGCCACCATGCCTATTGCATGCCTTGGATATAGCATCCCCTGGAGTTGTGCCTTTTTCTTTTCTCATCTGTAAAATGCAGGTTATAATCATAATTCACAGGGTGATTGCTACAATTGAGGAAGTGAATTCAAGTACAGCTCTTCCACATTGCCCGGCCCAGAATAAGGACTCAACAAATGTCACCTATTATTTTAATTACCATCGTCATTAGTCCCATATACTCCACACACATAATCCCACTCACGGTCTTCCTTAGAAGTGGGCACAATTTCAGTGCATTTGCATATGGATAGAAACATGTTTTTGCACGGATTTTTTTTTCTTGCATGAATAAGATCATTCTCTATGCATTGCTGCGTCAGAGAAGCTTCCACGTCAGTATGTATAGATCTGCCTCACGCTAGCGCAGATGTGCCAGGGTTTACCTAACAGTCCCCACTTGTTGGACACTTAGCTTATTTTCAGTTTTACACTGTGACAAACAATGCTGCAAAGAACATCGCTACATCCCCCTTTGTTCATCACACTGGTGTTTCTTTAGATGAGATCCCTAGAAGTGGTATTTCTGAGCCAAAGGGTACTTGCATTTTTTTTTTTTTAATTTGTAAAGGAGAGCTTTATTTCTCATAAAGGTTTGCAGCCTGTCGGTGGCTATTCTGACAAGCTGGGAAGCAGAGCCTCCAGCCAGAAGCTGAAAATACACACTTTCTGCATTTGCATTTAAAATGTTGACAGGTCCTAAGCCCATGAGGTGCTACTACAGATAACGGGATAAGATGAGAGATATTTAATACCATGGAGATTAATGTATTGATAAAATGGTTGCTAAGACCCAACATCCAAGCTCTTTACTCAGAACCTCCTAAGTACCCCCGTTATGACACTGCTTCCTGCGTAAAGACCCACCCTGCACTGAGGATGCTCGGCGGGGGGGGGGGGCGGAGGAGGGTCTCCACTACTCCAAGACCCCCCCCCCCGCCGCCGTCGTGGCCCCTCCGGACCAAGAGAGACAGGGAGTAAGACCTCCTGGAGAACCCTGGAAACAGCTACCCTCCAGAGGACATCTCATCACCACCCACAACGAGCCCCATGGCCCAAATAAGACCTTTCCGAGCCTGCTGATTGGGTCTAGCCCACCAGGAGGGAGGCAGTGCTGGAGACCAGGATACTCCTTGCCGAACGTGCCACTGCTCCTCCAGCCTCAGGTCAAGGTCAAGCCTGCATATCCCTCCTCCACCAGCTGGTCCTCAGTCCACAACTCCAGTGAGCAAACGCGAGGATGAGAACACACACCCCATCTCCGAGAGCAAACAGGCACGGCTAGGCCTGCGGCAGCCTAACTCCAAGTCTGGAAACAGATTTTTCTCCAATCCTGCAGGGCACGTTCTGCTAACACACGTGGTTTGCTTTAGGTTCTCTTTAAAATACTCAGCAGCTCCAGCTGTAGCTTCAGCGTTTGAGCGTTCAGGGCCACCCCAAGAACCGTGGGGAGATACCCTGCTTATTTCCTGCTCACCAAGTGCTCACACCCCGAGTCGAGGCATGGTCCTACTCAAAGGGAAAGCCCCATCTCCTTGGAAAGCAGCAAACACATGTAATGTATTAAATGAGTTTTCCAAAACCGTGGGGGGAAAAAACTGGAAAGTGGACTCTACTCTAAGAATACTATTAAATATGCATTTATGTTTTTTCATTCATTCATACTGAGCACCTGCTAGATGCCAGATATTCTAGGTGCTGAGGTCACAGGGGTGGAAGAGCAAGCCGGGATGCTACAGACGGTGCCGACTCACGATGGCTCGACTCACTATTGTTCAACTTTACAGTGGTGAGAAAGCCATAGGCATTCGCTATGCTCCTCGACATACAATGGGGGCGCATCTGGATGGGCCCGTCACCCTACAATATTTTCGACTTACAACGGGTTTGTAGTGACCTCATCGTAAATCAAGGAGGATCTGCGTAGGGAATACGTTCTAGAATGCATATGCGTAGAAGAAAAGCCTAGAAAATATTTTTTAAAGTGATAATGGTTACCCCTGAGGATTGGGATAATAGAGACCTTTATTGTTTTTTATGTTTTGCGTTGTTTGAAATTTTTCCACTTGGAAAAAGATCATTGCATACATGAATCCTTATAGTTATGAGAGTACGTTTATAATATATCTCTACATGAAAAGAATGGGCTACAGAAGAATATGCAAAGTATACTATTTTTTTGTAAATATATATTTACACTGTGTGTGTTGCTAGTGGTAATTTTGACTAGAGGAGTGATAGCAGAATTTGTTATTCAATTTTCTTTGTGCCTTTCTGTGTTTTCCAAGTGTGAGCACATGCTGCTTTTATAAAAAGAGGAAAAACTGTTTTAACAACAGGAACTGCAATCTAGCTCTAAATTACTGCATCCTTTGGTCTATCGGAATACCTGAAAATTTGCCATTAGAGTCACTCATTTAGTTAAACGCGTTCACGGAGGCTCCTGCTATAATACGGAAGAGGAATAACTCACTGCTCTCTTGTCACCTGTGAAATAGAAATGCAAACAAGGGAATCTGAAAATGAACTGTCACTGGGAGAGCGGGGAGTCTGCCTGGCCCAGCAAGACACAGACAGGGACGAGGACTGGGGAAGCCGAGAGCAACGTGGAGTCCAGGGAGGACTCTCCGCTCTGCAAGTGGGAAGGAGGAATCGAGAGAGAGTCGGCAAGAGGAGGGAGGAGGGAAGACCCCATCCAGGCCCGCCCCTACGTACCCCCATCTTCCCAACACCCAGCACCCACTCTGGAGCTGAGGGCAGAGCTGCCGAAGACTAAGGAACAACGTGCTTACTAACAAGAGAGGTAAAGCTATGGCTAAGAGGTTTTCTCCGTAGTGAACTGCTCTGCCCACGACCTCAGAAGCTCCATCAAGGGTGACATCCCTCTCCCCTGTCACAGCCGTCAAGGCTGAACATCATGGCAGCACCCAAAGGACTCACGCACCAATCCCTCCCTCGTTGCCACTGTGGAACTGTCAGCCAAGCGCACAGAGGATGGCCACATGAGGAAATGCGACGGTCACTCATCTCCAAGCTGTCAGCGAGGACATGTGCCTCATCTAGACTGGCTGGGACAGGGGCCGTGTTTAGTGAGGGGCAGGGCTGGGTGCTGGGAGTGTTTTATCTTCAATCCAGACCTCCGATGATGAGTTATTCATTAATGACCAGCTGCCTCCAGGCTCCTGCTTTATTAAGGTTTTACAAACCATCCAAGCAACGAGACATTGAGCTAAACATTTCACTCTTCTTCTTTCAATCGTTCATCCAACATTTTTAAAAATATTAACCAAGGGCCAGGGACTGGGGTTAGACACAAGATTCTTTTGGGCTTGAACATATCTGAGGCATTGGATTTTCTTAATTACCAAAGTAACACATGCATTATAATATGCCAAACAAAAAATTATAAAGAAAAAGTCAATAATCTCCATTCTTTAACTCCACTCCATTCTTTAACTCCACCCCCCTGAACTTACTAGTGTTAACAGATTATCGTAGAATTCCCTTCTCTCTGTCTTTTTGTCCTTAAAAAGCCGGGGGGGGGAGGGTGGGGATTGTCCTATGCATATGATTCTACAGCTCATCTTTTTCACTCCATTATGTATTAAAGATCTGTCATCAGGGTGACACGGAGACTGAGTTTGTTTTTCTTCTTAGCTTCATGATATCCCATGGTGTGGATGGGCTATAATGTAGTCAACAAGCCCCAGACTGATGGGCAGTTAGGACGTCTCCAAATGTGAGACAGACTCGTTAAACATCCTTGGACACAGTTGCACTTTCATGGATTATCTAAAGAAAAGACTCCCCAGGTGGGACCACTGGGTCCCAAGCTGTAGACATCTAACAGTGACAGAGGGTCCAAGCCCCCTGCCCTCTCTTCATGGAGATGGAGAGTTGCCGGGATGGTTGAGTGGTGGGTTATTCACAAGCGACAGGTCAGAAGGTAAGTGCCCTCCTGGGCAGCTCTACTCAGAATGCACCTGCGTGTGTTCATCCACGGCTCTGATTTGGTACCACGGAAAGGAGGAGAAAAGGATTCTGAAAACCACAATGAGGGAGCCGAGGGGAGGTAAATGCCTCCAGAGAGATGCACACTTTCTGATACAACCTGGCATGCGCACCCTCTGTTCCTACTTCCCACACTCTGAACGTTCATGATGGCTTAACTCCAGCGACACTCAGGCTCCCTCTGCCATGATGCTATGATCGTGTACATTTCACGGTAAAGACGCTGGAGCCTGGTTGGGGGGATGTGACTTAGCTGACATCACTTAACAAGGGGTAGCAGGGAAAGGGCCCAGGTCGCCAACATCGCTTCATTGTGGTCGGGGAAGGCGTGAGTCTCCGTTGCAGCTCACTCCACCTGCCCTCCCCGGAACCTGTGGAACAATCACATTAATCATCACAGGAAGGTTAATATTAAAATAGACTTGGACCTAAATTGAGACAGACAAGTTCAAATCTGTCACCCTTACCAGAATCCAATCCAGTCTGTCAGCTAGTCCTGTTGGCTCTTCCTGCAGGATACACTGGGAATCCGGCTCTCCTTGCCACGCTGGCCACCCCCCGCCAAGGTGCCAGGACTTCTGCAGCCACCTCCTCCCTGCTTTCCCAGCTCCCACCTCTGCCCCTCCCCCACAGGCCTTTGCACGTAAGCAGCTGGAGTCCTCTTTGTGAAATGTAAAATGCACCAATGCACCGTGTGTCTCGTCCCAGCTTAGACCCTGCAGCGAATGACTTTTGACCACACCTGACATAGAACCTCCCTTTCTTACCCTGTCCCTGTAAAACTTAAAACTCCCAGTCCTGCCTGCCTTCCTCCCTGCCCTGAGGCCTTTGCACTTGCTGTCCCCTCTCCCTGGAATTCTCAGCCTCCCGTCTTAACTCAGATGTCACCTCCTTGGAGAGGCCTTCCCTGAACTCGACTAAAATACAACCCACCACCCCCTGTCACTCCCATCTCATCAGCCTGCATTACTTTGAGAGAACTGAACATCATCAGAAATTACCTTGTTCACCTGTTTGTTGATTGACTGTCTTCCTAGACTGTGCCCCTAGAAGTAAACTTGACCTGAGCGAATGGCCTTTTAATTCACTGTTGCTCTCTAGTGAAGACTGGCTTCTCAGGGGTGCCATTGTTACTAGGGGTGGGAGGTAAGGGGACAGAGGACCAGTTAGTTTTGATGAGGAGGTAGGAAACCATTGCTTAGCACTGCTGGAGAAGTCCCAGTCAGGCAATGAGAAGCCCCAGGCACTCTGGGATGAAAGTAAAGGATGAATCACTTCTCCTCTTAAGGGCTCAGTTTCTTCCTGTGCAAAATTCACAGGTTATATCGAGGGTCTAACACAGCTGCCTCAAATTTTAAAGTGTGGCAGCCCTGTGAGGTGCTGTCATTATTATTTCCATCATCATTATTATGTGCCCTTCTCCCCCATGAAAAGCCTTTATAGAACCTCCCCCATCACCCCCACACCTTCCCTTCCTGGAGCCTCATGCTACGTGGATGGATAAATCGAAAACCAATGCTCTCCAACTTCCAGAACCCTCCTGAAATCATTATTTGTTCTCCAAGAGGGTGGCTTTTAATTCTGCTGTAGGTGAGAGCCTGGCCTTTATTCTCCCTCCGCTGTCATGGAAACCAGCGTGCTGGCAACTTGGCGTGGAAACAAGAACACGGTTTTCTCATTCCACCAAGCAGAAGAAAGGCTGGAAGAACTTAAGGGCAGGAGGAGGAGACTTCACAGTCTATTTGATGTCCCTTCGTGAAGGAGTAGCCAACCACCCAGAAGACACCAGTAAGGAAACTTTTTGCAGAACCCTAGAACTGACTTCAGGACCATGGAAAGCTCCCTTAAAAGTTAAAGGTTGAGCCAAGAGGGGAAGGAAACATCCAGTTAGTGGCTACACCATATCCTCGACATCTATAGAAGGCAGAATATAAAAGGGAGAGACTAAGCTGTGTTTAAGAATCTCAGCAGCAAAAAGTGGAAATTTTCGTTGTCATTTAGTTTACAGTTCCTCAAAGTATGTTCCAAGGGCCAGCATTAGAATCACCCAGAGCATCATTCCTCCTGACATCTACCGAATCACTCCCTGCAAGGCAGAGAGTCCTGGGCTGTGCATTTTAACACATCCCCCCACAGCATTCTGATGCACGTTAAGGCTTGAGGCCAACTGATCCAGTGCCACACTCACATTTTTCAGGTGGAAAAAGAGGCTAATAGAAGGGAACTATATTCCCCAAGTTCAAACCACACCTCCCAGCTCCAAGAGTTCTCTGGGTCCTACCTCAAAACCCTGTCCTGAGGACCTGTACTAGTGGCCATGCAGAGCCCATGAGATCATCTTTCTGAGAGTTATTTTCTAAAAGCCAAATTCTCCAGGGAACAGAAAATTGTCTTACCACCCAATTCACACATGGCGAACAAAAGTTCGCCGGAGAGTCAAGCCATTTTGTTGTGTCTGTGAAACCTAAAACACACAAATACTCAATACACATTGGCTGAATTAACAAATCAATTCATGATCAAATGAATGAATGAACCAACGCTGCTCAAAAACAGAGGGTGATCTCTCTTAATGGGGCTATTAATATAATAAAAACTTACATTCATTGAGCAAGTACCATATGCCTGATTACAGGGCTAAGAAATTGACATTCATTGGCTTATCGAGTTTGCACAGCAACCCGAAGTGATATTAATAGAAACTATTATTATCTTCGATGCAAAGAAGAAGAAATGCAGTAGGGAGATGTTTAGTAACTTACCTAAAGGGCACCCAGCTAGTGTGGCACAGCTGAGATTCAAATTCAGGGGTACTGAATCCAAAAATTGAGTTCTAAGCCACATTTTCCAGACACACCCAGGAAAGGAAAGGCATGTGTCCAGGTGAATGGCCTCTGGGCACCAAGAAGAGGGTTAAACAACAGGGCACTCAGGCCCTTGTGAGAGCCCCAGAGCCCCTCCTTGGAGCTTACTGAAGAAGGGTTAAATTCATTCATTCATTCACACATTCTACAAATTTTCATTGGACACCTAGTGTGTGCTTGGCCCTGTTCTAGATACTGGGGTACAGTAGTGAATGAGACCAAGGTACTTGCTCCAGTTGAAGGAGGCAATCGATCAGTAAACAATAAACTAATAAATACATATTATAACATTAGGTAGCAATGAATGCTTTGAAGAAGAACACAACAGCGTAAGGACATAGAGAGTGAGGGGGAGTGTTAGAAAGCAGCAAAGAGGGCCACTGCCACACAGCAGCTGTGTCTGCAGGAACCTCAAACCCCCACTAGCCGAAAAATAACATGTCAGGCAACCCACGGTTTGGCATCAAAACTTCCAAAACTTCAGAGAGATTTTCTCCATTGGACTGATCTTTTATATTGTCTTACTTTGTCTTTTTTTAACAGACTTTTTTGTGGACAGGTAGGAGTAGGACCTGCGGGGCTGGGGACTATGACTGATGCTTCATTCCATGGCCCATTCTGGGCCTTTCTCCTGGAAAGACAGCGCTTCTGCCAACAGAGAGGACAGACAGGAATCCCCTCTTGGGTCCCAGGAATAAAAACAGAGGCCTGTCCTTGGACAGCTGTGCTACTTGGGACTCTCTGGATGCAGGTACAAGAAACCTTCCAAAATGAACATTAGAAATAAAAGCGTACTTTATTGTAAGGAAACAGGTGTTTCCAGGAACCCAGGGTGAGTTTCATGCCAAGGCACGGGAGAGACCTGAACGAGCAGACAGAAGGCCCTCAGGACCCCTGCTTCCTCTACGTCTGTCCCCTCAGCCTGTTTCTCTCTGCACATGGGCTGCCCAGCTGATGTGACAGAGGATAACGTAGCCACTCACAGCTCCTGAGTCGTATATGTTTGTTTAAAAGCATCCCTCTGGCATTGGTCCGTCTTAGTCCCAGTCCCAAATTCCTGGGGAAGAGGCTCAAATTGGGGAGGTGTTTCCTGCTTAGCCAATTCGCCGTGGATAGGGAAAGTGGAACTTCACCGAACAAATGTGGCCAGTGGGTCCCCACATCCCAAGGACCCTGTGGATCAGAGGGCTGGGGGAGCAGTCTTCAGGAAACAGGGGATTGACGTGAGCCATGCAGAATCCCATAAACTCGCCATGACAGTGATACATACTGGGTCCCAGAGATAGAAAGAAAAAGTGCATACTCCACGTGCTGAGAAATTTGGTCAGGGAAGGACTTGGGGTCCCTCCTCCATGGAAGCCAGTGATGGAAGTGGGAGAGTGAAGCCAAACCCATGAACTTTAAAAGGCGTCCAGGGCCACTCAGTCGTCACTGAAATGGCCTCCATAAAGCTCTGAGGCAAAATTATAGATCATCATTTTAATTGAGTGAAATTGGCTATACATTAATATTCATGATTATTAGAGCAGCTAATTTTCCTCTTTATAGAAAGCGAGTGGGGGATTGTTTCAGCTGCTACTTACTCGTCCTCCCATCAGTTTCTGCGGGGGAGGTGACAGAGAATAAAAGACATGGCACTTGGAATCAGCCACCAAGTTCGGAACGTTGGGTAATTATCAAGGATTTTTTAAATTGCTTTGACCTCTCAGAGGGTCTGAGGAGAAGCATCCTATGAATATTAAAAAACACATGCACCCACGAGCCTCTAGGACCGGCCCCTTTGGCCAGATAAGGGCAGGTGACCTAAATGAGAGAAGCCCCCCCACCCCTCACCAAGCATGATAATGACAACGACAATCACACAGTGGCCAGCAGAGCCCAGGCTGGAGGAGCAGGGCATCCATGTGAGGGTACAGCCAAGATGGGATTTGAGTGCACACAGGCAGGGTGGCCAGGATGGGCTTGTAAGGCAGGGGTGGCAGCTGGAGCAGGAGAATTGTTACATTGACAAAACAATTAAATGTATTGAGTACAAATGGATTTCTCACCATCAGAGAAAGGAATCACAAGTACTGAAATGGAAAAAACCAGAATGAACTCTACGGTGACCAGAACAAAGGGCTAGACCAAGCCTAGCTTCCTTTAAGAGTCAAATGCTGGGTGCAGTGGCTCACACCTGTTATCTGGGCACTTTGGGAGGCCAAGGAGGGAGGATTGCTTGAGGCCAGGAGTTCAAGACCAGCCTGGGCAACAGAGTGAGACCTCATTTTTAAAAAAAAATGAAAAAAAAATTAGCCAGATGTAGTGGTGCCCGCCTGTAGTCCCAGCTACTCAAGAGGGTGAAGCAGGAGGATTGCTTGAGCCCAAGAGTTTGAAGCCTGCTGTGAGCTATGATCACACCACTGCATTCCAGCCTGAGTGACAGAGGGAGACCCTGCCTGAAAGAAAGAAAGAGAAAAAAAAAAAGAAAGAAAAAAGAGTATAGAAAACCCAAAGAGCTCTGTCCACTCCTTCCCTGTGGTGAGCAGGGAAGAGAACCTCATATTTTGCCCTTAAGATATGGGTGTTGACATCTCTTTACATTATTAGAGAAAATGCCCAGCCGAGAAATAAACCACCAGTTTTATTTACAGTGTATTTCCCAGAACTCAGAGAAACATTGTGCTTTCTTGCGTAGGCCTGAGACCAAAGCGTAATTTATAATCATATATCAAACTTTACAGTACATAAAACTCTCTCTACCTTATAAAAACATACAAAGAATTGCTCACTCTTTACATAAATTACTTAAGAACATCCTGAGTTTACACATCATTTTGAAAGATTTCTATTGTTGGGAAGAGCTGTTTCTGTGGCAATCTTTGCAGTGGCTTAGGGAACATTTATAATGCGAAACAGGAAAATTGTAACCATGCAGTCTTTGGGAAAGAAACTCACTCCAGATCTGCCTAGAGTGGAGGGTGCTGTTCTAACCATGAACTTAGTCATGTCCTTATTGAACTTCGGTCTTTCAAGGTATGTGATGGAACTAGGAACAATATTGTGAACAGCCTAAGGGCAAGAATCATATCTAGTTTCACTCGACATTGTATCCTTGGCAAATTGAATGTTTTGCAGGTATTCAGCAAATATGGGTTGAAGAGAGAGGGAGAAAGGGAGAGAGAGAGGGAAGAGGGGAGAGGGAGGGAGTTTGTATAGAGTATGAATGTATCAGTTAGCTACAGCCATAATGGTGCTGTGTAACAAACTACCCCAAACTCACCTCCAGCTACTCTTTTTATTACCATTCGCAAGGCTGCAGGCTGCCTGGCATCCTCCGCACCCCAACTGAGCTCACCCCCATGTGTGGTGGCCAGCTGGCTGTGGGCTGTTGGCCCCCATTGGGTCATCTGGGATCTCCCCAACCTACCTCTTTCACATGCATGTTTCTTTCATACTGCCCCAGCAGGCTGATCTGGATAGGTTTTCTGGCATGTTCTCACACTGACTACAGAGACCCAAGAGAACAAGTGGAAATATGCAAACACTTTCTCCAGCCTCTGCTTGCATCATGTTTGCCAAATGCCATTGGCCAGAGCAAGTCACGTGGTCAAACCCAAAGCTACGATTGGTGGGGGGAAGGGAGTGGGGACTAAGTTATAAGATAAAGGGCATAGATACAGGGAGTAATTAACTGGGGCTATTTATGCAACAAGCCACAGTAATAATACCCAAGTCCCACCAGCCCCGTCATCCCAAACCCCATTCCACACTCAATTATCTAAAGCCCATGGAAAAAGACTAGAAAACAAGAGTCTACTGACCCTGCTCTCCACTGGGGAAAAGGGAGAGCCCAAAGTCAGACTCTTCAATTAGAGTCATGTTTATTTAAACCGGCAACTGCAAATCTTAATCCCTACAGGGGATAGGCAGGTAATATTAATAAATTACTGAATCAGAGCAGGTGAGGAATGAAGGGCACTGGGAAACACTCCCCCCGTCACTCAGGGGCGGCAGCTGTGCAGCTCAGGGCAACAGGCCCGGGGCTGCCGGCTCATCTAATTATTTCAAGAGAAGCTGGAAATAGGCATTTTTAAGTGAAATCCTATTTGAAAGTTAGCCACTAATTATTAAAGAAAATAATAATTAAGCACAGTCCTGGTCTAAAAAAACCACATCCATGAGGCAGACCCAGTTTTTAGGGCTGAGTATACCAGCTCTGATTTTACCCACTGCACTTGGGGATCCTGGGCCCTATCCTGAGTTTATTGATTTTCCTTCACTATGAGCGAGAGGAAATACAGGCAGGAACTGCGAGTCTGTCTTGTCTACTACTCTGTCCCCAGCCCAGAACAGTGCCTGGTATATAATATTGGCTGAAAGGAAAGAAAAGAAGAGAGGGACGGAGGGGGAGGGTGGAGGAGGGAGAGAAACTAACATTTATGGAGCATTCATTTATGCATTGCACAAGCATTTTACATACATGTTCTGGACTAAGTTGTGTTCCCCACAAAATTTGTATGTTGAAGCCCTGACCCCCAGTGTGACTGCCTTTGGAGATGGGACTTTCAAGGAAGCAGTTAAGGTTAAATGAGGTCATTAAAAGTGAAGCCCTAATCTGATAGGACCTCCCAGAATCTCCATTTCTCCTACAACAAATTGATGTAAAAGCCCAGATCTTTCGCCTAAAGGGCAAGAAGGTCATGGTGAAGGTTGAATAAAATAGGTCATGGTGAGGGTTGAATAAAATAATATTGAAAATAAATTCTAGTTGAAATGGAAAAAAAAAAAGTTAAGCCGTAAATCATCCAGAAGAAAATTCCAAAAAATGTTTTTGAAATCATGGGGTGAGAATTTTTGTTTGTTTGTTTGTTTTTTGCTTTTTTTTTTCTTTTTTTTCTAGCATTAACGTAACTGCAGGGGTGAGAATTTTTAAGCATAACATGAAGTCCAGAATTACAAAGGACAAATTTAAACTTCCATATAACAAATTTAAATTACAAACTTAAACTTCCATATAACAAAAATAAATAAGTAAATGAAACATAATGCAAAATTAAAAGCTGAGAAGAAAATCTGCAACATACATGACAGAGATTACTTTTTTTAAGGGAACCCTTTCTAATCCATAAGGAAAATTGCAGAAACCTAGCAGAAAAAAAAATTGAGGAAAAGACATAAACAGGCGATGTCAGAAGTCTAAAAATGGCCTCTAATAATCAAAGATCTATAAATTAAAACGGTGAAGTGCTATTTTTCCCTCATTCACTTGCCAAAAAAGTTGGTTAAAGGTTAATAACATTCAACATCAGGGAAGCCATGGAATGCAAATTCCTGTAGCAGCTGCTTTGGAGGACAATTTGGCAGCAGCTATCAAACCAGTAAATGGGCAAACCCTTCAATCCAGCGATGACACTTCAGGGAATTTATTCCCCAGAATTATTTGCACAACCTAAAAAGTTTTAGGTACAAAAATGTCCATTGCAGCACTGTTCATGACAGTGAAAATCAGTCCTTTATTTAATAGCTCAGGTGGTAGAGCAGAGAACTATAGCATAATAGAGAAAATTGGAAACTATTTTACTGAAAACAGAGTCTTTCCTTCCCTGTGTGTCGTGGATTTAGGAACGTGGTCTCAGGGAGCGGGAATGAGGGAATGAAGGAAGAGGAAGGAAGAGTCAATATCCAGCTGGCTACTGTCACCTGTAAGGGACTGTTCAATCTGTGGGATCGTTAAAGGAGCTTGTGAAATGCGTCTCAGAACCGTCCATCTGGAGGGAGAAGGGGAGATGTATGATCCCTCAGGTCCTGTCTCCCACTGGTCAAGACCACCCAAGAGGCATTGGCCGCCTCAAACTTCACGGTTGCAAGCGCAGAGGTTTGGAGCGGGTTCCTAGTGGAGTCCCCCATTGCAGCATCAGCGACGCCCCACACAGGGGGCACCTGCGTAGGGTTGACTGAAGCCTGCTGAGAACTGACGAGCACCACCGTGGCTAGAATAAGAATGATGACCCAGTGACAGGCTGGAGAGACCTGGCCTTCCATGCAGATTGACTTTGAGGCAGGGACTGGCTGTGCAATTCGTGGTTGGCCTTACCTGTCTCTGACGGTTTGTCAGTGAAGAAGACTCCTCCTTTGGGCAAGGCCACGGTCATGGAGGGCTTGGATCATGCCCGCTGGTGGTTTCTCTCTGTAGAAGGGCAGGACCTCTCTCTCCTGTGCTGAGGTCCAGGGTGCCCCGCTGGCGTGAGTGACTAGGAGTACAGCTGTGCAGCTGTGTCACTCCTCCTTTTCCTCTCTCCTGAATGGGCTTCCTGAATACCGTCACCTCTTCCACCCAATTTTCTCTCATTTCCTTGGAGTACTGCAGAAGGAGTTGTAGTCTTAGGTTTTTCCCCTTCGGCTCCCCTTAAAACAAGCGTGAAAGCCTCCTGAGCTCTCTTAAGGCCTTTGTGCTTGTTAATACCCCTGCAGGGTCGGGGGGACTGCAGTAGACACTGTATGTAGCCTTGGTCTTCCCAGCAGGTTCTTTCTTTGGGAACTACCCTCCTCTATTCTATGTGCTTCCAGTGGAGCTGTCAATCACAGCTTCCATAGCAACAGTCATGGTCTATCAGAAAACCCCGCCCCCAGGCCAGGCTGGTTTAGGGATAGTCATCTGACTCAAGCAGGACCAATCAGAATCCCTCCCTGGTAATCTGCTGGAGCCATGGGGAGGACTGTATATTGACTCTGGGGCCACACTGCTGGAACTTGAGTCTACTGGTTACATGTTTCTGCCACTCAAGAGAAACCTGAAAGAATAAAATCAACACATAAAGAGAAGGAGAGCCAAGAAGTGGAGAAAGAGTCCCAAGTACATTGCTTGATCTGTGGCTTCGGTTGTACCTGTCACTGCCTTCATTCCAATCCTTCTCAGATACACAAACTAATGAAACACTTCAGGAGCTTTAGCTAGTCTGTTAAAGATCTGCAACCAAAAGAGTTAAACAGAAATAATAGATTGGGGGGTGTAGGCAATGGAAAGGAGGGAAACAAGATTTCAGGACCTCTTCAAAGACCCAGACACTATCTTTCTCTGATCTTCACGGACACACACATGGAGCTGGGGATGAAATCCTGCCTCCTTCAGCTCAGCCCTTTGATTCAGTCTTGAGAAGCTCCCTCTGTGAAAATGAAATTTATGGTCTCACTTTTTGTACTCCCTTATAAGAGGGAGAAACAAATATGAATACAGTATCACAGTGGATTCCCTAAGTATGCAAGTGAAACAACTGACATCTCAGATGAAACTCCTTTTCTTCTGGCTTCACACTCTAATGCCATTTTAGGGGTTTCCCTGGCAGTGTATCTGTTGATTTTATGAGTATCGTACTAGCTTGAAGGATGGCTTTGATCAGATTTCAACAAAAATGGTAATTATGATAGCAGCTAATATTTACTGTTTACTATGTATCAAGAACTATGCTGAGCATCATGATATTTGTCACAGCCACACTTGTGGCAAGTACCATTATTATCCCAGCTGTGGCATTCTATGGGATTGTCTGCCCAGTGCCCCCTTCTTCTAGGAATTACCCCTCCCCTGCCATCCTCGTGTCTACAACAGGAGCAGACATGTTGCAGTGTGATCCTGCCCCTTGGCCACAGCTTATTGGTTCAGGGATGATCACCTGATCCCAAACAGGCCAATGATACCCTTCCCTGAGAATTTTGAATGTAGCACCAAGTCAAACCAGACTCTCTCTGGATGGCTGATGGTACTTTTATATAAAAACCTAAAGCCACAACAGCTGTGTTTTCTATCATGTGCACTGGAGAGCAGAGGAAGCTTAGGCTGCAGAGAAAAGGAAGCACGAAATCAATGCCCAGAAGGAAGCAGTGGTGAGCAGTGAAGAGACGTTCTACAGGGCTCCTGTCTAGTCTCGGTTGGTGGGATCTGGCTGTGTTCTTGCCTTTCCCCTAGCTTGACTTTTCAATTCTTCTTTGGAGTCATGAGCTTTCTAATAAATTACCTCTGGTGATATTGTTGTTTACTCGCAGAAACTTGAGTTTCTGTCATTTAGGATAAAAAGAAAAAAAGTCCTAACAAATACAATTCCATTTTCCAAAAGAAGAAACTGAAGCTCATAGAAATTGTATAAATTTCCCAAGGCTACACAGCTGGAATTGGATTTAAATCTAGATTTGTTTGACTCTGGGGCACCTGCCCGTCACAATTTACTATTAGGAAAGTGGAGAAGTGACTTGAATTACACGTGTTCATTCAAAATCGAGCTGTGAATCCCAGAATCTGCTCTGAGCATTATAAACTTGAGAATTCTTCATCCTGAAGAGCTGATCGTGACCCTAGAGGATGTTGAGAGTGGGAACCATGTCAACAAGGATTTATCCTCTATGGCGAGGCACTCATCAAAGAAGAGGCTCGGAGGGCCTTAAGTATTTCACTGGATGGGTTGCAGAGCAGGGGCAGCTTCTGAGAGAACCCTGGTGGGTGGACCCTCAAGCCCTACATGTTGATTTCACCTAAAAACCATCCGTCTAATACTTGCTCAAGGCAAAAACACTCCAGAATCACCTATTATGCCTCCCTCTCCTTTCCTACCACTCCCAAGCCCTGTTGGTTCTAGCTCCAAAGTGGACCTCACACTCTCAACATTTCTCCATCTTTATCGCTGTGACTCGGGCCACCGTCATCTCTCACCCAGATTCTTCCAGAAGCTTTCACAGGCCCCTGTCCTGGCCATTTGCTTGTTGGTGCTCAGATTCGCCTCCTACCCATCCCAGTCTTGCTCCACATCACAGATGATTGCATTTCCCAGGCTCCTTTGCCCTCTGACTTCTGAATAAATTCAACCAGTGGGAGGCACCAATGGGAGACTACAGGGAGAGATGAAGGGAGAAACCAGGGTATTTCTGACCTGCTTCAGGTGGAATCCCTGGGCAGCATCCACACCTCCCTGATGGTTCCACCTCCACGATCCCACCTCCAGCAGGGCAGCCTCAACCACGGTTCTCCCTCCTGCCAGAAGGCTCTAGCTCCTGGGTTCCAATAATACCCCCTCCTCCCTTTGTCCATCTGGCCACAAGTAAAATGAAGTCTCTTGTTAATAATCATTTCTGGGTAACCTCATTGTCCCCTGTCTCAGCAGTCCCCAACCTTTTTGCTAAACATTGTACAATCCCTTGCTCGGTCCCCCATAAAATAAAAATTTGTCCCACCTCAAAGGTCAAAAGCGCCTCCATAGACGAACACGTATCTGCTTCCTTTGTTTGACAGATGAGGAAATTGAAGCCCAGAGAGGGAAAGTGATTTGCCTGAGGCAACACAGCAGGAAACTCACAAAGCTGGGGCTAGAAGCTGGTCTCTTCACAGCAGCCCTTGAGTCTTAATTCCTCTTGAAAGCTAAAAGAGAGAATTCTAAGCCCCAAGGGCAAAGTCCCTTCTGGAACTCTAGAGGCAGGAGCCAATCCCCTCTCTTCCCTGGGTGAAGCGGGGAGAAATCAAACTTTGAAACATTAGCGGCTCGTGCCGAAAGCAGATGTGCAAACAAAGATAAGGGAGACAGAGTTTTCACCAGACAAATTCGCGCCCTGCTCAGTTTAGACATTAAAATGAACTAACTTAATTTCGTGCCATATGCAAATCCTTACCAGCTGTCGGCTCTGTAATCACAGGAGACTTAATGTAATAACTAAACAAGAACGAAAACGCAGCCAGTACGGGCTCTGGGCAAGTCCATTGACGGCAGGTTTTATGTTCCTGGGAGCTCAGCAAGTGCGCAGCGTTTATGGCGGACATCTGGAAGAAGCTACGTGCCCAAACGCCTGCCATCTCCTTCGCAGAAATGCCTGCAGTGACAATAAATAATGGCTAAGGACTGATCCGGCCGTTGCGTGTCCTGATCCTTCACGTACCGTGAACATCTCCCTCTAGGCCCTGTGGCTTTTCTCCGGTTGTCGGGAGTCAGCCCCGTCCAGCCATTTGGATTGAGAGCTCAGAAGTGGCCAAAAGATGTCTCAGGTTCTCAGGGTTCAGGCCCCCTTACCTGGCACCAAAGGGGCGGGAGGGAGATGGCCTCTGCCTGGGCAGTTGGGGGCTTCTTCCCTCCGGAAGACCCCACATTCCTCTGATGGCCCGAGCTAATAATTATAATAGCAAACATTTATCAAATGCTTACCACGGGCCAGAAGGCAAGTGCACCGCTTGCTGTACATTATGTCAATGTTTCCCAAAGCGTGGAGGATGATTTAAGGTCTTTCATTCATTCATTCCTCTAACAAGCATTTACTAATCACCTAGTATGTGCCAGGTACTGTTCCAGGCATACAGCAGCAAACAAAAATCTCTGGCCTCACAAAGCTTCATTTCCAGTGGGACAAAAGATTTTTATGTATGTTAGGTTAAAAACAAACAAACAAACAAACAAAAAACACTTTGCACCTAGGTTGTCACAAACATTGGCACCTTAGGATAAGGTTTAAAAGTTGATTTAAAGAAAAATGTGAAGTAAATGGTAACATGAGTGATTCACAGGTGGGCTACAAGGATGATGGAGTTTCTTCTTCCACACAACCCTGATATAGGTATATTGTTAGTCCCATTTTACAGCTAGGGAAACTGAGGCTCAGAGAGGTGAAGTCAGTTTCCCGAAGTCACACGGTTTGGACATGGTGGAGTCCAGATTTGAACCCAGATCAGTCTTCACAGCCAGTGTTTAACCGTTAGGCTGAGCCTGACAACACATGAGGTGGCCCATTCCACCCTAACACTTGACTCCCTGCCACCAGCTCCCCACAATCACTTTGCACGTGGCATGCCAGGAATGGCCTTAGGCTCACAGAGCCCCTGGATCCTGGCGAGCCCAAGTGATCTCCAGGCCAATGTTGCAGTGAGGCTTATATCTTCTCTACAGAAATCGCGCCAAGAGGTTCTGCAGTTTCCCCTCGCTCATGTTTCAGGGTTGAGGAGGATTTAGGGCAGCCTATTTTACATCCTCCCTTAAGTTTGGGGGCCAAGACCCACCGCCCAGGGGACCCATTGGCACAACTGAGTTCGGGGGGCTGTGGAAATGACCAAGTTCCCGCTTATCACTCCATGATAAAGCTCCTGCTACTCCTCCAGCCCGAGCAAGGCCCATCTCCAGCGAGACATCTGTGACCACCATGCCAGCCTGCCAGGACCCCGGCCACGAGTGCGACTCAGAACATTTCCATTCCCAACCCCAGGCCTGCCAGCTGCCCGGAACAGCAGCGACGTCTCCCGTGCACTGCACGCCAGAAGCTCCCTCGCTCCTCCCGTAACCCACGTGGTAACCACCACGATCGTTCCCACAGCTGAGGAAACTGAGGCAAGGAGTGCTAAGTAACTTGCCAAAGGTCACGCAACGGCTCAGCGGCAGAGCTGGGATTCCAGTCCCAGGTAATCTGGCTGCAGAGCCCAAGCTCTAGAGCAGGGGTTGGCAAACTTGCTCTGTAGACGGCCTGGTAATAAATATTTTATGCTTTGCACAACCACTCAATTCTGCCATTGCAAGCAAAAGCAGCTATGGACAATATGTAAACAAATGAGCATGGCTGGGTGCCAATAAAACTTTATTTATAAAAAAAAAAACAGGTGGTGGGCTGGGTTTGGCTGATTTTACCAACAAAGCACATGCCTTCTACAGTCTTCCTGAGTCACACCTGGGGTTTGCACCCTAGGAAAAAAAAAATGAACAATGAATATTAATACATTGGACTTGAAGTCAGGAGGCAAAGCTTGTGGAACCCTAAAGAGATCATGAGACTTTTCATTCTCAGTTTCCCCTGCTGTAAAACGGGAGCAAAACCTGCATGGTTCTCATAGACAGGAAACACAGCATGTGCCCACGGACCGTACAGGGTTATTATGCGAATCCAGTGACAGAATGCAAGCAAAAGGGATTTACAAAATAATCCCTGTGCAAATGCAGTTATTGCTATTATTACTATGATTGGGGCTTCCAGCTACTCCTCCAGGAGCCACGTAAAACACTAGGTATCACTGTTAAGAGGCTCTCTCTGCAATTTCTGAGGCTGCCTCTGTTCCCTTCGCATCGCACGTGCAAACTGCCATGTACCCTCCCTCCAGGTTCCAGCCGAGCCTCTTAGCTCCCTTCCCAGTGAAAGTCACAAGGGCCAACACTCAAGACGTAACACTCTCTCGCCTGCGTAACTAAATCCCGCCACATACAGGGAAATTCTGAGCAACGAACTTTTCTGCAGTGCCTTGAGGTGCAACAGGAGCGAAGACATGATTCCATGTGTAGGAAACATCCCAAACAGAGAAATCTGTACATACAGAAAGTAGTTTGCCAGGGACTGAGAGGGTGGTTGAGGAGAAGCAGGAAATGACCACTGAAGGGTTTTGGGTTCTAAAATTGTGGTGATGGTTACAAAACCCTGTGAACATACTTAAAACCCTGAATTGTATGCTTTAAGTGGGTGAATTGTATGGCATCTGAACTATCGCTCAATAAAGCTGTCATTTAAAAAAAAAAAGTTGCTTTAGTTCTAAACATATTTTTCCAGTTCCTCTAAGAATTCCAAAGTGCCACCATCTCTCTGATTAGGGCTGCTCTCATTTCACAATCATTTTTAAAAGAGCATTTTCTCACCACCTGAAATAGACCCTTTGATGTCTGTCCAAAGCTGTCCTAGGAATTCTTATCTATTTAAAAGAGGGAACGAGCATTAAAAGCTTGGCTTTCTTGGCATGCGAAGAGCCCACATGTTAATTTCCACATCTCCACGTTACTATGGCAACAGAGAGCTTCCACCAGGGGCTTTTGGGGGTGCATGAAAATGAACTGCAATCTGGACCCCAGGAGGTCCACAGCTCCTCTCCGCCCAGCAGCCCCCAGGCCCCAGCTGCCAGGTGAAGCAGAGAAATCCGAGAAGGGGGAAGATGTGGGCTCCTCTGGGTCCCCACCCCATCCTGGCCCAGTGGGCAACCCCAGTCACTGTCCTCATGCAGGAGCAGGAGAGGGTTAGTCGCATCTTTCAGAAGCTGTGATCTAAAACAGGGTATTGAGCACCTGAATCGGTCTCCATGTCAACAGGACCATATTTTTAGGCAGGAGTGGGTGGCTTCCCGGGTTTATTAGAGTAGCAGTCAGCAAACAGTTTATTAGAGAAGCAGTCAGCAAACAGCTGGGGGAAAGGCAGGCAGCAACTGGGAGTCCACCGTCCCCACAGATGAGTCTCACACCTGCAGCAGCTCTTTGCCTGGAGGCCCCGGAAGAGTCGAGCACAGGGGACCCAGGAGGCCTGAGGTCCACGCTGCCGAGCTGTCAGGTGGAATTCTTGGGACTGAGGAGGGACTGGGCAGTGGGTGTGGGACAGGCAGCCTCTAAGGTGGTCGGGGATGATCTTCATCTCTCGGTGAGCCTTATGTAGCCCTTTGCACACTGTACCAAGGGCGATCTGTATGGTGGCCAATAGAATACAGCAAAGGTGGCAACAGTGTGTCTTGTGAAGCTAGATTGTAAAAGACATCACACTCTTGGATCATTCACACTGGGAGAAGCCAGCTGCCACATGGCAAGGACACTCAAGCAGCCCTGCGGAGCGACCCACACAGAGAGGAACTGAAGCCCCTGGCCATCAGCCATGGGAATGTGCCACCTCGGAAACGCATCCTTCAGCCCCAGTCGAGCCTTCAGGTGAATGCAGCCCCACACAACACCTTGACTCTGGACTGCAATCTCAAGAGAGACCGACCACCAGCTAGAACCACCAGATAAGCTGCTCCTGGATTCCTGACCCATGCAAAATATGTAAAGTAAAAAATGTTTATTGTCGTTTTAAGCCGCTGAGCGTTGGGCTCATTTGTTACATGGCAATGGATGGCAGACACAGGGTACATATAGATGTTCCTGAAACAGCCAGAAATTGTCTTGAGAAGAAAAGATGACTTTATTAAGATTTTCTCTCCTTGCTCCTTCACTTCCCCGCAAAGAATTTTTACATAAAAAGGGATGTGTTAGGCTTAGATTTGTATCCTGGCTCTTCCTTACCTTCTATCAATCTTAATTTCCCCTCCTCTAAAATTGAGGAGTTAAAATGCAACCTGCTGAAATCCTAGGGTCTCATAGAGGTTAAAACCATAAGTTTGAGTCAGGGGGCTAGTTGTGAACCCTAGTTCTGCCACTTGCTTGCTGTGTGACCTCAGGCTAATTACCTAATTTCTCTGAGCCTCAGTTTCACCTTCCATAAAGTGGGTTTAATAATATCTACTTCACATTGTTACAAAAATTCACTAAAATAATACCTATAAATCACGGAGCACACAGTAAGTGCTCAATAAATGCTAGTTAACACTACCAATAATGAGATAGCATGGTGGGTATGATTATTTTAACTTATGACTAAGATACAGGCCAATCAGAAAGGTTGGAGGACATCATTGGTCTGGGGCAAGGTCCAGGTACCGCGGATTTTTTAAAAGCTCCCCAAGCGATTCTGAAAGAAACCCTGTTCTAGAGAAACTTCCCCACATGTGCCCAAAAATCATACAAGAATTTCTAAGCAGTGCTGTTTGTAATGGGGAAAGACTGGAAATAATCCAAATGCACACCGACAGGTGAGAGATAAACTGTAAATGGAATACTACACAGCAATGTAAAATTAATGAACCGGGGCCGGGCGTGGTGGCTCAGGCCTGTAATCCTAGCACTTGGGAGGCCGAGGCGGGCGGATCGTTTGAGCTCAGGAGTTCGAGACCAGCCTGAGCAAGAGCAAGACCCCGTCTCTACTAAAAATAGAAAGAAATGATCTGGCCAACTAAAAATATATAGAAAAAATTAGCCGGGCATGGTGGCGCATGCCTGTAGTCCCAGCTACTCGGGAGGCTGAGGCAGTTGGATCGCGTAAGCCCAGGAGTTTGAGGTTGCTGTGAGCTAGGCTGACGCCACGGCACTCACTCTAGCCCGGGCAACAAAGTGAGACTCTGTCTCAAAAAAAAAAAAAAAAAAATTAATGAACCGCAACTATAGGTACCAATAAGAACATAAATCTCTAAAATCTAATTCTGAACCAGAAAAAATGCAGAAGGATACATAGAGTATATACTATGTGTAAAAACATGCAGAACATCATTCTATGTTATTTAGGGATATATATATATGGATAACAGCAAAAAACATGCATGGGGACCAGAGCATCAAATTCAAGATGGTGGTGACCTCTAGGGAGGGAAGGACATGTGACAGGGGGAAGTGGTCTATAGGCATCATTCGGTGCTTTGGTAGTACGGTATTTCTTAAAGTGGGTGGCAGGCACACAGGTGCCCATTGTGTTAATATTATCTATGCTTTTTGGATGTCTGCAATATTGCATCATTTGAAAATAAATGTGTATAGAAAAATATCTAGTAGAATTGTGGATGAGTATTTTCTCTTCTTTATGTGTGTGTGTGCATCTTCTATTATATCTTTAATGATCTAATCTTGCTTTTAAAAAATAAAGTAGTTGGTTATTTAACAAGAAGAAGGTAGTTTTACTTAATTTCTCGAAATTAAGTAGTATCACTTCCTCAAATGATTTGCTCTGAAAACAACACTTATTTGCATGTCTGAGTTCTCAAATAAATGTGAAAATCAATTTGACAGCCCTATGACGTAAGAAATATCCTGAGGACAGAGCACGGGCCTTCAGCCCAGGGACACTCACACGGGGTCCCCAAAACCCTGTCTCTTGAGGCTGCCTTGGAAACTGGGCCTGCCCCCTACTGGGTCAGATCAATCCTTTAATAAGCAGGATTAATCAGTAGTCAGGGTGGTGGGATGCTCTGTGCTTCCTGATGCAGCAGCATGAAGTTAGGAGAAAAAAAAATCCAGGCAGGTGGGTGGTGGGGGAGGAGGGGCGAAAGGAAGCTGGGAGTGCGGGAAGCAAGAAGGGTGGTGTATTTTCTTTATAAAGAAGTCAAGTCATTCTGGAGACAACCCGATGACGCGATATAGCCTCAAGTTGGGGAGTTTTGTGTTTCCTAAGCAATAGAATCCGACTCTGCCAGCAAGAAGCGCTTGACTGCTGTTCCTTAAAGATGCAAAAGGTTTGTTTTATTTTGTTTTGTTTTGCATAATGGACACATTTCCCATGCAACCACTTTCCAAGTTCTTTGTCATGTGTCAAGGTAAGCTTTTAGAAAACTCCTCCATGGGCCACGGGGAGGCAATTTCCACCTAATACAGAATGCTTACGATGGAGAAAGCCAGCTTTTCAATATCGCTTCAGGGACCATATTTTGTGCATTCAACACAGCTGAATGCAGACAAAGTCAAGAAAGAAAATTGAGTGTAATCTCCTGACAAGGAGATGGAATGAGGGAAGCGATGCCAGGTGAGTTACTGCCCCCTGGTGGCCACAAACAGTGGTGGGCGCACCTGCTGAGATAGTCATTTGCATTGTTTCTTCCTGTGTTCCTTGTCACCTTTCCCTGCCCATCTAAAAAGCCTAAAACGGGGATTACAATCTGGCAGCCAGCAGGCAGTCATGCCAACTGTTTAAAAATCTGGAGATACTGTTTAAAAATCTAGACCTCACATTTCTTTTGAAAAATTGGAAAATCTGTCAATTTCGGGACTGCATCTCGGTATAATAAATGTGGGTTACAGCTGAGAAGCTGCTGCCCACTTTGGACAAGGCATGTGCTTTCCAATTCACCACACTCTTCACCACTCCCTATTGTCTCATGCCTAGGCAGTTTTACTCATTAACGATTCCTGCTTCTGGATTTGCTACCCATGGCCTAAGCTCATTAAAGAAGTTACACTTGGGTCCCAAAAAGAAGCAGAGAGAGGAAAGTGCCTTTAAAAGCAGGTGATTACATCACTTTATGCCTGGGTATGGACAGAGGTCCATAAGCCCCATGGCCTCCAGCTCCGTGGGAATAATTGACTTGCTCAAGGTCACTCAGCTAGTAAGTGGAGGGCTTTGTATTTCAATGCACATCTGCTAGACCCCAAAGCCTTACTGTTTCCTACCACACCAGCTGTCTCCCATAAGTGTCCTCTCCTCTGGAGGAGGTTTTTATAATAACATTACTACTTGGACCATCAGAAGCACAATTCAGAGGACTCGAGAGAACGATGTTCAAGACCTTTGTTTAAAAGATTAAAAACAAGAAGCCACCAAAACAATCACCATACTGATTTTGTTTCCTAAAAATTCTATGGTTCACCCGGGTTCAGGTGTTTCATATTCAATTCAATATATTCTTTTTTTCCTTTAAGGACAGGGTCTCCCTCTGTTGCCCAGAGTGGAGTGCAGTGGTGCAATCATTGTTCATTGCAGCCTCCAACTCCCGGGCTCAAGTGATCCTCTTGTTGCAGCCGCCAAGTAGCTGGGACTACTGGCACATGCCACCATGCCCAACTAAATTTTCAATTTTTGGAGAGACACAGTCTCGCTATAACTCTTGGCCTCAAAGGATCTTCCCACCTCAGTCTCCCAAAATGCTGGGATGACAGGCATGAGCCACCACACACGACCCAACAAAATTTCTTGAGCATCTATTCAGTGCCATATTCCATGCTGAGGGCTGGGAGCTCTACATGGGGGGCCAGTTACAAGATATAAACAGGGAGCCCAGCAGACAAAGTCCAAAGCTGCTTGGTCCCCCGTCTTGCAATGTCCCCCACGGGGTCCTTCATGACAGCATGCCTCTGGTCATCAGTCCCAACTCTGGGCCAGGCCTGGACAATTCGTTTTGTGCAATAGGTCAGAGGCTTCCCTAAACTGGAATCAGAATGAGACCTACGCAAGGTGCAACGGGATTTCTCCCCAGTGGTTGGAACAACCTGCAGCTCTGACCCTTTCTTGTATGGATAACAAATAAAGCAGCAACGACCTGGTGTCTTCTAGAAATAATTGCAACAGCTGATATTTACCAAGCATTTGCTCTGTGCCAGACATGGAGGATCTCACCTCACCCTCATACAAAACCCTAGGAAGAGGCACTGTCATCACATTATCCCCAGTTTACAGAAAACCAAATAGGAGATCAGTGACATCAGTTCATTTGCTGAATGTAATTCAGTTTGCAAGTGGCAGAGCTGGGATTTGAACCCAGGGCTGCGTGGCTCCAACGGTGACACCCACAACCACTGCCTGGCACTGCCTCTGAGGGGAGTAGGTGTCACGGAGGTCAGATCTTGAAGCATCAAGCCTTCTGAAAATCCCCGACTTGAGGGCAAAAGCAAGGTAGGCTGTTTGTCCCCATTTCACAGGTGGGGAAACTGAGGCTCAGAGGAACTTGCCCAACGTCACCCAGAGAGTAGATGGCAAAGCCTGGCTTGGAGCCTGGGGTCTCTCGGAGTCCAGAATCTGAGCTGCTAACACCCTCATGCCTAGCCTTTCTGGGGTACGTGCCTAAATGTTTGATTTCAGTATTTGTGGATTAAGATGGAGGTTTCAGAGCTCTGCTTCAAGGAAAACAACTGTATCTCTCTGGGAAGCCAAAGCAGCCAGCCAGGCCCTTCTCTGGAGGATGCAAATTAGAAAGCCGGGGAGGAAAGGAGGCAGAGAGGGAGAGTAGGGGAGAAGGTGGCAAGCTCCATGGCACGGGGCGGAGGCGAAGACGCCGCAGTGAAGACGAGGAGACCAGCAGGGTGGAAGCCATCAACGTCCTCATTTCACGCCGGAGGAAACTGAGGCACGCGAGAGCAGCCCCGAGACGAGGGGACCAGGGGAAGGACAGCGCTTCCGCGCGGGCGGAACTGCGAGCTTCCGGGCCGGCACCCCGCGCGCCCCAAGTCCGCACCCGCCCCTCCCGCCGGCGGCCCAGGCCCCGCCCCTCTCGTTGCTCATTGGTTACTCCTGGCGAGACCGACACAAGAGACGACCAATGGGAGTGGCCCACGGCGCGTCTTTCCCGGGGAAGCAGACACAGACGCGGGAACCCGGAAATGCGAGAGGCGGACAAGTGACGAAAGCCAATCCGCCGCGACGAGGGAGGCGGGACGTCCAATGGCGAGTCGCCGGGGGCGGGGCCAGGAGGCCGGCGGCGGTGGAGGTCCCGGGAGCCGGCGGCCTTGGAGTCCTGAGAGCGCGGGGAAGGCGGCGGGAGGGCCCGGCGGCCTGGCGCGGTGAGGAGGGCGCAAGCTTCCGGGGGGCTCGGAAGGAGCGAGCCGGGGAGGGTGCTGCTGGCCGCGATCCGGCCGCGATCCCTGGGCGGGGCTCGGAAGGGGGCGGCTCCGCGGAGTGACATGAGACCAGTCCCCTCGCCTGTCGGGCCTCAGTTTCCCTCTTTAGAGAACCCAGAGGTGAGAGCTTTGAGCCTCCCGGAACGCACTCCTTCCCCGCGCACACCCCTGGCACTGACGAACTCCTCCTTACCGTAACAGCCCCGTCGAGGAGCCCGTCCCCCGGGAAGCCCTCCCAGAACACCTGGATCCGCACAGCACGCCAGGTGCACCCCCATTCCAGCGCACGCCAAGCCGTTTCGGACGTGCTGCGGAAACGAGCCGGGCTCCCCCATAAGACTGAACCCTGTGATCCGCCAGTCACTTCTGGGTCAGGAGCAGCCAGAGCAGGTGCACAGGCCCTGCTCAGTAAGAAGGCAGCGGTTAAGACCTGGGGACTCCAGGCTCAAATGCACGGGGTTTCATTCCTCATGGCCTCTGTTTAGCCTCCTGTGGGCCTTCTGGAATTTAACTTACCCTCTCTTTGCCTCGGTTTCCCCTCTATAAAATGGAGCTCGGGGTAGCTCTTCCTTCATAGGGTGGCATGAGGGTTAAATGAGATAATGTGTGGCTGGCGCTCAGCTCAGCTCCCAGCACACCATAGTTGCCCAATAAATGCTTATTGTCAGCAATAATGGTGCTTGCATACCTGGTCCCTCCACTCCCACTGCCACCCCAAGCACATGTCTGTTGTCACCAAGGCTGAGTGGTCACCACCAGTCTGGCCCACAGCCTGAGTTCCTTTCAGGATGCTTGGACTGTTCAACCTCTTGGGGTCCCTTCTGGACAGACCAGGAAAGGAAGGCCAGACAGGGTAATAGCATCATGGGCGTGTGGCTGAGTATCAGGGGGAGGGTAAGAAGTGGCCGCCCACATGCCAGTAAGGCCACCCAACAGATGTGCTTATCCAAAAATGGACTTCAGAACTGCCGTGGCTGATCTGTGTGTGTTAGTTAGACATTTGTGCCCCCAAACTCAGAGGCCACAGAGATGCATGAAGTGGGGTCACTAGAGCTGTGGGGTTCCTGAGTTCAAGTCCTAAGGCTCACTGGGTTACTCTGGGCAAAGGACTTCACCTTGCCGAGCCTCAGTTTCCTCATCTGGAGAGTGAGGCGATGATAATCAGCTCCTCAAGTTGCTGTTGGAGACTGCAGGGGGTAATATGTGTGAGTTGCTTAGTGCTTCACACAGGACCTGGCACGTAGTAAGTGCTCAATTAATATTAGGCAGCGGTTGCATGACTTTTCAGCCACACTGCGCTGTAGGTGGCACCAATCCTTCCAGGCTGGCCCCACCTCCAGTTAGATCCACTTCTTGCCTTGCCCCCACTTCATGCCACTCCCACCCCAGTCTCTCTAGTGAATGAAAGGTGTGGCTCACTATCCCCACCTCCCTGGCTGAAGTCACACTGTGTCCTGAACGTGTTCATTTCGCTGCCTCATCTCTGTGAACTCGGTTCCTCGCAGATCCTGCTCTCAGCACACTGGGGACATGTGCAAGGGGCTCACCCCTGAGTCCAGATGACGCTCATGCCGATGGCTTCAGTGATGGCGGTGACTGAACCAAAATGGGTCTCGGTGGGGGGCCGCTTCCTGTGGGTGATGCTGCTGAGCATGGCGCTGGGGTCCCTGCTGGCCCTGCTGCTGCCTCTGGGCGCCGTGGAGGAGCAGTGTTTGGCTGTGCTCAAGGGCTTCTACCTGCTCCGGAGCAAACTGGACAGGGCGCAGCACACCGTCACCAAGTGCACCAGCCCGTCCACGGAGGTCAGTGTCACCTCCAGGGATGCTGCGCTGCTGCTGGTCAAGACCAAGGCCTCTCCAGGTGAGACTTGCTCTCTCCTCAACACTCATGTGACAGGTATTTATAGAGTGTCTGCTGTGTCCTGTGTGCAAGGCACGGGGGGCTTGTGGTGAACCAGTCAGCCCTGAGCTCCCAGCCTAGACACGCTGACAGGGGACTGAGACAAGTGTGAGTCTGGTGATTGGGAAGCACAAAGGGCTGTAGGAGCACACCAGGAGGGCTCCCTGGAGGAGGTGATGCCTAAGCTGAGACTTGATTGTAAATAGGAGTGATCCAAGGAGAAGGGCATTAGGGGAAGAGAGAGCCCGGGGGCATTTGAGGAACTAGAAGACCTTGAGTGTGTGTGGCCGACCCTCGGCTGGCCGAGACGGGGCGGGGACAGGAGGGCTAGAGCAGGCTGTCCACCTCCACGGGAGAGTTCTCTGTCTGTGGTGGGGCCTGATGGATGATGAGCAGCAGCCCTAGGCTCTCCCCATGAGTTGCCAGTAGCACCCTTCCCCCTAGTTGTGACAACTACATATACTTCCAGACTTCGCCAGATGTCCCCCAAGGGGCACAGTCGAACCACTCGGTTAAAAAAAAGAAAAAACAGTCCAGGGATGGTAAAGCCCCCAGGGACTAGCAAGAGTGGGGGCAGGGACCAGCATCTTGGAGATGCAGGAGAGCGCACCTGTCGGGAGCCGGGCCAGAGGGCAGCACAGCAGGGAGGGCCCTCGGGGAGTAAATGCCCAGACCCCTCCATGTCCGGTCAGAAGGCAGAGGGCAGGGGAGCCCAGGTGATGCCCCCAGGGTGTGGAGAATGGCTTTGGGGACAGTCAGACAGTGACCGGCATACCACCCACAAAGGCCGTAGGGAACGGAGAGGTACCAGGCACGTTGAGCAAGCACAGCACGGCTGGAATGAGCCCCCCTGCAGGCCAGGGACTCAGGCTGGTCATCACGGTTTCCCCTGGGAGGCCAGCACAGGTGACAGCGCCTCTCCGGCTTTCCTCCAGCAGGTAAGTTGGAAGCCAAGGCAGCTCTGAACCGAGCCCTGGAGATGAAGCGCCAGGGCAAGCGGGGGAAAGCCCAGAAGCTCTTCCTGCACGCCCTCAAGATGGACCCGGACTTCGTCGACGCGCTCAACGAGTTCGGCATCTTCTCGGAAGAGGACAAGGACATCATCCAGGCGGACTACTTGTACACCAGAGCGCTGACCATCTCGCCCTACCACGAGAAAGCACTGGTCAACCGGGATCGGACGCTGCCGCTCGTGGAGGAGATCGACCAGAGGTATTTCAGCATCATCGACAGCAAAGTGAGGAAGGTCATGTCCATCCCCAAGGGGAACTCGGCGCTGCGCAGGGTCATGGAGGAGACCTACTACCATCACATCTACCACACGGTCGCCATCGAGGGCAACACCCTCACCCTCTCGGAAATCAGGCACATCCTGGAGACCCGCTACGCCGTGCCCGGCAAGAGCCTGGAGGAGCAGAACGAGGTCATCGGCATGCACGCGGCGATGAAGTACATCAACACCACCCTGGTGTCCCGCATCGGGTCCGTCACCATCAGCGACGTGCTGGAGATCCACAGGCGGGTGCTGGGCTACGTGGACCCGGTGGAAGCCGGCAGGTTCCGGACGACCCAGGTCCTGGTCGGGCACCACATCCCTCCCCACCCTCAGGACGTGGAAAAGCAGATGCAGGAGTTCGTGCAGTGGCTCAACTCCGAGGACGCCATGAACCTGCACCCGGTGGAGTTTGCAGCCTTAGCCCATTACAAACTCGTCTACATCCACCCTTTCATCGACGGCAACGGGAGGACGTCCCGCCTGCTGATGAACCTGATCTTGATGCAGGCCGGCTACCCGCCCATCACCATCCGCAAGGAGCAGAGATCCGAGTACTACCACGTGCTGGAAGTTGCCAACGAAGGCGATGTGAGGCCTTTCATTCGCTTCATTGCCAAGTGTACCGAGACCACGCTGGACACCCTGCTTTTCGCCACGACCGAGTACTCGGTAGCACTGCCAGAAGCGAAACCCAACCATTCTGGGTTCAAGGAGACGCTTCCTGTGAAGCCCTGACCCTACAAATGCTCCCTTGGTGACAAGGGCTGTCTTGGGGGGCGGGGCAGGGGGGCGAGTCAAAGAAACTTAGCATTTCTAGAAACCTTTCCCAAAGCAAAAGGAAACCTTAAACGTTCTTTACCTCCCGATGTTTTTTTGTTGTATTTAAAAGAGAAAAAAACTAAATTATTAAGCCTTATCTCTAAGATAATTTATAACTCAGCCAAGTTATTTATTTTCTCCTTTTGGGCAGGCTAGGAAATGTCGTGCGGCGTTCGCTGCATCTGTGCCGGTGGCCACTGTTCAGGTCGTGGTCCCAGCACGCTTGCGGGGCGGCAGTGCTCCCGTGTGACTAGGACACAGGTTTTAGAGCAGAATTTGCACAAAGGTTGGAGAGAGAGGCCAGGCGCTGTGGGACAGGGCCCAGAGCCATAGGCATGACTCCTCCAAGTCTTTCTCTGAGTGGTTCTGTCGCTTTAACTGGGAAGTCAGCACCCCTGCGGAGAACCCCATCCCAGCCTTGAGAAATGATCCATCAAAGCTTGTGATCAAAGCTTGTGTTCTCGGGTTTTTGCTCCCGTACAAAGAGATTAGTGTGGTGACTGACTTACATGGAGAGAGCAAACTTTTGAGATGGGATAAGTGAATGTTGACATTTCTAGTTGGATACCTTGCTTACTTCCAGAAGACTCTTTGAGCCATAGTTAGTTTGCAAACTTTAGTGCCAGAGGCTATTTTTCCATATCGAGGCTATTTTTCTAATTAATAGTACGGGGTGACCAGCTTGGTTTTCTTTGTGTATTCATGTATGTCTTGCACTTTATTTGCAGCAACTCAGACAAGTTTCAGTCTAAAAGTCCTCTGGGCTTGTCACCCAGCAACTGCATCGTGCTGCAAGTGGGGTATCATATAGGTGGGCAAGCCTGCCCGCACCCCCACCGAGTTTTCTGTAGGTAAATGTTAACAGAACACATCTGGGACAACAGATGCCACGTCAACACCAAATAAACATTTTTGATGATGAATCAGAGCACCAGCTTCTACTGAACAAAGTAAAAAATCTGACCCTAACCAGGATGTGTCCCTTTTGTCGTGCAGTTTCATCCACTGACTGCCCAGACCCCCACCTCCCACAGCCATCGTACGGTCCAGCATCCCCTGGGGGAGGCAGATCGCCTCAGAGTGGCCTTACTTTTCTAGCAACTTGGAAAATGATACATTATACGTAATATGGCCAAGCTGTCATCTTAACCAAAGCAGAAAGAATCTTCCCTTTCAATCATAAATGGCACGTGTGCCAATACGACCGCTGCTATTTAGTCAGAACGGCCCATGGTCACTGGGTCCCCTACCCAGTGACAGAGCCCGCCATGTCTAACACTGTACTGCACTTCGTCACTGTTTGAATGATGGTGACTGACTATACACAGTGTTGTCTCTGAGGATTCAGTTCCCGAGTCACCAGGTCACTACTCTGATGTAGTTAAGTGTTTATACAGTTATTCAGGTGTATAAATAGCACAGAGTGTTTTCTGAAAGGTTAAGAAAAATAAAGTGTAACGATGTATGAAATGGCTCCAAGTGTAATTCAAACCTTTGTAAAAAAAAAAATTTTCATACTTTCATGCTGCCAGAAGGTATTTCTTACACCTTAACTCCTCTCTCATCTTGGTTTTATAAGCACACCCAGGAAGTCTGACAGAAGTACTTGCTTTGTACTATAGAGCGAGAGAATTTGCACTTTAACTATATGTGAAGGGTATTATTTTAACAAATTAATGACTCTAATAAAGTATTTTATTACAGAAGCATCTGAGATGTTGCTGCCTTATTTGAAAGATGTTCCTGTTTGTCACAGGATGACGGGAGATTCTGAACTCATGTTCCTGAAAATCCATTTCTAGAACAGTCAACGCCAGGAACGTCAATGGGTTCAGACTGCTCAGGTCTGACAAGGTTCCCGCTGTGACAAGCCTGTGCTGACATCGAGAGTGTGAAGTCAGGTCAGAGTGTTGGCCAAAGGCAAGAGAACCAGCAGGAGAAACTGAAGCCACATTAGCCTGAGCAAGGAAACCGTGGCTCTTCAAGTGTCGGGTCCCCGACCACTGGGGCTCCCTGTGACCTCCCCAGACCTTCTCACCAACCGAACAGGCATCAGGGCGACATCACAGAGAACACCGCAGGGGGAACTCAAGTGTCAATAGCTAAGGTTCCTCCTGCTGCTGATGGCCGCTGCCTGAATTTAATTCGCAAGTAATGCCTACTAAAAAAGTTGGGTTTTTTGTGTTAAAAAAAAAAAAAAAAAGAGATGGAGGAAAAGCTACCATTTTAAAAGACTTAAGAGGCTTACCAGCTAATGATCATTTACAGGGAGGAAAAGTGACATTTATTGAACAATAGGAAACTGGAAATTTGACTGGATGGTTATTGCTAACGTTTCTAGGGATGATGAGCAAACTATGGCCTTTAAGTCCTTTTCGAGACACATGCCACGTTCCCGGATGAGCGCGATGCTGTCTGGGAAATGCCTCAGTGTCACAGAAGAGGGAGGAAGAGACAGAAGAGGAAGGGCTGTGGGTTGAGGAATGCTGACTGCTCAGTGGTAGGCACATAGGAGTTTATTTTACTCTTTTCTACTCTACTGTATCAGTTTAAAATTTTCCGTTAAAAAATGTTGTTTAAAAAAATGCAGAAAAGCCTGATACACAAAAACTCAAACTTACAAAACAGATAATTGAGGAGTTGATCCTCGTGACATATAAAAAGATTCCCTTATGTCTTTCTCCAGTGTTTTTATAAAATAAGCTTCCCCTACCAAACTGGCAACGCTGTGTTCAAAACAATAAATATCTGATAAAAGAGGAGAGGTAAAAAAGCTTAAAAGCTAGTGTCGAACTGCTGTAAACTGAAGTTTAAAAACGGAAGACACATCACAGCTGAAATAATTTAAATCAAAGTGACAATGGAATTTGACTTACAAAAGTTCTATTTACACAGCTATTAGGTAAAGCAAGGTACACCCACTTCAAGATACACCCATATGTGAACACACATCTGAGTACCATTTGTCAAGAAGTTTCTAAGAACTTCAGTTTAACAAACAAAGCTAACTGCGGAGAACTGAAGTTTGCACTTGACGTGGTATTGAAACAAAACCAAAGGGCTGGAACTCAATGTTTAGACAAAGAACACAGGTCACTTAGTCACTAGGCAAAGAAAATGGTCCACAGCGGGGGGCACACAAAATTTCTATATAAAACAAATGTCACAAACATTTTGCTTTTAGGAAACAAAACAACAGCCTGACGTGGCATTTACAAATACGTAATATAAAAAATGCACAGCCCCTCTGAACAAAAACCCATCAAATGTTTTTTAGGAGATTCCCCCTCCCTCACCCCTTCCCCATAGGCCATTCTGGTGAATTACTGCCATCTGCCTTTCATCTTTTAAAATTAAAAGAGTGACGGGCACATGTGCTGTGCGGGGTGTGAGAGAAGTGTCTTAGAAAAAGGGGCCAGAGCTGGCAAAAACATTAGGACAAGTGGGTCTCAAACACTGCGTGTTCCGGGTTCACTTCTGCTCCTCATCCGCAAGACACAAAAGTATCTTCGGACACCATGCCCTGGGTCCAACCTGTAGTGACCGTTCCCCTATCGCCCTCAATGTGAGGGAGCACTGAAAGCCTCTGCACTGGGAACACCCAGAGGCAAGGCGGGGGTAGCAAGTGGGCGCCGCGCCGGGCCATCTGTCCCCAGTGCTTCGCCGTGTGGCGGGTGGTCTGCCGGGCCAGCATGAAGTAAGGCATTTCCTGTCTCTCCCAGAGTCCTGGTCACTTTCTCAGAAGCAGCTTGGCAAAATCAGCATTGGACATCTTGGGCGCCTCGGTGGCCGCTGCGGCGGTGACCGCTGGACTCGGGGCAGGGCCGTTCTCGGCCTGAGCGGCACTCGGGCGCTGCAGGGCGCGAGGCAGCAGAGACAGCTGGGTCCTCCCCTTCCCCCGCCTGGAAGACAAACACTGAGTGTACCCTTCGAGGCAACGACTCATGGCCCCTGACTTACGTGTGAAAATTAGCCAGGAGAGTTTCAAATTACCCAAAGTTAAAAGAAGAAAAATAAAAAGAAGAATGAGACAAGCCCTGTCCCCCTCATCCTGGCTATTAAGTAAAAACCACTTCAACAAACTTAGCCTAGTTTAGGGTTTTGGCAAGGACCAACCCTGTGCGACAGTCACACTCAGGGTGGACAAAAACGCTCTCATCTCTCAGACCTCACCTAATGACCGTGCGACTTTGCCGTGTCACCCCTGCTAAGCGGAAGCACAGCGTGTACGTGCATCACAGCTGAGGCTGGAAATCCCCAAGCATATGGTCACCAGGTTTTGTTTTAAACACACAGATTCCACCGGCAAGGGGAACTTTCAAATAATCACTGCCTTGAAAGAGTTTTACCATCAATAAACGACAAGCGTAAACTGGCAAACACCAGGCAGGGTCTCAGCTCCTGGGCTTGTCCCCTGGGAACGGCAGGCCCTGGCTTTTCTGACCTAACTCACTGTCCTAACAGGAAACTGGTGCACCCCGTTTTCCCCTCCAGGGGATGAACTGGCCGGGACAAAGTCCGCACCGGGCTAACACGCGACACTTACGCGCCATAGATCTGCCGCGGCACCATGGGGCCGCCTGGTGCTTTCCTGGCCTCTGGCTTCTCTGGAACTTTCCTCTGAGGCGGATTGCTGATGGCCACTTTGATGACGTTATCTCTGATGGTCATGCCGTCCATCTTCATCACAGCCTGCGACGCCTGGGATTCGTTCTCGTACTCCACGTAGGCCAGGCCCTGAAAGCACGAGATCCAGAGCCGGGTCAGACGCCGCAGCCCCAGGACGCAGCTTCCTCGCGGCGACAGCAGCGCAGGCCAGGGCAGGCAGCCTGCTGCAGGTCCCCTGCCCCACCGCGGCCATCTGTCTGCGGGTTGCCTCCCCACCCTCCCTCCTACAGACACCCTTTCCAGACTCGGCAAACCCTGTGCTTGCTCCAGAACAAACAATGCACTGGACAAGGGCAAGCAGCCCAGGTGGCCCTGCTGCCCCTGTGCCCTCGGCCCCACCCTCATTTCACTCTTCAGCTCCCCAGCAACTTGGCTAAGGGGAGGGAGAGTGGGCAGGGAGTGATCCAAACATCACACCTGGACAGCACTACTTAAAATGTGGTGCCAAAGGACTCAACAAGGAGACTGAGGAGGGGCAAGGAGGAGAACTTGAAAAGAGGGGGACTGGAGGCCCCAGGGAAAGAGGGGTCTGGGACGGAGGGAGGAGGCTGCAGGAGGGCACCCCCGCCACATGCCGCTGGCCACAAGGCTGCCCCCAGGCCCCAGAGCCCGGGGCCGTATCGTGGCTCCTATGGATTTGTATTTATTCGTTTTCCAAACACCTTATTCTTTTTAGTACAATCAGCTGCAAACAGTTAATATGACTCCAAATATAAGTACAGCCAAGTATGCTCATCTTTCCGTTGATTTATCATGTGCTTCCGAGCAGATGAACGAGGAACCTGCTCCAGAGCCAAATGATCTCTGAACAGATGGAGAAACTAGGTCTGCTGGAGCCTCGAAGACCAGACACCCTCTGCTCCCACACTGACCTTGGGTTTGCCGGCCCGGTTGGTGACCAGCCTGAGGTCCTTCACGGTGCCATGAGCCTTGCAGATTTCCTCTAGTTCCTCTTTCGTGCAGGAGAAAGGCAGGCCTGAGACGAACAGCTTGTGCTTCTCCAGGGCAGTGCTGTATCTGAACACCTACAGGACGCAGGCAGGGGGAGCAAACCCGAGATTCAAGCCACCACCCAGTGCCCAGCCTCGGCCACAGCACGCCCCGAACCCAGGCTCTGACAACACCTATTAACGGGGACACTCGGGGCAAGTCGCTTGGCCTCTCTAGGCCTGCACTACCCCTTGTACAATATGGCAATATGCAGAGCAGCCCCCTGCAGAGTGTGGTGAGCGTTCAGCGATACAATACATAAAATGCTCAGCACAGTCCCTGCTCAATACTAAGCATTCAACTGGAAACAGCCATTACTACAATTCCTGATTTTATCATCATACGAAGTCCACTAACTGACCTCAGAGCGACCAAGCCATGAGTCAGATCTCAGTCAACCAGCACAGGACAGATCTTGACTCAAGTAGAAGTTTAGTTCCTAACAGAGTATAAAAATTCAGTGTATACTGTAAATATTAGTGCTGTAGGAACGGAGTGTTCAGTCTGCCTAAAGCGATGCTTTGAAAGGCATTCTTTCTTTCCATAAACATACCTTGAAATCAGGGTTTTTGCTCTTATCCACACAGGGCGACACAAACATGGGCCTCCCTTCTACAGTCTTCCGGTCCAACTCCAGTGCCTGAAGGGCCGATTTCTCGTCTTTAAACTCCACGTAGCAGTAGCCTCGGAAGTCCCCGCGGTTGCTGAAGATGGGGCGGATCTCGGCCACCTCCCCGCAGGCCTCAAAGAGCGGCCGGAGCCTGGTGTCGGGCTCTCCCATGCTGTAGGGCAGGTTGCTGACAAAGACGGTGACGCTGTCCTTGCTGCTGTCGTGGGGCACCTTGGGCACGTCCCTCTTGAGGGCGGCCGCCTTCTCCTTCTGCTTGGAAGGGGGGTCGACATCTAGGGATGCCTGTCGCTCAGCAGGCCCTGTCTCCACCTCTGCATCTCGTGTTTCTCCGGAGGGAGGGACACTGTTCTCAACCCTTCTGCGTTTGGAAGACGGCTCTACGGGTTTTCAAAAGAAAAGAGCAACGGTTAACTGTTTCTTCTCTTCCGTGAGCTTTAAACGGAGGCCTGAAGGGAAAGTGCTCTTCCCACACAACGGCTCATCCGCACCGGCTGCATGCGACACACTCACTCCTCTCGCCTGAAACTGAGGGGCGGGTGCCACAACCCCGGGAAGTCTTGATGACCCTCCTGACCTGTCCCACGACTTTCTGGGCCCCAGCTACATTCAAGTAAGTGGGCTCGACCAAGCAGAAGTAACAACATAAATCCCCCATTGTCCACCCTAACTTAAGACAAGAGGTCAAGGGGTCTCAAAGGTCAGACGGCACATTCCAGGGCCCCCTCCCACAAAGCCCAGGTCAGCATGGGACCTGGGAGTCTGCGTTGAAACAAGCACCCTAGGTGACTGATGTATGCGCGCCATGGGCCACACTTTGGGGAGCCCTACAAGCAGTCCGTTTTCTAAAGCACTATCAATACTGTCTGTGTCCTTCAAGAGAGCGTAGCAACACTCTGCTCCAGCCTGTTCACACCACTGCCCCCAGAGGGCCAGTCCTGCAGCTCAGCTGACGTCAGCCTCCTGCGCACACTCGCTCAACTGCCCACTGCCTTCCCAAGGAGCCCAAGCCTGCAAGCTGCTCCACCGCGTTCAAGAGCGTCCCTGGGCTGGGCCTGGCCGGCCCACCCGCCCGTCCAGCCTCCTTGACCCTCTGCCGTGCATCTGAGCTCACAGAAATGCCAGGCCGCCTGTGCCTCACACTTTGCCAACACTGGTGCTCCGTCCAGCTTGCCCTCCCCCCCTTCCTTCCACTCCCCCGGATGCCACTTCACTTCCCCCACCAAGTCCTTCTGGCAGGGAGCTGAGCCACTAGTGCCCCTTCTCTGGCCTCCACCACAACTCACAGCTCCGTCTCCCACGGTCCAGGCTGATTACACGCCACTGTGGCCACACACCTGCCTTATCCTGCTAAACTGGGAGCTCTGAGGGGCAGTGAGCCACCCTCAGTCATTCGGCAAGGCCCAAACAAGCTGTGCAAGGAAGGTCAACTGAATGACAACTCCATCACTAGTTCCTGTGGCTCACACATCTGTACTCAGTAAACGTAGTGTCCTTTTATGTCTACAGACAATTCTCTCTCTCTTTTTTTTTTTTAAAGGCTGGTTAAGTGAAACAGTGGGAGTAGAGAAGGAACAAAGGAATTCGTAACTGGCTGTGATCATAGAGACAATTCTTTACCTTGACAGACTTTGCTGAGATAAATCTGACCAATTCCTGCCTGTCCCTGAAACTACATAGGCAACGGAAACACTGGCTGGAAAAATCTGCCAAGTGAAAACCACTAAGCGGGGCCAAGCTAGGCAGGACCGCACAGGGTGTACCAGAAAGTAAGGGAGTGATCAGAGGACTGGGGACAGGTCAAAGGGACACAAAAGCCTGTCTGATGGAACTCTAGCTAGCCAAACCTGGAAAGCAGAGCATCAACTTCATCACAGTAACAGACTGTGACTGTGGAATAAAATGGGAAACTATGAATCCATATGACATAAATAAAAAGACAAGCAATTTGGAAGTTTGTTGAATAGGCTATTTATCTAGTGTCAAAGTACTAGATAAATACCCATCAAAATACTTTGTAATTTCAAAGGGGAGAAGAGTAAGTTCACAGTGAAGAAGGCAGACAGGCACCGCACCTTAGCCATGTGACCAAAGTGACCATCACCAGGCAGAGAACAATGCCGCCTGATGGGACTCAACGAGAAGGACACGGCATCCCTTGTGTGCCGTTCCTGCAAAGACCACTGACCTGAATCCAATCACAAAGGAGCATCAGACACACCCACACTGAGGGACACTCCACAAAGTAATTGGCCTGTCCTCTTCAAAAGTGTCCAGGTCATCAGATTCAAAAAAAAAAAAAAGAAAAAAAGACTGAGGAATGTTCCAGACTGAAGGAGATTCGAGAGACAGGACAACTAAACACAACACTGGAAGCTGAACTGGATCTTCCAGCATAAAGGACGGCACTGGGACAGATGGCCGACCACGAACGGGGTCTGCGGGTTCGATGGCAGTGATGGGTCATGGTGACTGACCGTGACGGGTGGCCTGTAGTCACAGAGAAGGCACACGCCTTGCGGTCATCCCAGGGTGATGGCGACTCACTCTCAGGTAGTTCGGGGGGCGGGGAAAGGTTGGGCAACTCCTCTGAAAGTCTGAGACGTTTCAAACTACAACGTCTAAACGGCCCTTTACCTTCCTCATCGTCGCCCCACTCCTTCTCCTTGTCTGCATCCGCTCTGTGCTTATCTGCGCCTCTGGTCTTTCTCTTCTTTTTCAGAGCCTTCTTCTCGGCCCGGCTCCGCTTGCGCTGCTCAGCCTTTTCTTCTTCTTGCTGCACAAGGGCAGCTTCCTTCTCTGCAGCCTACAAACAGCAGGAACATGAGGCGTCGTTACGTTCCCCGACTGACTTGTGCAGAGAGGGGAGAGGGAGTGGAAAGCCACTGCCCAGAGGAAAAGAAGGGACCAGGAGGACGGGGAGGACAGGCTCCCAACTTTCCACCACCGGGGCTCGGGCCAGCACCTCCGGATTCTGGATCCCAAGTCTACAGTATGTTACCAATATCCCCACCTCAATCATTCACTGCCAAAAAAAATCTGTAACACTGGGGCCCTGATTAAGTTGGGGGTGTTTATGTTCCGCTCACTAGGGTAAGTGAGGCTCCTTTTCATTCTTTTCCATCTATTCCAATAAATTTTAGAGCCAAAATTCCCTCACTATGTTAGAAAAGTATATTGGGGCTAAAGTTTTAGACCAGTCTTTTTAGATGATACAAGACAGGTTTAAATATTGAATCCAATATTTCACAATTAATATTCTGAGTAAAAGATGCTTCTTTAGGAAAACCTAGAAGTTACTGACAAGAAGTATCCATACCCAACAGAGCCAAGACAGGTACCAGAAGTTTCAAAGACTTCAAGTAAGTGTCATCATTACCTTTATTCTCTGCTCATTAACACGGGCTAATCGAGTTTCAGTTTTCTGAACGGCTATATCCCAATCTTCCAAAGTACCTTGATAGAAAGAGAAGCAAAACTTTCATTCTTTACGTTTTTGAAAGATGGAACATAAGACTTTCTTAATTTCTGTGCACCTCCCGAAGAGAGCCCTCCCACCAGACAAGAACTGGAGAGTCGGCTCTTCATCTTTAGAAAATTTAATTGGTGTAGGCTTTAAGTTTAGAATTCAAATAGTCCTTCTAAGTAAAGTGTGTTTAAAATGTCCCTTCTCTTTCAGAAAAGACACTTGAAAACCAATGAGATCTATTAAGGGCTCTCAATGGCAAAGATTATAAAAATATTCTACTACAAAGGTATGAGACATTTCTATTAAGACTGAAGAACTTTAAGAGCTACTCAAATGTTGAGATGGTTTTTTTTTCTTTTTTGTTGTTGTTTGAGTCTTTGATTCCCAGTTCTGTGAGGTTCAAAGCCGAAATCCAGACCCATGCCCATGGATAAATTCACACTATTTTCCTGTTGGTTCCAGTTCTACAACTTAACCTTGAAGGCTCTGAAATGTGACAAGGGGTGCATGCGTGACCAAAGAACACACTTAGCCATGTGCCTCTCTGAGCTCCTTTGCTGAGCAGACACTGCACTAGAGCAGTTGCTCTCAACTAGGGGAATCTTGCCCACCAAGGGACATCTGGTAATGTCTGCAGACATTTTTGGTTGTCACGTTTAGCTGGGGCAGGGAGGGCTGCTGCTGGCATTTAGTGGGCAGAGGTCAGGGGTGCCACGAAACATTCTACAGAGCGCAGCCCTCACCACAAAGAATTGTGAGCACCCCTATGCTAGAGCTCCCTCAGGGTCCTCCCTAGTGGCTGGAAACTCTGACAAGAGCCGTGGTTGTGTGTTGTGATTACACAGAGCACCACCTGAGGGTGGCAGCCGTAAACGCAGTCTGTCCTCACAGACTAGAACCAGAAGCTGCTACTTCAGACCAAACAGCAAATGGTCAGACTCCAAGCCAGGCGAGAGCTGAGGGTCCCACCTTCTGTCCTCTCCATGGTGAGCAACACTTCGCAGACGTGCTCCGGGTAGTCGCTGGTGCACTGGACGGCCCGGTGCAGAGCCTTCCGGCAGTGCTGGGTATCGCCGTGTGCCCTAAGCAGAAAACAAACAGTTGCGGCACGAGGACACAAAGCGGACGGCGTGCGAAGGGAGAGGCTGTCTTCTCACAGGCAGAAGCTCACTCTCTGACGACTCCAGCTTCTGAGGAGACCCAAGCTTTCAGAGCCATCCACAGTGTTTTCTCCTTCCTCCACTGGAGTCCCTACAGTCACACACAAAGGCAGGCTTTCCCTTCCCCCAGCCAGGTAGGCGCTTCTGGAAAATGCACCTAGGACCGTGGTGTGCAACCAGGTTTTTTGCCTTTACAGCATTCACGTGTGCAACAGTGGCAGGGGGGTGTCCAACAACTCTGTGTAACTTGATAAAGTCCCTAGAGAAATTCTACTACGCAGTCCTACCCAAGGGGAGAATCACTAGTCCAAGGGACTGCCCAATTTCATGCCTACAGTCAGATCTTTATGTACCCACATGGAAAGATACACTGCTAACCACAACAGGTATAAAACAACTCTATTAGCCGTAACAGTTATGAAACAGTATATCCTCATTTCTATTTTTACAACATTGTAAATATACATAAATATTGTAAATATGTATTAGGATACTCAGAAAAAATTTAGAGCAGCAGTTCTCAAAGTATGATCCACATACCCCTGAGGGTCTCCAAGACCCTATCCAGGGGTCTTGCAGAGTCAAAAGTCCTTTTATAATAATACCAAGATATTATTATGTTCACTATGTTGACATTTGCACAATGGTGCAAAAGCAATGCTGGCCCTTAGCACAAATGAAGACAGTACACATCTTTTTAATGTTCTGTGTGACGAAACAGGAAATACACATAAAGCACCACTTCTGCATACTGAAGTACAATGGTTACTGCAAAAAAAAAGCATGTATTATTTTTTGAGTTGCAAGCTGACCTACTCACTTTTCTCATAGACACCATTTTACTTAAAAGAACAGCTGAGTGACAAACTATGGTTACTCAGACCTGAGTGTCTGGCAGACATTTTCAAAAATTAAAGGAGTCTGTCACTTCAAGGAAAACCACTGACATTATTTGTTGCAAGTGACAAAATTCAAGCTTTCAGGTGAAAATTAGAATTTTGCAAAACTGGAATTTGCCACTGTGAGTTTTACAGCTTCCTATTTAAAAGACTTTTCTAGAAAGATAAGTGTGGATATGAACAAATACAATATTTTTATACTGTAGAATAAACTACGTCAATATTTGGAAGAGCTACATGATTTAGTGAATCAGGATTTTCCAAATGAATAACTCACGATGCCACAGAATTATGGCAACATGTAAAAGATAAAAAGGTCCATTCAAAGTGCAAAATAGACAAATGGATATTACCGTAACAGAATTGGAGAAATTCATTAATATGGTTTCAGATTCCACATTGCAACTAACCTTTAAGAAACTATCATTTGTTGAGTTTTGCTAAAGTGTGAAAGAATATCCACAATCCATTGAAAAGGCTACTAAAATAACCCCTTTCTTCTCTACCCTGTGTAAAACCAAATTATCTTAATACCCTTCAATAAAAAAAAGACATCACAATGGGCTGAATGCAGAAACAGACATGAGAATTCAGCTGTCTTCTACTAAGCCAGACTAAACATATTTGCAAAAGTATAAAACCATGCCATTTTTCTAAATTATTTTGAGGTTTGGAAAAATAGTCATTTTTTCAAAAACATAAGTTATGTTAAATGTAATAGATTTATTATTTTTAAGAGAATTAAAAAATACTTTTAAAATTCCTCAGTTGTATTTTCTAACATGCTAAATAAATATCAACAGATATAACTCACATAAACAAAAGCTCTTGGGGATCCTCAAATTTTAAGAGTGCAAACGGATCCTGAAACCAAAAAATTTGAGAACTTCTGATCTAGTAGAATATTCAACCGGCCTACATAGTGATCATCTCTGGAGGTGGGACTAAAAGAAAATGTCTATCACATATTTTTGTAAAAATTGTGACTTTAATTTGAACATACATTTAACAGGGGGAAAACAAAATATTCAAAAAAGAAAAAAGGCCATGTAGAAATATATTATTCCATTTATAATGTTCAAGATATATTGAATAGAAAAGCTGCTCGTATTCTTTGTATGTTCCCCATGTTAAAAATATTACTTAGGAATATCTTATATAATTCAAATAGTTTCAAAAGTTTATAACATATATGTTATAGTTGCATTTTTATTTAAAAAAGCTTTAAGCACAGAAGAGTCTCGAAGAATATACCCCAAATTATAAACTAACAGTGGTTATGTCTGGGTCAGTGATTGCAAATAATATGAGGTTTTTTTCTTTGCTTTTTCATATTTTCTATTTCTCTGTTAATAGAAAAGCAAATGTAACAAAAAATAAATAGCTCCCCAGAAAATCAAATAAACATTCATGTCCAAAAATCAAAACAAACAAAAAGAAATACATGGCTATAAGAGCCCCAGGCACCAAATACGACGTCTGGTCCTCTAGCCCTGCTCAATAAAAATGCATCCACGAACGGAAGAGCCAGGATGAAGGAAGACAGCCTCGTTTTAAGGAGCAAGCCCAAGCTGACAGGGGACAGCTAGGACTGAAGACCAGTGCACATCTGATAAACACCACCTCTCTCCCCTACACCCAAGCAAGTTACCTTTCCAGGTTGTAATACTCAAGCCACATGTTGGCGTACTTGGCATTGCCTTTGGTCATGATGCTGTCCCAGAGTTCCCGAGCTTTCTGCATGTTATTGCACAGTCGAGCCTAAAATGCATTGGCAGACTTGGTTAGGAAAAGACCCAAACCATATGACATCGACACCTGTCTCAAAATATACTCCAAACAGCATAACTAGTAGTGTCACATAAATCCCCAGGCCTCCCTCTAGTGGATGAAACTGACAGATTTGGCCAAAACATTTACCTCAATCCTAGCCCAGTTCTGCATGATCATGCAGCTTGGATCGCCACTCTCATTGAAACCTGCAAGAATGGAATTAGTAAAAATTAGAAAGCAATTGAGAGACAAATAGCCTTTGACTAAAAAGGTACATCAACCAAGAACAAGAAACACAACTGGGCAAAACAGCAGGTTAGAGCCATACTTACGCTCTTCCACCTCCTGTTTCAGATACTCCAAAGCACGAGTGAACATGGCCCTCAACTCTTCCAGCTCTTTACTGGAGTCTGTTGTAAATTGCAAAAGAAAAAAACCTTTATGAAACCATGTAGAATGCCTTTATTTTTAATCCTACACTGAAACTGCCGGGAGACCCATTATGTACCTGCCATCAGGCAGGGGACACAGAAATAGTACTGCCAGTTTCTGCCCTCATCACGTAGTGGGGAGAAAGAAACGGGAACAGAGTACAGTATGGCCAGCACAATGACAAAGGTGAACACGGGGTGCTGTGGGTGGGATCGCAGCAGGCGGGGGTCCCCCCAGCCGGGGTGACACGGGCAGACAGTGAGGAGAACGGCTGAAGGCTAGCTGCATGAGCTAACAGCTGACGGGAGTGTGCAGGCACAAGTGAGAAGTGTTCCGGGTGCTTTGTGAGGAGGGGGCAGAGGATCCTGCAGAGTTCAAAGATTTAAAATAACGCAGAGGTCTTATTCAAGAACAATTCTGCATACATAAAAAGGCCAGAAGGGAGAAATGAGAAATAAAGTAAAGATGCTGGCAGGAACCGGTATAAAAACCATAGGACCATTCTTCTCTTCCTTTACAATCCACAGCAGGAACCATTGAAGACCGAAACTGCTAAAATTTCTGGGGGGAAATGTCACCAATGGCTGGTCTACGACATTTGCCCAATCACAATGTATTTGAGAAACTGGGACATCTCACTAAAGGATGTGCTAAGAAAAAGTTCAGTTCTGAGGTGAAACGCACACACTTACATACCTTGTTTGAAATCCACTCTTCTCCTCAGGTAATCAAGGTACGCCTGCCAAATCTCCACGTAGTCGGTGGCCTGGATGAAGCCGGCATTCAAAGCTTTCTCAAACGTTACTGGAGTTGGGAGAAAAAGTCAGGATCTATTGCCAATTCAAAAATAAGCTGAGAAAAAGTTATCAAACTCCACTGGCTATAAAACATTACATGACTTTTAAAAATAATAACAGGATGTAACAAAGTGAAATAAGCTAGAGAGAAATGTTCCAAAGAGAAGCTACTACAGCACTGCAAAGACTATGTTCTAGAAGGGACTCATTCCACAAGACACTCTGCAACAAGAGTTCCAAGTCAAGGAAGCTCAGAGAAAAGACCACAGCTTCTTAGAAAATCATAATTAATATTACCATGTTCAAGAGCTCTAAGAAGCCAAAAATGTAACCAGATTATCTCCCATTTAGAGCCCTTTTTGTCACTAATACTCAATATCCCAAAGAAGACCCTGGGGAATGCTGATTTAATGACTTCACCATAGCTCTTTGTTCCTCCCTTAGGACAAAAGGCTTAGAAGTAGTCTTTCCACAGAAACACCCGCACCAGAAATCTCTCGATGATCAACTCCATGTCTCTCCATGGCCAAGAGGTACCGACTCCACAGGGCGACTGTCCAGGGGCAGTTTCTAACGGCACGGTTATGAACAGATAAAACCAAATCCTTTACTTTCAGTTGCCGATCCTGTGGTAAAGAATGCCAGAGTTAGGAGATGAAATTTTATTGTTACGACTTTACCATCAAAAAGACACTGCCAGCACAACCGACACAAAGAAATTTCCTTAAAAATGTCTCTTGTGACATGGTTTCTTCAACAAAGCAATCGCCAGGGGTAGGGAAGGAGAGAGAGGAGGAGCAGGAACTTACAGATTAGAACAGCCTTAACAGACATCAGCCAATCCTAATGGATGGACCTCATTTGGATCCTTTTATACATAAATAGTGAAATATTTTATATATACACACTGAAATATTTACCAATGAAATATGATTTCTGGATTTGCTTCAAAATAACACAGAAGGGGGAAGTAGGTAAAAATAAAGATAAAAGCAGACTAGAGCCATAATTGTTAATTGTTGAAGCTGGGTGATGGGTACATGAGGCTTCATTTTACTGTGATAATCTGTCTTTTACATGTTCATATTATTCCACAAAAATTAAAAGGAAAAAATCAATCTGGTATGAAGTCCACAATATAGTTAAAACAATAAAGCAATGTTTTCCAGTTAGTAACCATTTTAAAATAACTTCAGATACTAAGAAACTTCCTAAACAAGTTGGCAAAGAAGAAAAAAGAAAGATGGAGGAAAAGCAAGAAAAAGCAGAGTGGGGCAGCATGCAACCAACTCCTGGCACTCTCACTGATTTCCTTCCAATAGATGATATGCTGGTAAAAATAAAATAAATCAGAACAGGTATCTTACTAGGTACTGACTGTAACGGATCCACAAGTCTGGGACCAGGCAGTTCTCGACCAGGGCACGCTCAAAGATCAGCTGAACGCGAGCGGGATCCCCCATTTTCATCTCAAATTCAATATACGCTTGGTATTCCGCCAGCCTCGGTGCCTCTGCTTGCAGCTGGAGCACAGGAAAAGCGCACTGAAGTTGAATTTCGTTACTTGATACCATGTCAGGAAGCACAACACATCTTCAACTAAAACAAGTTTTGGCAAGACTGGCTACAGCAAAGTAAGAATCACCAAATCCTCACTCTCACAGCTACTCCACAACAGCATCTATAAATTCCACAATGGGATCTGTAATTTGAGGAAAGAACGAGAGTCTTTCCCATCTGGCCCAAAGTGCCGCTTCATGGCAATAGTTATGAAGGTGCCATAAACCCTTTCCTAAATCCTTTCCCAGACCACGGGGAATTTAAATTGCCCATCCATCAGGAACTGAATGAAAAACCAACACCTCTGCCAATGACCACTGCCAACCAGCCTTCCAAAACAGAAGCCACTTTCTCAGCCTACTGAGTGGAGTGAATGCAACCAGACTGGAAAAACTTGCAGGTTTCCCATTCCAAACACCAGTTCCTGTAAGACTATGGGCACATGCAGGAGATGGAGGAGGCTGTGCTGAATGTTTACTGATCCAAAGACACACTAATTCTTTTTAGACAAAAACCTCTTATTCAACTTCTTTTCTCTTTAGCCATGCTCTGCTTGAGATAACCATGACCAAAGTGAGCTGGGTGAGGCTTTGTGAAACACAAGTACATAGTACAAGACATTTACATGTGAAAAAGAAAGGGAGAGGGAGTGTGTTCAGATGAGCAAGAGATCACACACGCTCGGTATGTAGAAAAACAATGTTTTAGAGCCTCAGTCTCTAGTAACAATGGTGAATTAGGTGCCCAGACACATCATGATATTGAAAACAACTAAAATGGCTAGATTAAATATAAAAAGCAACTTCTTAAAAATCATCAACTCCAGCCTGAGCAAGAGCGAGACCCCCATCTCTACAAAAAACAGAAAAATTAGCCAGGCATGGTGACATGCACCTATATACTTCCAGCTACTCAGGAAGGAGGCTGAGACAGGAGGATCACTTGAGCCTGGGAGTTTGAGGTTACAATGAGCTATGATGACGCCACTGCACTCCAGCCTGGGTAACAGAGTGAGACCCTGTCTCAAAAAAAAAACAAAAGAAAGTAAAAAGAAAAAAAAGAAATCAACAAACTGGCAAAAAAAAACCCCACAAGCAATACTAAGTACTAAGCAAAAAATCTAAGTGAAGGCGGGAAGCATTTGCTGTCTTCACATATAGTAAGAATTTGATCTTCACAACAGTTCTATGAGGCAGGTCTCAGCACTATCCCTGCCTTACATTTAAGGAAACTGAGGCACGGAGAGGTGAAGTAGTGGCCCACGGTCAGAGAGCTGGCAAGGGACAGAGCTGGAATGCAAACTTGAAGCAGCCTGACTCTCAGAGTCTGTGCTCTTACTATGCCAAGAAAGATTTCAGAAACAGAGTCAAGAAGCCCAAAAAACCTCAAGCAGATTAACATCTGGACCTACTATAATGAAGTTGCATGACATCAAACCAAACCAATGAGATCTTAAAAGCAGAGAAAAAAAATCACTTTGAAGGTCATTACCTTCAAAGAAGCAAGACTTAAACAGCTGACTTCTCAACGGCAACAACAGAAGTCAGAAGACAAAAATATTCAATTGCTGAAAGAACGTAACTATTAGTCTAGAATTCTAAAGACTAAGAAAATAACTTTCAAGAAGGAGAACAAAGACCTTTTCAGACTGAAAAAATCTGTTACCAGCAAATCTCCTATGCAGAAGATTCTAAAGGGTGTACTTCAAGCAAAAGAAAAGTGATTCCAGATGAAAGATCTAGGACACAAGAATGAATGAGGAACAAAGAAAGCAGGAAATGCATGTAGCAAATTTAAACACACTGTGACTGTTTAATGCTCTATTAAAAATGATGCCCGGTGGGTCAAACAAAAATACAAGATAAATAATAAGAAAACAAAAGCAGCCAGGCATGGTAGTGTGCACCTGTAGTCCCAGCTACTCGGGAGGCTGAGGCAGGAGGATCACTTAAGCCCAGGAGTTCAAGGTTGCAGTGAGCTATAAGGAGGCCAACGCACTCCAGCCTTGGCTACAGAGTGAGACCCTGTCTTCAAAAAAAACTGCTTAGAATTTGATCTAAAAAATGTGAAGACACTGGATAAATTTATAAAATTATTATAAAGCTTTACAGAAGAACAAGATCTAAATAGCAGACAACTATACTATAATATGTTCACAGACTGGAAAACAGAAGATGTAAATTCTTTCCCAAATTGGTCTACAGATTCAATGTAATCCCAATAAAAAACTCAACAGTTTAATAAAATACAACTGAAAAGCTGATTCTAAATCTGATGGAAGCATTAAGGGCTAACAAAAGCCAAGACTCTCCCTGAAGAGGAACAAGGTGGATGGGATTCACCCTATCCAAGATTAAAACATCTTGTCATTATGGTAGTGTAACATAAACCAGTGGGACAGAAGAGAGAACCCAAGAAGGAAGACCCACACGTAAATGGACACTTGATCTATGACAGACGTGGCACTGCGCATCAGTGAGGGGAGGATGGAACTATCAAACTCAGCGCTAGAACAACTGGTTTTCCGTACAGAAAAATGAAGCTGGACCCAGCCTCATACCATACACGAAAATCAATTCTAGGTGGGTGAAAATCTAAACATGAAATAAAAAAACTATACAACTTTTAGAAAATAGAGCTAAATATTCTAAAGACCTCAGAGTAGGGGAGATTCTTAAATAAGCATAACAAAAGCACAAATAATAAGTAAAAAATTTCAGACTTACTAGATTTATCGTTAAGAAGTGCTCACCAAAAGACAACATTTAAAAAAGCAAAAAGACAAGCAACAAACTGGGGGTGAAATCTACCATACATACAACCAAAAATAAGGATTAAGGCCAAAGACTCCCATAAATCGATTAGAAAAAAAGACAAATCAAAAGAAAAATGGGTCAAAGACTTTAACAGACATTTCAAAAAAAGAAAATCCTAACGGCCAACACACATGAAAAGAAGCTCAACTCCATCAGCAATCAGGGAAATACAAATTAAAACTACAATTTCAAACTCATCAGACTGGCTAAAGTATGTCAATAGCCAAGAGTGGCATGAGCAATGAGAACGCTCAGATACTGCTGGCACCAGGAAAACACCGTAACATTACCCTATGCTCCAGCACTTCCGTCCCTAATACATATTCTAGATAAACTCTTTTCCCTGTGTACCAGGAGATATTTACAAAAATGTTCAGGGCAACACTGCTCCTCCTAGCAGAAAAGGGAAGTGACCCAACTATCCATGTAACTATTTCCATGGATAAATACATTATGGTAATCACAGACAACTTTACAGCAGTGAAAGCAAATACACTGTAACTGTACTTAGCAACATGAGGAAAACCCAAAAACATGTTGAATGAAAAGAAAACATACAGCATGATTCCATTATATAAAAGGTCGAAAACAAGCAAAATTAAACAATATATTAATTAAGGATATGTTCATAGGTTGTAAAACTATAAAGAAAAGCAAGGGAATGATTATCACAAAAGTCAGGAAAGTGATTACCTCTCGGGAGAGGGAGGAGGAGGCAATCGGAGAGGGGCACATAGGAGACTTCTAAGGTACTGGCAATGTTCTATTTCTTAACCTGGGTGGTGGGTACATGGATGTTCACTTTATTATTAGTATGTAAACTGTATGTATACATTTATACACTCTATATATTTCACAATAAAACACATTTTAAAATACTGTTTAATTTGCAACTATCAATCAGGGAAATGTTTGTAGAGAGAAGCTGAGGATAAGAGAAGCCAACACTCACCAGCGCTTCTTCATAGGGTTTGTATTTCTCCAACTGCTGCAGTGCTTTGTTGTAATTCTGAATTACAGACTCTGGTACTGGGTCTTCTGACCATTCTTCATACTCTGCAAACGTGGCCTCCATATCTATTGAAAGATGGATTCAGCCCCGTGGGTCTTACCAACCCAAACACACACTAAACTGTGCAACTCAGGTTCCACGAGCCCCTCCCACCTCTGTGCCACAGCAGCCCTCACTGATCATATTCTGCATTCTTCTGAACCCAGACTTGGCCTCAGAATCCCGCAAAACAATGTCCCAGGCAAACCTACCAGCTAATTAATTAGAGTCGACAACACCATTAGCAACACTGACCTACTGCTTCCTATGTTCTAAAACTTCACATCCACTAACTCATCCCCTCCTCGCCACTCAGCAAGGGAGGCTCTATGGGGATCCTCACATTACAGTTGAGGAAACTGAAGCAGAGGGTTAAGTCACTTGTCGACAGTTAACAGCAGAGCAAGGCTTTGAACCCAGGCAATCTAGTTCAAGTTCACACTCTAATCACTAGGCTAAGCTGTCTCACATTGGTATGTGAGATGAAATCTACAACCAGCTCAGTTCTAGCCTTTTCTGCATGTCACCCAAGGATTCAGTTGGACAGTCACTTTATAATTTGTTGAATCCAAATAAACCATGAAAAGAACACGCAGGCTCCAGTAAGGTTGCCCACAGGATCTGAGTATGTACAATGCACGACTGTGCTGCAGGAACAAACAAGACAGCCGTGCAGACCTCCTCCCCTACTCAGAAAAATCCGCCCAGTGCTGCACAGGCACACAGCTCCAGAGCCTGAAAGGCGTGGCCTGCCAAAATAAATTCACCAAAAAGGAGACCTACCAAACTCTAAGAAATTCAGACAGGAATATTTTCAATCAACTGTACTTTTGAACCAAACCACCCCCACAGCCCATGTAAAATTCCCCCTCTCGTTATGGAAAAGGTTACTCCTGAAGAAAAAATGCTTATAATGGAACTCTTACTCAATAAAGTTTCCCCAGAAAATACAGGGAGTCAGTTTCCCTAGTCCTTTCACAGACCCTGATCTTGCCTTTCCAACAATGTCTGATGGTTGGAAAGAGATATCAACTGGGAGGTGCGGAGTCCAGCTTCTAGTCCTGCCTCTGAATCGTTGAGCATCAACAATCCAAGATGTGTTTTCACCAAGGACCTCATCCAGAGGGACAGTGCCCAGTGACAATGAGAATACCAGCCTGACCTGCCACACGCAAGGCTGGGAAAGATCTAACCACACAACATACCCTAAAGCATTTTAAAACCCACAAAGGGCAGGCTGCTGACATGTCAGTTTCTCTTACCATAAAGTGGGATCGCCAACTGTCGCCGGAAGAGACTGTGGACTTTCTCAAGCTGTGAATCAAAGGTTTGTTCCCGGTCAAAAGGGGAAAGGAAGCCAGCTATGGGCTAAAGAAGCAAATCAGTAGTAAATGACAAACTTTGGTTCTTTCTACTTCAAAAAAATATCTCAACAAATTTTCAGTTCAAACCAAAAAAACTTCTATGACCTCATATATGAGGTATCATGCCAAATGCTGAAAGGGGTACAAAAATAAATGGCATCTCTGCCTCTAAATGTTTATGACAGGGAGAGAAAAACAGAATATTCTTAGTCTTAAATTCTTATATAAGAAATGTATCCAAATTACTATAATGAGGCAGAATGTAAGTATCATGAAAATAAAATCTCATAAGGATCAAAGTATTGCATGGCTTGCTTTACGCTGGTTTCTAGGGGTGAGTTATTATTATGGAAGGAGGAAATCAGGAAACACTCTTGGAGGAGCTGGCATCTGGGATGCATCTGCAGGGTCCCAGAGGTAGTGAGAGAAGGAAACTGCCTCCTAATTGAAGGAATATGACCAGAAAAAGTACAGTGGCAAGAAAGTGCAAGAGTGCTCAGGGACAGTGGGAGCTGAGTCCATGCAGAGCTCCTCATGCCTTATACTAGAGAGAGCCACCAATGTCAGGCAAGGTATTGACCCTGCTGCTTTATTCAGGGTAAGCTGAAGGCACCACTGCAGATTTTTGACCAGGGGGGTAACCATAATGACTGGGCCACTGTATTAACAATGATCTGCCTATTAAAGGGCTCCCTTTTGTATCAGTGGTAACTGTGCACACGTACATAAACATAATGAAGAGGGAACACAGCTGTAAAATTCTATAAATCACAGTCTAAAAAATGCAGTTATGATGGGATCAAATCTCATCACGGGATTAAACATGATATATTTTTTTTGAGTGACATGGTCATTCAGGTACATTTACCTGGAACCACATAACTAAAACAGTAGTGTTTATAAATGTCAGAAAAAAAAAATCACAGAGTCATCTGCTTTTAATTAAAAGAAATCATTCTTGCTATTTTCCACAAAGACTACTAATTTTATTTATTTTACTCACCATCCACTAAGGGACTGGCAAACACCATTTTGTTAACCATGTTAACTGTAAGTCTTAGCTTAGACATTTGTTTCAAAATAATACTTCCAAGGCAACTTATGATGACAGACCCCGCCCATTCAGAGGCAAACAAGGGTCACTCACCCGAGTAGCTTCCACAATCGCGCTTTCAAACTCTCGGTAGGCCTCCCAGATGGCGAGCCCTTTGGTCATATGTAGACCGACGGATGAGAGAGCCCTTTCAAACACAGAGCGAACCTTCTCAAGGCCACCTTTCTGACCAATCCCACCAACTGAGTACTGGCCATACTCTAGCCAAATGTTAGGACCTACAAATGAGAAGTGTTCAATTAGTTTGGGATATAAAATACCCAAATACGAAAATGGATGCATAACAAAAGAAATGCGTCTACCAAAAAAGTATTCATTCATGTAAAAAGGTTAAAGCATTGACAAGCATCCCAACTTAGGTATACATTATGCTAATACTGCAGCCTGAAAAGAAACTGTATATTAAACAATATTCCTACAAAGTATAATCAATGAGATTCTGCTGCATAAACAGTATATGCCACAGGGTAATATGTAATAAGATCATGATTATAAAGTTTACTAAACCTGAAGGACCCAGCAAAGAATTTCAGTGAAAATAGTTAAGAATCTCAGTCTACCTTCAGAAAGAGTTCAAAGTCTAGAATTTTTTAACTTTTGGATCTTGATTCATTTTTAAGCCTTCCAGCCAAAGTGAAAGAATAAAATTAAAAGCACCAATCCTAGAAATCTATATTGTAAATCTCGGTTTTTAATGATATTTAAACAAAAAAGACCTGGTTATTTATTTCACTTTCTTTTTACCCTTTTTTATATATTCCCAAGTAAGACCAGATTAATGAATTAAATTCTTTATGACTGCATCAATTCTTACTGTACACATTTTGCCTATGAAGTCACTTTTCAGGGATCTGGAAATAATATCAGAGGCCTATACACTAACCTTTTAGTACAAAAATACTAAAAAAAAAAAAAAAAAGCAGCAGCCAATTTGAGAATTACTATTTATGTTTCCCTGAGGCTTTGCCTTTTCCCTGGGACAGCTACTTCAAAGAACTCAGGCAAAGTTTGTTAGCTACTCTGTTTTCACTTACCAACGCAGAGCTGCCATATGGGCAGTGAAATAAAAATGGAAATGAGCTAACTGCTGGATCTGAGGCCCTTGCTGAGGGTAAGGGCAACTTTACAGATGGTCGATGACACAGCTCCTCCTCTAGAGAGAAGGAAATTTTCCAATAGATTATATCATGTCTCTTCCCAAATACCTAAATCATCTACAGGGGGACAAATATCATGAATAGTATTTTTCTTATTAATAGACTATTTCTCAGAGCCATTTTAGGTTCACAGCAAAACTGAGCAGAAGGTACAGAGATGTCCCATGTACCCTCTGCCCCCACACATGCACAGCCTCCCCATTGTCAACATCCCCCACCAGAGTAGGACGTTTGTTACGACTGATGGGCCCACACTGACACACCATCACCACCCAGAGTCTACAGTGTACATCAGTGCTACAGTGTCCATTGCATCGTCTGTGGTGATCCTCAATACACATAGAAAAAATATTCAAAACAATTATTCTATAAGCAGGGGAGAGTAAGTGTCTTAAAATGTCAGCACCAGCAGGTGAGGGAAACCTCAGTGAAGACAGAGCAGTTTTGGATCTCGACTGCAGTAGGGGTTACACAAATCTACACGTGTGATAAACTGTCACAGAACCATACACGCACATTTTACCAAAGTTGACTTTCTGGTTTTGATTTTGTACTACAGTTATAAGACACTGGAGGAAAACTGGGTGAAGCGAGTACACAGGACTCCTCTGTACTATTTCTGCAACTTCCTACAAATCTATAATTATTTCAAAATAACAAGTCTTTCTTTTAATGTTTTAAATTTTTTTAGAAAAGCATTCTGTCTCACACCTGTAATCCTAGTACTCTGGGAGGCCGAGGCAGGAGGATCACTTGAGCTCAGGAAATTGAGACCAGCCTGAGCAAGAGCAAGACCCTGTCTCTACTAAAAATAGAAAAATTAGCCTGGTGTGGTGGTAAGCGTCTGTAGTCCCAGCTACTCAGGAAGCTGAGGCAGGAGGATTGCTTGAGCCCAGGAGTTTGAGGTTGCAGGGAGCTACAGTGATACCAATGCACTCTACCCAGGGCAACACAGCAAGACTGTCTCAGAAAAAAAAAAAAAAAGTATGTTGTCCAAAACCTCTAAAAATCTATTCAATGTGTAAAAGGTAACCTTTAATTGCCTGGAAATACCAAGTAAGTTCTCCCTGCCAGATAAATGCTGGGTGTGATCATTCCCTTCCTATAAGTATTTCTTCCACTTTTATTTTAAAACCAAGTATCTTCAATTAAAGACCAAAGACAAGGATAAAGATTACTAAACTTATATCTTTCCAATTGCAAGACTAACAGTCTCTTTTCTGGGTAGCAACATCTCACAATACAATCCACAACAGCGGAGACAGATCTAGACGACACCGCCGGAGGAACTTACAAATGTAATCCTTCACAGCTTTCTCAAAGAGGTCGTACACGTGCTCCCGGTCCAGGCCGTCCTGGGCCATGCTGATCTCGTCGTGCAGCCACTCCAGCCAGAGCTCTGCAAGACAACAGCACGTCCCCATCAACGCCGCCCTCACACCAAAGGGCAGACTGAAAGCAGGGACTTTACTGAGAGACACCAACATGCAAACATTTTACCCAACTCATACAACCTGGCACAGTTCCCAGAAATTCAATTCTTAATACTTGAACCAGGCACACAGGTGGTTTTATGCTTCCAGATAAGATCAAGTCACTGAAATCATAATATCCTGCACCTGTTGGGCATTTTATATTTTGCAAAGTACTTACATATGTATTTTCTCATTCAGTCTTTATCACAGCCTATAAGGTAGGTGATAGTATCAATAATAATGACATCTATCTAAGGATTTACAACATGCCACACGTGTTAAATGTAGTAAGCAGAATAGCTCATCCTCTTTTGCCATGCACTGCAAGACAGAAACTACTGTTATCTTCATTTTATCAATAGGAAAACTGAGTCTTAGAATGTTTTCTTAATTTGCTTAGGATCACACAGCTAGTAAGAGGTCCCACCAGGAATGAAACTGGGCAATCTGATTTCAGCACCTACAACCAGCAGTTATGCTTTGCAAGAGGGAGAAGCGGGTAGAGCTTGATCTAGGACAAGATCTCTTATGAATATTCATGAAGATATAACTAGAAAGTTGCTCAGTGCAGTTATGTTTCTAATAAGCAAATAAGTAGAAACAACCTAAATGCAATAAACAATAGTCTCCACTAAACAATAGTTTTGTCGAATAATTAACATATGAACCATTTACATATATAAAGCTTTAATTATAATATATTTACAACTTTCTGGTTATGAGAGAACGGGTTAAAGGTATAAATACTGGTATGGGAAATAGAGAATGGGAGTCAAGTTTACTTACATAGCAAATTTTTGTCATAATCTTAGGATAAAGAAATCAGGACTCAAAATGTGAATCAGTATTGTATAACCACATCTACATTTTGCAAAAAACTACAAAATAGTAAACTAAAAATAGCTGACTTGGAATGATGGGCTTTGTTCTTTCCACTACGTTATATACTCCAAATTTTCTGTAAGGAGCACATCCCACTTTCAGCATTGAAAAAAATGTACATCCACTCAGTGGCTAGGAATAAAATTTTAAAAATTAATTAATTTTAAAAATTTAAAATAAAAGAAAAAATATACACTCCTCAATTCTGTGTTTCGAAAAGCACCCTAACTGCAGAACCCTTACTTACCTTCAGTCAAGGGAAAGATCTCGCTCATCTTCTGGCGGGCCATCCTCACCTTGGTGAGCTCCCCTTCCAGCCGCAGCAGCCGGATCAGATCCACGTGGCAGTTGTAGTCATAGATGTTGATAGACAGCTAAAAGGAAAAGAAACACACGTTGAAATTTAAAATGCCATCATCTAAGTAACTTCGTTTGTCACTACTGGTGACAGCACACGTATCAGCCACAAAGAAAATAAATGTGCTATCTGGGAGAACCACTGAAAGGGCAAATGTTAACACTTAGCCTCAAGAAGAGGAACACAAAACAATGAAAGAGGCTTTTATAATACACATAAAGCTATCTCAAATCTGTTACAGTTCCTCTTAGAAGACACTATTTCTTGCTGAAATAAAGGAGACATTCTAGTGAAATAAACAAAAAAATGTGTGACCACAGCAAGTTATTAACTTTCCTAAGCTTCCATTTCCTCCTCTGTAAAATGGGGATACTACCAGTTTCTAGCTCACAAGGGTCTTGTAAGGACTTAAAAAGGTAATTTCAAAATATTCTTTAGCATGTGAGGTGCGTTGTAAAAGGTCTTTTATTCTACTAAACAAAGAAATGAAAATCCTTATTGGAGAAACAACAATGGCCGCAGTTTGGTATCTGTTGTACCTAAGTGACAGGTACATAAAGATTTATTTTTACATTTGAAGGCTTTCAAACTAAAAGTTAAAACAAATTAAAATATTTTTTAAAAAAAGCTATCATTCATCTGAGACAAAAGAAAACTAAACAGAATGTCATTAGCAGACCTACCCTTGACAAATAGCTAAAGGAAGTTCTTCAAACAGAAAGGAAAAGATAAAGAAGGAAGCTGGAGCATCAGAAAGCAAGAAGAGGAGGAGCAGAAACACAGGTAAGTACAGCAGACAACCCTTCTCTCCCCTGAGTTTTCTAAATCACATGAGATGATGAAACAAACATTTTAAGAACACCTGATACCCAAGACAATGATATTTGAAAGTGGGGATGGAAGTGGGACTGAAATGGAAGTAAGATTTCACACTTCACACAAATGGCAAAATACTGATACCACTTCAGTCAAATCTGTATATTTTAATACCCAAAGCAAGCACTAAAAATCACTGTAAATAAATCAAGATGGAATTCTAAAAAATGTTCAAATAACACACAGGAGGGCAAGAAAGGAGAAACAGAGGAAAGAAACAGCAAATGATAAAATGGCAGGTTTTAGAGCTAACATATCTATACACACTAATTAAAAAGCAGAAAATGGTATAGAGTGGATAAAAACACAACTCAACTATATGCTGATTTTAGGAAGTTCACTTCAAATATGAAGACATAAGTAGGTTGGCTGAAAGTAAAAGGACAGAAAAAGATACACCATGCAAACATTAATTTAAAAGAAGACAGGCCGGGCGCAGTGGCTCACGCCTGTAATCCTAGCACTCTGGGAGGCTGAGGCGGGCGGATTGTTTGAGCTCAGGAGTTCGAGACCAGCCTGAGCAAGAGCGAGACCCCGTCTCTACTAAAAATAGAAAGAAATTATCTGGCCAACTAAAAATATATATAGAAAAAATTAGCCGGGCATGGTGGCGCATGCCTGTAGTCCCAGCTACTCGGGAGGCTGAGGCAGAAGGATTGCTTAAGCCCAGGAGT
>CM052452.1:12269660-12288183 GCA_028533085.1 Varecia variegata
AAACATTTCTCTCTCCAGAGATAACAGATTACCTATCCTTCATCCAAATTATACTCTGCCATTTGACAATGTGTACTCTACTAATCCAGGTACTAGTTATTTCATTAAAATACAGAAAGACAGCTAATGAATTTGACTACTTGAACTTTAGGATAAAAATTTAACAATTAACTAGCTGTGAACCTTTAAACGGAGGATGGGAGGAGCAACCATTTGCAGAACACAAATATAAAGGATTACAGGGTGTTGTTCAAGCAATTAGATTTTAAACCAGAACCCATTATCTTTCTCTATTAATCATGACAGTAAAAGCCCGCCATGGCTTCCCAGTGTCCCTGGAACAAGGTACAAACCCCTGCCTCTTGTGAAGCCCCGGCATGCTCCAGCTTATCTCTCCAACTACATCTCAAACCACTGGTCCCTCCACCACATCCAGCTTCTGTAACTCCAACATTCCAAGGCTTCTCCAACCTAAAGGGCTGGGCACCTGCTGCTGCTTTAGCCCAGAAGGCTCTCTTCTTGGGTCTCTGCCTGGCCACTCCTTCAGTATCTGATTAAACTTCACCTCCTCAGAGGGGCCTCCCCTGGCCATGCTTTCTTGCTTTCCTAAGTAGCCCCTACCTGCTGCAGGCTGTTTTCCATCTCACCATCCTATTTATTTCCATCACCATCTAAAGTCTCCACGGGATAAACACCGTGTATGTCTTATATTTTGCTCATAAAGTCTCTTTACCTACCTGGCACACAAAATTCAATAAATTACAAGTCGATCTCACTCAGGAGCACTGCTACAAAAACACTAAATACAATCTTAAAAAAACAGAAATGTAGAAAGAGAATAATACATAATGACCACATTGGGTCTATCCCAGGAATGCAAGGGTGGTTTCACATTAGGAAATCAATTAGTAAAACTGTCCACACTAGCAGATTCAAGGGGAAAAATATATGACCACCCCATTTAAGAAAAACCATTTGATAAAAATGGCCATGCATGATTAAAAATTAAAAATTAGCTAAGTAAGAATAGAAAGGCACTTCCTTAACCTGATGAAACTACCTACAAAATTGTACAATAAATATAATTGCTAATGATAAAACATTAGAAGTCCTTTCAAAAAAACACCACAAAGATTCCCAGTATCACCTCCTATTTAACTCTGAGGTCGGAGGCTGGAGCAATCAGACAGGGAAAAGAAATTAATGACATAAAGACAGAAAAGGATGAAAATTTTAACTATGCTCAGATGCTATGACTGTATAGTAAACCAAAACTAAACCATAAACAAATCATTAGAAATAATAAACAAGACTGGCACAGTGGCAAGCAATAAGAACAATGTATAAAAATCAATTGCATACAAAAAGACAAATACTGTATGATTCCACTTACACGAGGTATCTAAAAGAGTCAAATTCACACAGACAGAAAGCTATTATAGAATGGTGGTTTACCAGCGGCTGGGGCAGGGGGAAAGGGGGAGTTTTTGTTCAATGGGCAGAGTTGCAGATTTGCAAGATGAAAAAGTTCTGGAGATCTGGTTCACAACAACATGAATATACTTAACACTACTGAACTGTACAATTAAGAATGGTTACAATGGCAAATTTTGTTATGTGTTTTTTATCAGAATAAAAAAAAAGTACATTTCTACAAACCAGCAAGCTTAAAAAAAAAAAGTCATTTTAAACAGGATAGCATAAACAACAAACGCTATAAAGTACCTAGGAACCCCATTAACAAAAGATGTGTGAGACCTATATGGAGAAATGTTTTTAAACTTTATTGAAAAATATTAAAGACCTAGATAGTTATACATGTTCCAGGATAGAAGATTCATATGGCAAAGATGTCAATTCTCTCCTAAATAATCCTTAAGTTCAACGCAAATCCAAATAAAAACCCAATAGGATTTTTCACAGACCTTGACAAAATATTTCTAAAATTTATATGAAAGAGCCAAAACACATCTGCAGGGGGAAAAAAAATCTGATGGGACAATTTGTCTTACCAGAAAGCAAACCTCAGCAGTAAGCTGGACTGTGGAACTGGCACAGGACAAACTGACCACAAGAGAGAGCCCAGAAACAGACCCAGGCAGACGGAAAATATATGACAAAGGTGGCACTGGTTATATATCAGCTACAATGAATTTACGACCTAGGACTATAACCACTCCACCCCTTAGTTTGAAAAATAGTGACTTAGAGAAACTCTTGTACATAATGTGAACTGCTTTATATTTATCAAGCCACATGCAAAAAGATAATAATCAATTACGGAGAGGAATATGACCTATGTTTTTTTTTTTTAAATCTTAAGACTCTTAGCAATGTTCTCCTGTTCATGATTTATAAAAGTTGACAAGTTGAGCCCACTCTATGATCACATGATAGGTTGAAAAAGCACCAGACCAGGTCAGGAAACAAGTGTTTCCCCATTTGTACCATGAAAGAGTTGGGGTAAAGCTCTGGTTCTTAAATGGGCTATCATGATACACTAATGTTTCAAAATCAACGGTCAAGTGTATCACACAAAGTAGCAGCAGCTGAAGAAGTTTGAGAAAAATGTACTTTCTTCATTAAAGAATATTCTAGATTCTCTCCCAGGATTGGGAGAGCCCTGGCTAGTTAGTGTCAGGAATGTCCATGCAAGTGCCCCTCACATGAATACCACATGTAGGTCAGCAGAAGAAAAAGATTTAAAAGTCGATAAAGCAGAAAAACTGACTCTAAGATAGCCTTTGATCTAAACTTCTGATTTTTAGGCCAAAATAATGAAGATACTATCTATGGAGAAGTGCTCTGAAAGTATGTATATTAGGTGCATACTGAAATGCATTCAAGAGCCATTTCCACATAATTCAATCAATGTTGAATTGAGTACGTGTGCTGGTCTATTCTGGTCTCAGAACGTCATTAATGACCTAAGATGCTTTAAAGTAACAGGATTAGCCAATCACAAAATGATCTGTTAACTGATTTCCTAACTCCCTAGCAGTAAAAGGCACCACACCTACCTGTACTTAGAATAGGAGTGAGAAATAACAGAGAGGCTGGTATAGAAAGGAAACAGCTGGTGCAATCAGGGGAAAGCAGGGAAGGGAGAAGAGAGCAGGCCTTTACATAGCACCTACTGTATGCCGAACTGTGCTAGGAACTTTATCACAATGCATCACTTAAGTCTCCCAGGAGCCCTGAGAAGCAGGCACTATCACAGTTTTCATTTTACCAATGGGACACTCTAGGCTCCGAGAGCTGATATAACTTGTACAAGGTCTTCCCGTTACTGAGCGGAAGGCTTGGATTCTCACGTGGTTACAAAGCCATAGCCTTTGTACTGCACCATGCTGCACTGACAAATCTGCCTAAAGCACCATGAGGTGCCACTTTCAGCACACAAATTACAGAAAATCATTGCTTTTCTTATATAGACAGACACCACAGCGAATTGCCAGCTTTCACAAAATAAACTCGGGGACAAGGACAGGACTCACAAATATGGCAAGGGCAAGTTTCTCACAGGCCTGTTTGGAAGTTACTCATCGTTATGCTCCACCGTAAGAGCAAGTTATAGCAAGAACAAGAGGCTGTGGGATTAGGATGAGGTGGGAGGAAGGTTTGGAAAATTGGAAAAGTCTATTTCTAGATTCCAGGACAAAGAGGATAAGACTAAAGGCTCTTCAATTCACCATCACGTGCCAGGTCCCATCTGCTGTGGTCACCTTTTGATCTCGATCCTGCCCTCCCTGACCTGTGGTGGGACAGGCAACTGCAGAGCACTAGGAGCTAGAAGACCTCTGCTCTCACCCATCCTCCTCCCTAATAAGTATACCCTCATCAAGACTTAACCTCTCTGGTCCCAAGCCTTCCCTTCCCCCACCTCACAGAACAATAAGCTCCTCAAAAGGCCAAGGGCTAGCAGTCTGAAGAAATGACATCAACAAGGGCAGGGACACCATCAGCCTGGTACCCCATGTCACACTGTATTTGAATTAGCTTCAGCACACTTACTTATAAAAAGTAGAAATGGTAACCACTTGCCTCTCCCAACTGGTTCCTTTGACAATCAGATGTTATCACAAGTGGGACACACTATATACCAATGGATGATATCACTATTATGCAACTTCAAACATCAGGGCCAGAGGGAGCACTATAAGTAAACTGACATCCAGCAAGGTTAAGTGAGTAACCCAGGTTAGCAATTTCACATCAACTGAGTGAATTCATATCCAGTGTGACATTTGGTCCACAGGCAACATTTAAGAGTTCAAATCCTACCAAGAATGACTTTAAGTAAATCGTTTCATCATTTGTTCTGAGCCTCTGTTTCTTCATCTGTAAAGTGAGACTGCTTAATCTCTTCTGTTTGCGCCTCGAAATCCACTCCACTCCCTCTGCCCTGTCCTGTGTCCCCCAGTGTAGACCACATTTATGAGTTTCCTGGCTCTTGGGCTACCAGGTGGGTTTCCCCAGCAGGAGCCACCAGCAGAAGTTGGGAGGAAGCTTCTAAGAGAGGGAGGTCAGGGTATTTCTTCCCCTCCCCCAACCGGACAGGACACTGGGGCTGGAAGCCCTTGAACACACTTCTACAGCTCTCAGATGCCCTCTCCACACAACTACTCAGGTAACCAGTCACTCCCTTCACCCCTGTAGGCCTAAAGATGGACACAAGGTTCTGCTGTTACTAACTGTAGGACACTAAACCTTCACTCCTGATTTCCCTGCCCACACCTTTATGAACACCTTTATGTCCTTTCATTGACCTTTTCTCAAATTGTCCTCTTTTGAATGGGCCACCTATTTCCTGCTGGGACTCTGGATTAAACGGGACACACCACCACCTCATAAAGTTACAGATTACAGCTCACATTACTTCTCGGTGCCAGGCACTAGGTGTAATTACCGTTATGACAATTACATGATGCAGAAATTGTTGCTCCCATTCTGCAGATGAGGATGCTGAGACTCAGAGAAGTAAAGAAATTCGCCCAAGCACACACAGGGGTGGAACAGCTAGAACTGCGGCTTTAACCTCCGGATGAGGAAACCTCTACCTTTCCATTTCTAATGTCACCGTCACGGTAAATATTTTTCCTACTACACCAACTTTCATCATTGTCGTCACTCCTACAAGAAAATTATACTCTGTTACCAATAAGACTTTATTTCTACTGTCGGACATAGTTTGAATGGTTAAGAGTGGGATTCTGGAGTCGGTTCAAAGTACTAGGCCTGACTCGCCACTTGCAGAACTGTTATCTTGAACAAGAGACTTTCCTCCACGAGCCTCAGTTTCCTCCCGTAAAACAAGGGTAACTCTACCTCCTTCACAGGGTCGCGGCAGAGACTCAATAGAATAACGTTTGCAAAGCACCGCGCAAGCTGAAAGCGCTCAAATGAAAGGAGCTACAGTGATTAACAGCGGGTTTGCGGCCTTGGCGGCTTTATTGCCGCTGAGGACCAGGGAGGCGGGCCGGGACCTGGGGACCCGAGGGAAGGAGCCCGCTGCCACCCGCCCCTGGCCCACCTGCTCCTCCAGCCTCTCGATCTCTAGCTGGTTTTTCTCCTCCTCTTCGTCGTACTCCCACTCGTACTCCCCGGGGGAGCTCTCCGCTGAGGAAGCCATGGCGAACTCCTCATCATCCCCATCGCTCTCGCTCACGCCTTCCTCCTGCGGATCCCACTGTGGCCCTATGGTCTTGTACGTCGCAGCAGTCACAGCCCGCGATAGCACCTTCCTCCTCGTCCTAGCCGCCTTAACCTCTTCCTCCTCTCCCTCAGCCTTGGGCCCAGCCTTGGACTCAGCCTCGGGTTCTGAAGCCGAGGTTGCGGCCGCCGTCGCCATCTTGCGCTTCCAGGGACTCTCGGGTCTTCCCGCGGCCGCCGAAGACCCGGCTGAAGTAGAAGCTGCCCGCGGCGCGCGCCTGATCAAAACCCTGCTTTCTTGCCACCCAAAGGGAAACTGGGAGCCTCGGATGACAGGGATATCTTGAAATGCACACAATTCATATTACTTTTATATCATTCTAGAAGCTCCCGTCGGAGAAAAAACTAGTTTACATGGCATGTGTACCGCCACAACTTCGGACACAAGTTGGGTCTTTGGACAGGAAATGGAGGCCATAGAGGAAGTCATAGAGTGAGCGTGATGTCTGTGGTCAAGGGTTTGGCGCCATCTTGAGAAGGTAAAGTGAGTTAGAACAAATGTCTTATTTAACGCCCAGTGTGACCTGGCGCGTGGTTCAGTCTCCCCAGCAACTGCGCCCCAAACGCACAGAGAAACTCCACGTCCTCGGGGAAGGATATACTGCACCATTCATGTGAAAAATTCATTTCCCTGAGAGATTCCTCCCCTTGATGTAACGCCTGGTACCTAGTGAGCCTTAAATTCACGTGTGAATTTTCTGGTTTTGTAAGATATCTTGCAAACCAATAGTAAAAAATTACATTAAGCAGCATTTCTTTGGAAACTCTTAATTGCTAGGCATTGTAACATAAATTGAGAGTTTGCTGCTTTATAGAGAAATAGATATATACATTATTTTTAAATCAAGGCATGGTGTTTCCTTCTTAAGCTTCCCATTTTTGAGGTAGGAATGTCTTGGTGTGTTTCTCTTACTGCCTTTCTCCCTCATTAGCAAGCTTAATGGGGCAGGAATTATGTCTGTTTTGCTGTCCGTTGGATCCCCAGAGTCTAGTACAGCACCTTGACACACAGTAGGTACTCAGCACATACTTCCTCCATGGATGAAAGAATAGTCCTTTAATTAGTACAAAAGGAGAGATCCAGGCTTGGCGTGCCAATTTCATTTGCCTAGGGTCACACAACCAGGAAGGAGCAGAACCAGGATTCTAACCCAGCATTATCCAAGTTCTAATCCCAACTGAACCTAACTCTCCTGAGCAACCTTGGACAAGTTAACTAAACCGCTCTGAACCTCAGCCTCCTTAAGCTGCAAAACAGGTTTGGAACTGGCGGTTCTCAGTGCCACATTCCAGCGGTGGGCTTTGAGAACGCCAGCCTGGCCCCGCACTCCAGGAGCCTGAGGTCCTCCCCATCCAAGATCCAGCACTCCAGACCAGCGCTCCAGCGACTTCAGACCCTCCCGCTCTCCGCCCCTGAGAGGCGGGGCCAAGGCGCGGGCACGTGCACAGAGCAGGAGAGCGCAAGCGCGAAGTCGCAGTGACGTCAGAGGCGCGCCCTATCTCTGCGCTCTGGGACGGCGCAGCTGCAAGCCGGCAAGATGGCTGCAGCTGGAGCGGGCCGTCTTAGGCGGGCGGCTTCGGCCATATTGCTCCGGAGCCCGCGCCTGCCGGTCCGGGAGCTGTCAGCTCCGGCTCGGCTCTACCACAAGAAGGTAGGGTTGGACGAGGGGGTGCGCAGACCGCCTAGGGGACTCCGGCGTCCCGGCGGAGGCCCAAACTGGGAGGGACGGCCGCGGGGTTCGGGGCGGCCCCGGACGGAGGTGCCGCCCCCTCCCACGTCTCGGGCTCGACTCACTTTCCCCTGCTGCTCGGTGACGCTAACCGCAGCTGATATACAAATAACAGCTACCGCCGATCGGGCGGCGACTTCCAGTGGGCCTCGCCGCGACTTTGTGCGTCTCATCTTTTAACTTGCCAACAGCCCAGGAGGGAAGGTCCTGTTATGTATGACTTGCCATTCGGAGTCCAGGGCCACACACACGCTCTGGCGCGGGCTCCGGCTTCGGCCACGCTACTGCCCTGGCTGAGCGATCTTGAGCGAGTCAACTGCCCGTCGCTAAACCTGTTTCCCCAGGTGTAACACGTGTGTGGGGGAGGGGGTCGACAGGACTCTTCTGCGGGATATAAGGTGTGGCATCCTCGACATGGTTCCTGGCACATAGGCCCTACATGTGGACACCATTTATAGTGCTGTTATTGTTTTAGGAGCGCATAGCCTCCGAGGGAAGCCAGGCACATAACCAACAAGCATAATGTTTTTGTTTTGGTTTTTGGCGGGGCAGAGGAGAGAGAGATGCTTAGTTTGCAGCCCCTTGCCTTGCAGGGGGTAAAATCGCCTAGTCTTGAGACTTTCACTCGGGAAACTACTAAAGAATGGCGTAAGTCAACGTGCCGCAGGAACTCCAGATGAGATGATATCTGGTGGGTCCTTGGAGTTAGAGTCAAAATCCATACTCGGATGTGCGTGTGGGGAGGACTGGAAGATTTGGGTACTTACTGGTAAACAAACCGCAAGGTTATTAAAGCCTTGCGTGTACCAGTTCGAGTTGATGTTTATTATGTTATAGCTTCTGCACTTTTGCCAAGGACTTAACTCCTCCCCCACCCGGGCGTGTGTTTTGTTGACGGTGTGCGCAGAAGGAACTTGGGCTAGCAGCCTTTCAGTCACCGGGGTGCGCTGCTGCACCAGGGTGATGTCAAGGCCATGAGATACAGTCATGGCACTGCTTTTATCTTAAAAGACGCGTAAACGTATGCCTTCCATAGCATTATTCTTTCTGTAGCAGTCACCTTGAAGCTTCTCAGAAAGCCTTCCACTCCTGGGCCATAGTATTTTTAGATTTTTTTTTCTTTTTTCTTTTTTTTTTTTTTTTGCTATTATCACAAATCTGTGAAGGTAGTTAGTTGGAGGGGATACAAAGTGTTTGGGCTACAAATGGTTGTCATTGGCATGAGTGGAGGCCTTTCTACCCAGATGAAATCTGGTATTTAGTGAATGCCTGTTAGGTTCAGATTGCTGACTTCGAGGAGCTAACCATTAAGTCAGGAAGAGCAATACCAACAAAGTGATCATTATTTCTCTTAACCCTCTCATTTCAGGTGGTTGATCATTATGAAAATCCTAGAAATGTGGGGTCCCTTGACAAGACATCTAAAAATGTTGGAACTGGATTGGTGGGGGCTCCGGCATGCGGTGATGTAATGAAATTACAGGTACCAGCTGGTTTTCAACTTTAATGGTAATAACAATCCCTTTGCCTACACAGTGCTTTATAGTTTACAGAGCGTTTGCACGTACGGCATTTCATTTGGTCTCTATCTTTATTCCTGTGAGATCGGATGCCTTAATATTATAAATGATTAGCAGATCCTCAATCTTGGTTCTCTTACTGGTATACTAGGCTGACCTTTTCTGAAATAGGAAACGAATCTCATTTATCTACTCACTGTATCAGCTTAAATCCCAACTTCAGCCAAGTAAAAGTCTTTGTGAATTTTACTGATCAAAGGAAAACCCCAAAGGGCTAGCAATCTCCAGTGAGACAAATGCAGTAAATCAAACCAGTCCCCAAATTGGAAGCAACATGAAGGTAGTATCTTGCGCTTTGGGTAAACTACAGCTGTGTCCACAATCTGTTTCTTCATAGTGGGTGGGCAGTTTGCCAGAGGTCTTCATACCTATCTGGAAAAAGAGAAACAAGCAGGAGGGAACCATTAAGTGCAATTTGGTGCCCAAGAAAAAAGTACTAGCCAGAGACGTTTATTGCAGACTTTCCCGGTGTTTAAAAAGGCAGATTGCCTCAGCAGCTAGCTGTGAGCAGACTTCCTCAAATAGGACTTCATAGTTAATATGCAGGCTGAGGTTACAAAACAAAACTGGGGCAGAGGGGCATATTTTCCATCTGATCTTTACCAGCCAGGCCTGTAGAGTTGTTCCACGTTTCACTTTTCATCACCAAGCTCTTTGAAACGAAGCAAAGTCCATAATTAATGCTATAACTTACAGTGTGGAAAGCAAGCTCAAGGCCCCTGGGGAAGGCCCCAGTAACCTTCCATCAATGCCAGGTTCCAGAGGTGGCCCCAGGAATCACTGCTTAACTTTTATCTCTTTTCTAGATTCAAGTGGATGAAAAGGGGAAGATTGTGGATGCCAGGTTTAAAACATTCGGCTGTGGCTCTGCGATTGCCTCCAGCTCGTTAGCCACTGAATGGGTGAAAGGGAAAACGGTAAGGATGCTTGAAAATTTGACAGAATGAAATCGCATTCTCCAAACCTTGCTCCCGAAGGGTCTAGTGAGTCAAAAAACAAACAAACAAGTGACCGTAATTTTTTTTTTAACATTCTAAATTTTGTAAATTTCTCATACCCAAGTGTTGATTAGATTCTTCTCCAAATTGGGAATTATGGATCGTTCTGCTAGGTGGTGGTTGAGTTTTTTTGTTGATCATTTTTATTTGTTAGGTTGGGTAATGTTATTTTGTTGTTGTTAATGACATAGAAGAAGGATCCTCACTTAGCCCTCTAACAAAATGGAATTGAAAAGAAACCTTTGGCCTTCTCTATGGCTGATGATCTTGTAATTTCTCAGGGCAGAGGGTGTTTTATAGAGCGGTTGTTTTCTTGCTTATTTCCTCCCATCATGTTTCAGGAAGGACTCCAGGTAGCTTACAAAGATTGGTGACATAAACTAGCCTGTGTTAAAAGAAGGATTAAAGAATCAGAGGCTGGGCGCAGTGGCTCACGCCTGTAATCCTAGCACTCTCTGAGGCCAAGGCGGGTGGATCGTTTGAGCTCAGGAGTTCCAGACCAGCCTGAGCAAGAGCGAGACCGCGTCTCTAGTAAAAAAAAAAAAAAAAAAGAAAGAAAGAAATTAGCTGGACAACTAAAAATATACAGAAAAAATTAGCCGGGCATGGTAAGGCATGCCTGTAGTCGCAGCTACTCGAGAGGCTGAGGCAGGAGGATCGCTTGAGCCCAGGAGTTTCTTTGAGGTTGCTGTGAGCCCCGCTGACGCCACAGCACTCTAGCCCGGGCAACAGAGTGAGACTCTGTCCTGGGGTGGGGTGGTGGTGAAAGAATCAGAAACACAGCAAGGTTGGGGGCAAAGTCAACAGACAAATCAGAGCAGTGATCTGGGCGGCTAGTCAGCAGGCCTTCTGGGGGTGGAGATGAGAAAGGGCTGAAACATCTTTTCTATCATTTTCTCTACCAAAGCCTCTTTCCCCAGCAGCCGCAGAGGTAGAAGTTCCCAAACTGAAGAGCTGGAGTTTTTAAGATCCAGTTGCCATTAAAACCTCTCAGAAAAGCCAACCTGCAGGGCCCTCATCTTTGTAGCCCCAAGGGACCAGTTCAGGACGCTGAGTCATGGAGGAGCATGCCTGGGAAGCTGGCCAGCTCTACAGTAAAGCCGTTAGTGAGGCCACGTGCCACCTGTCTCCTGCGGCTCAGGGCCTTCTGGCTGGCAAGCTCCTGTGGGCCAAAGAAGCATAGACCTAACCTGTTCTGGCAGGAGGTGGCTCCGAAGTGATTTGTCAGGAACTGTCCCCAGGGAAAGGGGGAAATGAGACAAGGCACCTAGTTCCCAGGACTTAGATTTTAGGGACTGTGAGTTGTGATCAGAAAATGGGGAAAAGGGCCTTTCTTTAACCTTGAGGTCTCCCATCTCAGTTTCCAGGAGCAGAACTTGAATCATGATCAAGTGGGGTTAGTGGAGTTGGGAGATTGGAGGACAGTCAGATAGAGCCAGGGAGGCTGGTCGTTGGGGAAACCTGGCTTTCTTTAAGGCAGTGGCGCTCTGTTCCACGTAGGCCAGGACCTGCCTGCCCCCCGTTACCCCTGTGGCTCTCCACCAGATGCCAGGCCTCCTCCCTGGTCAGTCTGGAGGAGACTGTCCTTTACGCAGAGGATGACTGTAAGAGAGCAGTCAGCCTGACACCTGCCTGTGCCACCGACCTCCCTGATGCCATTCGGCACTTCTAATCGAAAGGATTTCTTTCAAACATACGGTAGAAGGACATGAGAGAAGCCGATAGTCACAAAACCAGCATAGGAAATGACGGCCTTTTAAACAAAAGACTCCTGTTGTTGGCCTCAAGCAGATCCCTAAGAGACTTCTCTCAGGTTCTCCTGGCTTATAGACGTGTCTCAGCTGTCCTTGCCCCAGCCACGCAATGCAGGTGTGTGTGCTTCACACTTGAGAATCCCAGCTGGGAGTCCCGCGAAGACCCCAGCCCTGTATTTTGAGTTATCAAATAGAAATCATCCCCCATCACCTCCGAGGGCCTCTTTGGCCTTCCTTTTATGTAACTGTCCAGCCCCTGCAAGCTAAGGCTTTGCTAAAATTGCTCGTCTTTCCCTAACGCCTCTCAGGTGGAGGAAGCCTTGACCATCAAGAACACAGACATCGCCAAGGAACTCTGCCTTCCCCCCGTGAAACTGCACTGCTCCAGTAAGTCTCTGCTCTCCAAGATGCCAGCCAGGGCGCTCGGCAGTAATTGCAACGTGGTATTTCTGACAGAGTCCTTTTAGGTCGGGGACTCCATCTTTATAACCCTCAGAGAATTAGGCCTCGTGGGTCTGTCTGGTAACCTTCCGAGGCTTAGAGCCCCGGGTCTCACATGTGTCTCTAGCAGAGTCGTGCCAGGAGGTGGTGTGTGCCAGGCGTCACACTGAGCACTTGATGGGCATAATTTGCAAACTTCAGAAGAATCCTTGAGTCCACAGGTGTCATTACTCCCCTCTTACAGCTGAGGGAGCTGGGGCTCAGGGTTAAGGCACCCAAGCCACATGGCTAACAAGTGGAACAGCCAGAATTGAAACCCCAATCTTTGATTCCAGAATCCATGCTGTTTCCAGCAGAGGAGAAAACTCAGCTTTCTCCATAATCCTGTTTGCTGTGTATTTCGTCACTTCCTGTCTGCATCTGTCTGTATGGAGTGACTAAGCCCTGTTGTGCAATATCCCCCTCGACACTGTCCTAAGAGAAAGCGTGGATGCCTTAAGACTTACACTTGGCTTTCCAGTCTGTATTAAATCTAATGTTTCTTCCATGCTCACTTAACTTTGTCAGGGAAAGAGAGAATGAGAAATAGTAGCCTTAACATATTGATGGAGGTTTACTGACCAAATTAGTTAAAAATCAGCAGAGAGCCGGGCCTCTTGCCAGGGTAAGACGCACAGGAGAAGAGCGGGGTGCTGGGTTGGGGACACACTAAGGCAGTCTTCAGGAAGCCCGATGATACCTGAGTTCTTTCCACTTGAGCTGGAATTTTAAGTACCCATGAAGAAAGGTCATAGCTTGTAAACATTTTCACGGGGTTTCAGAAAAACCTCAGCCTTTTTTTTTTATTTTATTTTTTTATTTTTTATTTTTTATTTTTTTTCTGTTCTTGCTCCTCTGGGTTGGAACCTCAGCCTTTTTATGAGGCCTTTTTAGGTACTGAAAGCTTCAGCTGATGCTTTCTGCTGACATTCTAGCTCTCTCGATTTTTATTTTTCCCCGTAGCCTCAGTTTTAATATTGACTCTTAAACAGAAGTTTTCAAACTTGGAATCTCTAGAGGGTGCTGTGGCAGATGCCATCCCATAAACAGACTGACAGGACCCAAGTTATGCCAGCTGCATAGCCGGCGTCTCCACCACGTTTATCCCAGACTCTCATGGCAGCAGATGAGAACTAACATTTGTTGTGTCCCTACTATGTGTCAGACATTTCCTGTAAGTCCCACACTATCCCAGCAAGACAAGCACAATCATTATCCCAGTTCTACAGAACAGAAAGTAGATTCCAGAAGGCTAAGGAACTAGCGTAGAATCACAGATATTTAAACCCTAGTCTGTCTCCAGACTGACCCTTGGGCGTAGCTCGGCTTGCTCCTCTCCCCAACTCCGCAGCTCAGTCACTCTGCGAAGCCTGTCCTAGCTCTGAACAATTAGAGTCCGAAGACCATTTCTTTAGTGTCTAGAAACTCAGCTCTCTTTCCTTCCGCCGCCCCTAGTGCTGGCTGAAGATGCCATCAAGGCCGCCCTGGCTGACTACAAACTGAAACAGGAACCCCAGAAAGGAGAGGCGGAGAAGTGAGCCCTCGCGAAGCCTGCACGTCACGTCCGCTGCTCGTCCACCCGCCTGCAGTCACCTTAGACGTTCAGAAGCCCCTGGCACTACGTGAAAGAGCTATGAGATACGCACAAGTTTTGCTGTTCCCATTGTGACTCTAACCAAAGCAAAATACACAGTTTAATTGTTCTGAATCCTGCGATTTCTTTCAGCCATGTTCATCGCCTTAACCCAGTTTATGTATATTTTGAATTGTGTTATGTGGCCTCAGAACTGAAATCAATAATGAAGTCTCAAGCTCTGACAGCCTGTGAAGTACATAAATATCTTAATTTTACCTGAATTGATTTCGGGGAAGTTACCAGTAGGATGCCTTGGTGTGATTATTTGATAGAACCAGTTATTGTATATAAAACAGATCTGCTTATATATATTATAATAAAAAAAAAGAACGTAAGACGATGGTTTTCTCCAGTAAGCCTTGTCTCTCGGCTGCCTCTCTCCAGAGTGCCCAAAGCCCCATGGGTTCCCGAAGGCCGGACTGTGACGACACAGTTTTCCCAGCAAACTGGGTGACAAAGGTCACGTACAGAGGTTTTTTGTTTTTTTACAAAGCCAAATATACACGATGTCTTATGAAAAGAGATGGTCATCATTTTTTCTTGCTCTTTGCAGGATAACAGATTGACAACTCAGTGAGCCTTGAAGATTCTTGTAATTTCACTGGTTTGTGAAATCCTGAAATCTGGGAAACATTGGCTTAGGTGACACCCTAAAGCTATGACACAAATACGTAAAGAGCACCCAGGGAATGAGTTTAAAATGCAGATTCCCAGGCCCAGGCTTCTTCGGTCTGGCAGGTGGTTCCAATGTCCCTGACTTGAGAAGCTTCTGGGTTTTGTGTGGTGGCAAATGAGCCAAGCCATAGGGAAGAAACTTGTCACTTCTCTGTTCCACACGGGTATGATACTTAAGTGGTTCATCCATACACGTTCAGGGCACTGAAGTTTAAAAACACTCATCCCTCACTCAGGCATGAATGTCATTCTAGTTGCTGTCCCTCCTACCCGGATCTCTCCCCATTCTGAGCTACCTACAGTCACACAAATCTCGGAGGCCCAGTTTTCTAGTGAAAATGATACTGAGCCAAGCACGGTGGCTCACACCTGTAGTCCCAGCAACTCGGGAGGCTGAGGCAGGAGGATGACTTGAACCCAGGACTCCCAGGCTGCAGTGAGCTATGATAGCACCACTGTATTCCAGCCCAGATGACAGAGCAAGACTGTGTCTCTTAAAAAAAAAAAAAAGAAAAAAACACACTGAAATGCCAACTACCATAGTCTCCAATCTCCTTCAACTTCAAAAGTAAGATGTGTTTGTTTTTCTGATTTTTGTTGTTCAGGCATAGGCCTCTTAAATATACCTCCTTTGTTTTAAAAAAAAAAATGCTCTGGGTTCTGGTGGAGGGCACAGAACTTCAAAGGCCATTCCCTCCATAGTCTGTGGAGGCAGCCACAGACCAGGGCCTTTTTAGAATCTCAAATTAGAACCCTGGTGGAACCAGGGTAAAATTGTTCCGTGCGGCATGTTCTGCTATTTAATTCAGTCTCTCTAGGCTGAGCTGGTCTCTCCCTTTAGTACATGTGGCAACACCACAATTCCCCACTACTTTCTGTGACTTTTTTTTTTAAATGAAACATTTCTGTCCCAGCTAACATCTTCTGAGAATTGAAACTGAATTCTGCACATCAGAAGCAGTTCATAAACAGCCCGAGCAATATTACCAGAATAGCCCAAACCTCAAGACATGCTTGCTGCTGCTATAAAAAGAAATGAATATTTTTTAAATTCTCATTAAAGACATGCCTTTTCCCAGACAAATCTAGGTTTAGCCACACGAGGGCGTCGTGTGCCCTTCCACAAGCTGACGTCGAGCTTTGTGCCTCTAGGTGGGTCTTAGCATCTCTTAACAAACTCTTGCATGGGACGTACTGACCCCTAGTTAAACCGGTCTGTCGAGCCCTGTGTTCCATGCTAGGCCCTTAATTAATACTGTTAATTCTCATGACAACCCTCCACGGTGGGCATGATTTCAAACAAGGACACTTGAGCCAAATGACCAAAGCCCTGGGGGCTCAGGTTCTGATCCCAGCTCCGCCATGATCTCGCCTCGTGACCTTAGGCAAGTACTTAATCTCTCTGAGCCTTGGTTTCCCTTTCTGGAAAATCAGGAGAATACCAGCTCCTGAGTCATAGGATTGTTGTGAGGATTCAATGAATAATCCCAGGTATAGTGAAAAAAGCTCAGCACCAGGCATGTAGTAAGTGCTCAATAAATGTTAGCTATCATCCCCTTCATCACCATAACCACCGTCACCATCGTGGTCATCCTCGTAATCGTCATCACCACCATCATCATCATCATCACTATCACCATCATCATCACTACCATTATCATCACCATCATTGCCATCACTGTCATTGTCATCACAGTCACCCATCACCATCATCATCACCATCATCGCCATCACTATCATCATCATCATTACCATCATCACGATCACCATTATCATCACCATCATCACCATCATTATCCCCATCATCATCATCATCATCACCACCATCTTCATTACAGGGTGGATTCGAAGCTGCCCCGGAGCTAGAGATTAGCATGCCGGGCGGGTGTTTATTTGGGGGTATTCCTGGGATCAGCACCTCGAGAAGGGGGTTAAGAAAGGATCGGGCAGAGGGAAGAGACAGGCAGCAGTGTGGCCCCAACAAAGGTCTCAGTCAACCCCATGGGAAGCTCTAAATCGGGGGGCCCCTCTGTGATGTCCTGCCCCGGGGCCTCTATCACTTACAGTCTACAAAGTTTATCACACTATGGGTTCAGGATTTCATCTTCTCACTTTTTTTCCAAATGAGATTTTCATTTTACAAGAAGAGAGAAGCTAAGGGCGATGTTTATCACCGAGGACTAAATGGCTGGAATTCCAGGCATCCATTGGGCTCACTGGGGGCAAAGGAGTGTTGTGGGAGCGTCTCACACTGTCCCATTGGCCCTTCAGCAGAATCTTGCTCACTTTCCCACCACAGCTGGGCCCCTGGGGACCATCTCCCATCACGGGGCCGCTCATCTACTCCAAACCCCAAAGGCTCGGGACAAGGCGATCTTGTCCCCTGCCAAAGCCCGCTTGGGCAGCCACCAGGATCTGCGTCCCCTCTTGGCCCTTCCCACCCTTTCTTCTTGCGAGCTGACACAGAGGCCAGTCCCTTCTGGCTGAGCTAACCAGCCCACGGCCAGTCAGCGCAGGGCCTCTCTCATTTGTCCTCCTCATTTGGACAACCTGAGAGGGCTTGTTTGCAAGACTCAATGATTGCATGCACAAAGTGCCTGGCCCAGCTGGGTACACAGTAGGTGCTTACTAAATGCTCATGTGTCCACAAGACAGGCCCTGTGCTAACATGGGACAGGACAAGGAGTCATGAGGGTGGCCAGCCGTTGCCTGACACTGAGCAACAGCTCCCCAAGGAACCTCTCTCTCTGGCCCCCCAAGGCCTGACCTGACCCAGACTCTGCCCACCTCTGGCCTCATCCAGTCCCCTCCTGTCCCACCAGCCTCCCTGCTGTCCCCAGTGCAATCCTACCTCAGGGCCTTTGCACTTGCTGGTCCCACTGCCTGGAGCCATCTTCCCCCAAGCTTTGCAGAGCTGCCTCCTCCCTTAAGGCCTCACCTAAATGTCATCTCCCCAGACAGGATCCCCCAACCCCCCTGGCTACATAGAGGCGCACGCCTGGTCACCATGTCACCACATTGCGAATTTGCTTTGCAACACACATCACTCTGGGTATATCCTGCTCAAGGGGAGACTGTGTCTGGTGCCTGGATACACCAACAACACAGGAGGCACTCCAGAAAGTTCCTACCTTGCTACAAGTCCTCACTCTCAGTCAGGGACCTGGGGAAAGTTCCAAGACAAAAATATCCATTCCTAACTCCCTGGGCAAATCTTTCTCCCTGTCCACATTTGCAGCTTCTCTGCAAAAACGAGGGGATTGGATATGATGAACCCATACTCCCTTCCAGCGCAAACAAAAAGATTCCGCAGACTTGGATAACTTCTCATTTCAGCCAATAAACCAGTTCACGCCAGAACATGATTCATCTCTGCCGATTCTGCCTAGCAACCGGGCCTTCTGCCCGCACCCCAAACCAGCTCCCTCCCCAAGAAGAATTCCTCCCCCACCACACTCCCGCCCAGCCCCCAGCGTCCTGCGGAGGAATGCAAGGCTTCGAGATCCCCTCCTGGCCTGTCTGCCAGCAGCATTTTAACCCAACCTCAGAACGTCTCCGGCGCTGTCTGGAACAACTGTGCCCCTCCTGGGATTAGTACAGGAAGCAGCAGCAGAAGCTTTTTGCTGGGCAAAAGCGCTGACCCAGCACGGGGAGATCATTTCTACCCCGATGCCTCGCCCTCCTCCGCTGCCCGGCTCCTCCACGGAGCACAGGGTCTGCGTTTTAGGCAGGGAGCAAGAAAAGAAGAGGCAGGGAGCGTGCAAGAAAGGAAAGGGGAGTCCACACTTGAGACAAAACCAGCTTGTTCAGCTAGCTTGGGGATATTTTAATCCAGTTTCCCAGAGGGAGGGGGAGAAAAACCACTCTACCATCATTTTAGTAGAGACTGCAAAGCATTTGATAAACTTCAATGCCCATGTGCGACTCAAAGCTTGGCAATCCAGGCAGAGAAAGAAAT
>CM052452.1:12288683-12409947 GCA_028533085.1 Varecia variegata
GGAAAAGAGCCTAAGGTGCCTGGAACAGAGTGAGCGAGGGGGCGGGCGGGAGGCAGTGAGGTCAGAGGGCAGCAGGGCTGGGTCGCGGAGGGCCTCTGTCTGCGGCAATCGCAGGGGTTTTGGCTTTACCGTGAGTGAGGAGCGCTGATCCTGGTTCCCCGTGTGGGTGCACCTTTCCCTGCTTCCTTCCTCTCCTTGCATCAAGCCCTCCTCATCCTCACCACGCCTCCCCCCGATATAGACACACACAGATGCCCTTTCTTTCGAGGACCCCGACCAAGAGACAGCCCAGGGTCCCACCTCTGTGGAGGGGAGGGCTGCATGAGACCCTCTGAAGGCCACACTGGTCCCTGGGCCTCTCCCTCCTTCCCTCCCTGACCACCTGCTTCTGACCCGGCTGGGGCCAGAAACGTGGCACCCAGGGGGCTCCTGACAAGGACGAGCCACCTCGTCCGGGCAGCTGTCATAAGTCAGCCTGCTGCCCCTGGGCCCAGGGGTGTCCTGGGGACAGCTTCCCAGACAGGTTCTTCCACGACACCCAGACCCACCCACCAGGTGGGAAGGGCCGCATGGGGCAGGAGCAAGGAGGTGACCCCATCCAGGGTGAGCCAAGGCCACCTGCCCTTCAGGGACCTCTGGGTTCTGCTGCTTCCGAGCTGGGCGACCTCAGGGTGAGTTACTCAACCACTCTGAGCCTCAGTTTCCTCATCTGTAAAGTGGGGGTAATAGGAACTCTGGGTTCTTGGGACTGCAACAAGCCCTTGGCACCTGGAGCTTAATAACTACGCTAATCTTAACAACAGCCACAGTGGTGACACCTGGGACTGGCAGTCTTTCTGATACCACCTGGGCAGCGGCTCGCACGGAAGCCTGGCTTGCAGCGGCTCTCCACAAGGCTGCGGGCTGGGAGGGGACAGACTCCACAGGCCTCGGCGAGGGTTGTCCCGTCCTTGGGGCGAAGTGGTAGAGGCAGACCCGGGGCTTGTCTCCCCCTGGAACCCGCCACCCAGCCGGGACCCACTGACCCCTCAGGGCTGAGTCCGACCTTTGTGAGCCAGACGCACGCAGCCGCTGGCCGGGGGTGGGGAACGGGGAATGGGCCCCAACAGCTGGAAACATCTGGTTCGAATTGTCGGTTGGAAGCACCCGCCAGGCAGCCAAGGAATTTGTGAGCTAATTTTAGGCCAAAAGACAGAGAGCCCAGCAGGGCGGGGTCTTGTTCCCCAAACCACGGGGGTGGGAGCTGCGGGGACGTGGAGGCCTCCATGGCACCCTTGGATGAGCACTAACTGGCGCCTACTGTGTGCCAGGCAGTCCACGCTTGGCCCACCCTCCCACCGCCCCCGGAGTAGGGAAGACTCTTCTCCCCACCTCATAGGCGGGAAAGTGGGGCTCCCGACCCCAGTCCTCACTCCAACTCCCAAGCGGCAGGACCAGGATGCGAACCGGGTTTGCCTGACTCCAGGCCTTAAACCTAAAGCTGCCTGCTCTCCGCTCCTAAGCTTCTCTTTACATTGTATCCGGCCCGCTGCCCGGCCTCTGTCCTCAACCGCTTTGCAAAGCCTCCCTTGCTAGTTCCTTTATTCAGTAGATGTTTCCTGAATTCCCACGGTGTACCGGGCACCATGAAGTGACAGGGAGAGAGTGAATGCGAGGGACAGGGGCCCCACCTTCACGTAGCATAAATCAATATTTCAACATCACTCCCACAGTCCTTGAAGGGAAAAATGGGGGTGTCCTAGTGAATTCCTGGTTCAGGGCTGTAAAGCACGGCTCTTTGGGAAGGTGACATTTGAGCTGAGACCTAAAGGATGGGAAGATGCCAGCCACACAGTACCAGGCAGAGGGAACAGCAGGTGCAAAGGGCCTGTGGCGGGAGCATTTGAGGAAGAGCAAGAAGGCTCACAGGGCCGGTGCAGAGTGGGAGGAGCTTCCTTCACACGTCCAACCAAGATGTTTGCTGGCAGATGAGATGGGGGTCTGAGCAGGGCAGGAGTTGGGGCCCAGAAGCTTAGGGGATTCCACTGTCCCATGGAGCTGCTGGTATCCAGTGATTTGTTGAGGGGCTGCTGAACCTCTGGGGAAGTCACTTGAAGCCTGTCCCTCTAAGGGGCTGGGAGGCTGGACACAAGGCTAGATGACAGGGTCTCCAGAAAGAACTACCCCAAGACTGAGGTTGGCCACAGTTACGAGAGCTGATCTGTCCTAGGCCACTTCGGCAGGGTTCCTGTGCCTGGGAAGGGGGACCATGTTTCTGCCACTTTTGTGCTCAGGTTTCCTTGCCATGGGGCACATCTTTTGTCATTTTTCTTGGCAAGAGCAGTAATAAGGCCATCCCCCAATAAAGGCATCCCTGCCACCGACCGCTAGGTGCCAGGAGCACCCTTCCCCTGAGCTGTGACAACCAAAAATCTCTCCAGACATTGCCAAATGTCCCCTGGGGGGCAAAATCGCCCCAGGCAAGAACTGGCACTGGCTCAGCTTCCTGTCTGGGCGTTAATACCTATAGGACGGTGGTTTTGCTCACCGGCTGGGGAAGCCTGGGGCCCCCAGACTTCCCAACACTTGTGGTTTGGTTCTGTCTATTGAGGAATATTAGGAAAATGCAGAAAAGTTGAAAGAAGCTAGTCAAGCTCACCCATAACCCTACACTCAACAGCTGACCTCTCTTACCAACTCGGTGTATTTCCTTCCAGTCTTTTTTCTCCACTTGCTAACCCTAATAGCTATGATTTATTGAGCACTTACTCTCACCCTGGCATCATGCTGAGTGCTTTCTATGCCTGTCTCATTAATCCCCACAACATCCCTATGAGGTGAAATTATTATTATTACTATCATCATCATCATCCCATTTCACAGATGAGAAAACTAAGACTCAGAATTCGTTTAACATTACATCATGGGTATTTTTCCATGTTATCCTTCAAAAACATCGTTTTCAATTGCTGAATAATGTCCTATTGATCATACAGCTGGGGTTATCTTATTTTCTTTAGCTATTCCCGGGTGTTGTAATATCCCACCAACATTTCTGAGTCACCTACTCTGTGCCAGGATCACACTTAGAGGCTAAGGGCAAAGGTGAGTCATGACTCCTTCCCACAAGCACACACCATCTCATGCCCACGGACTGTGTGTGGACTGTAGTGCATGAATGAGAGGCAGAGAGGTGTGCCCCTAAAAGCTCAGCAATCAGGTCTCTGCCTGCCTCTACTCCCTGGGGGACAATGCAGCCTGAGTACACAAGTCCTCAAAGCCAACTGTGTTTGGACTCTAATTTGTATGACACTTCAGACACAGAGGTTTGATCCTTTGTTAACTGACTCTAAATGTAGCTGGACGACATATGGTGAAATACATTGGAGTTGTTCATACAGGAGCTATTTGTCATGTTTTCTCCCACAATGGATGTGAAAATGCTCCATCACGTAGGGTCTGAGAGCATCTTTGCCATTACAAAGGGGCACCATATTGGAAACAGTTCACACCCTCTTCTGGGGAATCCCTCCCCTCCTCATGCCATGGCTGTAGGTCCCACCTCTGGGCAGATGTTCACAGAGCCCGACCTTCAGGCTTTCCCTCTCTCCCAAGTTGCAGTCCCTTTCTGGCTGGTGGGCGCCCTCTCTAGGGTCACTGCCCGTCACGTCAACCCAGTTCACTCCCTGCAGATCTGCTTCCAGCCCTTTGGAGTTGTCTTTCCAGTTGGGAGCTAATATAGATACTCTCATTTTGCAGAAAGGGAAATTGAGGCCTGAGAGGGTTGTGACATGACCAAGGCCTCAGAGAGTTGAGTTCAGGGCTGGCGACATTAAGTGGCCCATCTGCTCTCACAGCACTGTGTGGGCACCAGGATGGGCAGTGCCCAGTGACTGCCTCCCAGCTCCTCCCACCCCCCAGCTGGGGATGGTGTGAGCACAGAGTGGCCTCCAGGAAAGAGTTCTGCAGCTGATGTCAGCCCAGGATCTTGTTTGGAGACTTGGAGATTTAGGGAGTTCCCAACACGTCCTCAAGGTGCCAGCCTCTGGCGGCTGGTGGCCCCACAAAGTCTTGAGAGTTTATTCTGAGATCTGCGATGTTCAAGCTGTGGGGCCTTAGGCAAAGTCACTGAACCTGTCTAAGCCTCGGCGGCTCATCTGCGAAATGAGGTTGCAAACAGGACCTTCCTCGTGAGGATTAAATGAGAAAACGCAAGCAAAGACTTTAGCCCCTGACCAGCACACAGGGGTGAGCTGCCACTCTGACTACTACTGCTACGGCCAAGGTTAACCATCTACAGGGCCCTGGGTCCTGTGACCACCCCGTGTTACCAGTGAGGACCGTGGGGCTCAGAGAGGCACATGGCAAAGACAGAACAGGCATCAGACTGACTTCTCTCTCCCTCCTGAGTCTTCTGAGGAAATGAAAAACCTACAAGTCCCTGCCTCGTGCGACTGCCATCTGAGTGTGAATGACAAATAAACAGTGGCTCCCTGAAGACATGATCAGACACAGAGGGACCCATTTTACAGATGGAGAGATCGAGGCTCCAAGTGGAGGAGGAGTAACCTGGACCAATCTGTTGGTCTCTGTGCCCAGGACTGGGGCAAGGACAGGGCATCCCCCTGAAATACCACCCCCCAGGAAGTAGGGAAAGGGGGGAACAGCAAAGGAGGAGCCTAGAGGCATGGCTGGATCCAAAAAGATGTCCAAGGCCTGGGGGAGTTAAGCCCTAAAGAGTGGCGAGCAAAGGTGGAGAGGGCAGGAAGCATCAGGCGTGGGTGAGAGGTGAGGGGGTCAGTCTGCCCAAAGAGGCGGGCATGTAGGTCAGTGGGCAGCAAATGAAGAAGCTGGAAACTTCTTCTGGACTTGGGCACTAGGGAGCCATTGATAGTCTTTGAGCAGGGGAGCAGCCACTGATGGTTAAGGAGGGTTAGAACTACGTAGGACATTGGCAGGGGACCCCAGCAGCTGCAGCTTCCTTGGCTCTCCCTGACAGCCTGTCCCAGGGAGGGGCAAGGGGCTAGGCCAGGGACAGCAGCTATGGGAGCTCTAGGAAACATGCCCAAGCCCTTCTGGCCTCACACAGACCTCGGCAGACCTCTGGGCTTGCACGGCCTCAGCCACTCGCCTGCTCGCCTGCTGGTTTGCTTGCCTCTCGAGGTATGTTCCACAGTAAAATGCACCAATCATACAAATGCCACGATGAGCTTTGGCAAATGTAGACGCCCATGGCCCCACCACCCAGACCAAGATAAAGCACGTTCCCATCACGCCAGGAGGTTCCTGCGAGCCCCTCCTAATTGTTCCCCGTCCCCAACGGTAACCACTGATCTGATTTCTCTCGCCATAGATTAGTTTTGCCTTTTCCGGAACTTTTCATTGGAGTCACACAGTATAACGCATGGCCTCGCGTGTCTGGCTTCTCTCACTCGGCATGTTTTCGAGATTCATCCTTGTTGGTGTGCGTGTTGGGATGTCATTCCTTTTTGTTCTGCGTAGCAGAACGGTGGTATGGACAGATGGACACTTGGGGTGTCTCCAGTTTTTCAGCTCTTATGAATAAAGCTGAATAAAGCTGCCATCCACTTTGCATACAAGTCTTTGTGTGATCGTATGTTTTCATGCTCTTGGGTAAACACCTGGGAGTGGGATTTCTGGGTTGCCTGGTGAGTACACGTCTAACTTTATGAGAAACTGCCCAACCAATGTCTTCCAAAGTGGCCGCACCGTTTTGCATTGCCACCACCGATGCATTCTAGCATCTCTGCATCCTCACCAGCACTGGGCGTTGTCAGGCTTCCTAATTTTAGTCCTTTTGTTGGGTGCAAAGAGGCAGCTCATGTGGTTTTCATTTGCATTTCCCGGGCTGCTAAGGATCTTCTGAGCATCTTTGGTAAGCAGCCTTCCCGGCAGCTCCACCTGGAGTCTGACCAGGCCCTCGAAACGCAACAGGGCTCAACCCCAACTCAGGACTGGACTCACCCCCAGGCCAGCCCCAACCTCCTCCTTCCACGGCTTCCCCGGCCACCCAGTGGTGCCCCACTCAGGACAGCTGCCCAAATCAGAAGCCTGAGATTTCAACCTCCCTCTTCCTCACGTCCAATCCATCAGCAGCTCCCACCTGTCCTTCTTCCCAGCTGTCTCTCGCGTCCGCACCTTCCTTGAACCCTGCCCGGGTCCAGGCGCCGTCATCCTCACGCAGCCTCCCCCGCCTCCTGCTCTCCTTCCAGCCACGCCCACTTTGTCCATTCCCCCAGTGCCTGTTCCCGATGCCTGGAACATTCTTCCCTTTCTCCCACCCTCCCAAGTCAAAACTCTGCATCCTTCAAGTCTCGACCACCCCGCACCCCCAGGTCTGGCCCTGGGCCACATGTCCCCAACCCCCAGCACCTCTCCTCTGAGTTCTGGGCCCAGCCATAATCTCCTGGGGGATAATTTGATTAATCTGTCCCCTGTCTACACTGTGAACCCCAAAGGCCATTGCAAGGCCTGTCCCGCTCACGTGGTATCCCAGGTCCTGGAGAGGTGCCTGGCACATTCTATGACAATCTGTGGCTTGGATGAGTGGCAGATGGGGGTGGGGTCTGGGGGAAGAATCTGGGGAGCCCCTGCCCAGTTCAGCTGCTGCATGATGGCAGGCTCAGCCTGTAAGAGACAGGGGGCCTGGCGCAGACTTGGCCCGCTGTCCCCGGGCCCCCCATTTCCTGTCTGCTTTCCTTCCTCCCCTGCGGCAGAGCTGAAGTCAGCAGTGTGCAGTTTCCTAGCAGTGCAACCTGCTGGAGCAAGTGGTTCCGCTTTCTGAACCTCAGTTTCCCCAGCAGGAAAATGGGACATTCGTTTCACCCAAGTCATGTGGTCGTTGTGGGGCCTAAATGAGATAACGCAGATGAAGTGTGTGGCAAGGTGCCAGGCATGCAGTAAGTGCTCAATAAATGCCAGCTCCTTGCTCCTGGCCATCTCTCTTTGACCTAGGCCCCAGCTCTGCTGTGTCCTGCTCTCTGTAAGGAACAGTGCCTTCCCTCAGCAGTCAGGAACCACCAAGGATGACTAACGGGGGACTTCCAGGCACCAGGGCGGGTCAGCAAGGGTGAGACTTTGGGGTCTGGGATTCCCCCAGAACCCCACCGTGATCTCAAGGACAGTGTGACATAGTGTTGAGAACATGGCTTGCAGTCCTGGGTTCCAATCTCGGGTCCCCATGCACGATCTGGGGCGGGTGACTTTGCCTCTCTGACCCTCGGTTTCCTCTTCTATAAAATGGAGAGAATGCTAGTACCCCCTGGGAAGGCCGCTGGAGGGGATTTGCAGAGACACCGCAGATGCGTGTGCTCGGGACATGCTTACTGGACGGACGAGTGAGGCCATTCAGGCTGGCGACGTTCGAGGGCATGGGAGGTCAGGCAGGAGGAAGGGCACAGTGGTACCCGCTCGTGAGAGCTAATCAGCCAATTTTCATAATTTTGTGAATCAGTTGTTTAATAAATGAAGTTATCTGGTGTCGAAGCCCAAGGTCATCAATGCTCACAACTCACCGCCTCGTAGTGATTTTACCACATTCTACTATCAGCCACGCCCTTGTGGTTATTTCCACCGACCGTAGCCTGGACCGCACGTGGTTGGGAGCCCAAGATCGGCCACGCGAGTATTTGCCCTGAGGAAATTGGCGAACGCTATGAATCAGGGATGCTTTGGATTGGGAGCCGCACGGGGTTTGGAGCTCCTTCCTGGCTAAAGCATTCCTGCTTGGATGAAGGAGGACCCCGGGTCTGGACAGAGGGTGGCTGTAGGATTCCTCCTTCATCCTCAGCCGGGTCCGAGGGAAGCGCCAGCGCCCACCGGCCCTGAGAGCAGGCGGCGGGCGCCCCCCGGTGGCTGCTTGCTGCACCCAGCATGACCGACGCCGAACTGAATGTCACACTGGGACAGAGCCAGCTGCGCAGTGGGGACAGCCCTCTTCCAGCGGAGACGGAAAACCAGGCTCGTGCAGCCACACAACACCCTTGAACTGAGGCACTTTGGGAGCCCTCAGGGCATAGGGGAGAGCCCCTAGAAGGCCAGGGTGACAAGACCCCTGGGGAACCTCTCCGATGTCCCCAAGTCCCTCAGCCTCTGGGGCCACAGCCCCGAGCTGTGGAGCCCTCAGCTCCCCTTCCGTGATTTTCCCAATTGCCCCCAAAGGGGAGGTGACCCGTCAGCCTGCCTTCCCCAGGCCTGGCTGCCCCAGCCCACATGGACTCTCCTGCCCTCTGCCACCCGCACCCCGCAAAGCACCTTGAACACACCTTCCTTGTGTGTATGGGTTGTTCTAGAAGTTCGGGGGGCAGGAGACAGGACACGAGCACTTCCAGACATGTGGGGGCCATCTCCCCACACCTCCCCGCCTCAGTCTCCCCCCGGCCCCTGCCACCTGCCAGGCTCTTTCCAGCCTGTCCCCGTCTCCCCGCTCTGCCCCCACCCACTCTCCCAAGCTGCCCCTCCCAGACTCGGCCCCCCCTTTCAACTCTGCCTCTGCAGGCTGCACCCCGGGGTGGGGGCCCCTCACTGCCAAGGAGGCCACCGGAGGCATTTTTCTAGAAGAACAAAACAATTCTCCGCTGAGATAAATTTTACTCCTCTCCTAGAAGGTAGAACAGTATGTTTTAAGCAGCAGTTTTCTTCTCTCTATGGAAACGACTAGAAGGTATTTGGAGGCCAAAGGTCAAGAGTTTGATCCCCTCTATCCATGGGCTGGTCGCCTCACCTCTCCACGCCTCTGTCTCTGCTCCGACCCTCTGGGGTCAACAACGTGGGTTTTGAATGAGGTAACACAGCACGTGGTAAGCGTTGCTTAAATAGTGGGGCAACCATCCGGGTTCGCTGGGGCTGAGTTTCTCGGGATATGGGACTTTCAGTGCTCGTACCAGGAAAGTCCTGGGCAAACTGGGGTGACTGGTCACCCTCTGCTTAAATCAGGGGTCAGCAAACTCGAGAGCTGGGTCCAACCTGCCGCTGCGTTGTAAATAAGGTTTTATTAGGACACAGCCACACCCATTCATTTAGAACATACTGCTGATGGTCGCTTTCGTGCGGCAAGGACAGAGTTGAGAAGCGACCACAGCAGAGCCTGCAATATTTACTGTCTGGCCCTTTAAGAAAGGGGTTGCTGGCAAGTTGTACAAAAGCCACGTGGCTGCAGCTGGGCAGGGGTAGCTCCTGGGTGGCTAAAGAGAGATAAGGCCTGTGTGACAAGGGGAGGTCGGGGTGGGCTTCCAGGGGTGACAGAGATTCTCTGCTTCACCAAACTGTACTCAGCCTCCCAAATCTTCTCCTAGGCCCCTCTGTGCACGTCCCTGTAAAATCCAGTTTTAACAAGAACTCTGCTAGTTCAGTTTAGCGACAACCCCACGCCCTGGATATCTGGTCACCCTCAATATTCAATGGGGTTCCTCATCCTCCACCACCCCACCCAGGGGACGTCTGGTCACCCTGGCCTGTCTTGAGCAAGAATGCTATTGTTAGGTCCGTTTAGGCAGAATTCCCCTGACCCCTGACATTTCCTCTTAGTCATTTTCCATCCGCTGGCCTCCACCTGCTCCTTGGCCATAAATTCCCACTTGCCCGTGTTGTGCTCGGAGTTGGGTCCCGTCTGTCTCCAGTCCCCACCCCCTTGAATAAAGTTCCTTACCGTGCTTTAGCCAGTGTCATTGAATCGTGTTTCTCTTTAACGGGACAATGCCATCGATGTTTAAGGGGTATTAGTCTGAGATCTGGGGGGAACCAAATTCTGTTGGTCAGACTGGGTCATGGGGGCAGTTGAACAAACTGGGTCATGGGGGCCCCCCTGGGTCACCAGGGGGTCAGCCTTCCCTTTGTCCCCCACAGCCTGAAACTTTTCCAGGCCACCCCAGGATATGCCAAGATGCCCCTGCTGCCTGAGAGGCAGTACAGCCCATGAAGGGGGCTTCCTGAGGGGCCTGGGGCTGAGGGCAAACAGCCAGGACCAACCCCAACCCCGTGCTGAGGGATGGAGAGTTCCAGGAAGGCTGCCTGGAGGAGGCAGCCTTCCTATCTTGAAGGAGGCAATCATCATGTGTTCATCACACATTTATTGAGTTCCTGCACTGTGCCCGGCCCTGGGCCAGGCGGGGGGACGATGCAGTGAACCAGCCAGAGCCCACTCTGAAAAGTGGCGGCAGGGGAAGGTGAGCGAGGACAGTGTGGGCTATTCTGCCACCAGAGGGAAGCTCATTGGTCCACACAGTCCCAAAGAAAGGGCTCCGAACCCACCCCAGCCCTCACAGTCTGAGGCCTCACCCTGGGCTCCCGAAAATTTGCAGAGCAGCAGGAAATGGCCTCAGGAATCTGTCACTTTTGAGCACCCCTCCCTGACCTTCTGCAAAAGGTCCCCTTCCTGTTTGGTGACCATGGCAACCAGAATAAAATGGCGATGAGAGTGGGGTGGAGGAACCCGGTCTTCCGTGGGCCTGTAGGGAAGAGACTCCAGTGGCCTGGAGAAAGGAGGATGGCAGTGGGAGAGTCTGATGGGGACAGGAAGAAGAGGGTCTCTCTGGGCCAAATGGCCGCTGCCCATGGTCTCCAGCCCGAGGCAGCCGGGCTCCCCTGGAGGCAGCAGGGAGGAGGAGGTGGTTCCACTTGCTGGTCCTGCGTGGCCACAGGACTGCGGCTGCTCTTAGTCTTGTCTGGGACGGCCGGGGTCCCTTCCCTACAGATCCCCATCCCCGGGGTCTCCAAGGAAACCCAGACCCATGGAATGGAGGTCTGGGTGCTCAGTGGTGGCCCAGGTGGGCCAGGGAGGGAGGGAGGCAGCTGGCCAGGGCCCCGCCCAGGCAAACACGGGCAGGGGCCGCTAAGGGAGGAAGCTGTGCAGCGTAAGGTCGTCCCCGTCGCGGTCCTCCCCGGGCTCTGGCGTCAGGCCCTGGCTCTTGGCCTTGGGCAGGCCCCCATTGGCTGTGGCAGGGGGCCCCTCGACCCCGTCAGGCAGCAGGGATGAGATGCAGACCATCTCGGTGGGGGAGTAATTCCGCACAGGGTATGTGTGGCTCTTGCGGGAGAGGCGGACGGCCAGCACCACGGTGCACACGAGGAAGATAGTGGCCACCAGGGCCAGGACGAGGATGGCTAGCAGGCACTGCTTCACAGGGATGTGGTCGGGGGGCCCCACGGGGCCGGGGGCCACGAAGATCCCAGGGGGCAAAGTCTGCCCAGTTTTCATGTTGGGCATGACAGATAGATTGCTGGCTGCCCCAGGCATGCTCTTCATGGTGGCTAGCTCCATGGACAGGGCCACTGAGGGAGGGGTTTCTGTGGACAGGGCCTCCGTGGCAGGGGGTTCTGTGGACTGGGCCTCCGTGGCAGGGGGTTCTGTGGACAGGGCCTCTGTGGCAGGGGGTTCTGTGGACTGGGCCTCCGTGGCAGGGGGTTCTGTGGTCAAGGCCTCCGTGGCAGGGGGTTCTGTGGTCAGGGCCTCCATGGCAGTGGATTCTGTGGTCAGGGCCTCCATGGCAGGGGGTTCTGTGGTCAAGGCCTCCGTGACAGTGGATTCTGTGGTCAGGGCCTCCATGGCAGGGGGTTCTGTGGACAGGGCCTCCGTGACAGTGGATTCTGTGGTCAGGGCCTCCATGGCAGGGCGTTCTGTGGACAGGGCCTCCGTGGCAGGGGGTTCTGTGGTCAGGGCCTCCGTGGCAGGGGGTTCTGTGGTCAGGGCCTCCATGGTAGCTGGCCCCGTAAACAGAGCCCCCTTGTTGGATGGAGCACCCGTGATGGAAATGTTCACAGTGGCCAGTTCTGTGACCAGAGAGTCCAGAGTGACTGGAATCCACTGTGTGGCCAATTCAGTGCTCGGACTCCCCATGGCTGTCCCTCCTGTGTCCAGGCCAGCAGGGTCCCTTGTAGCAGCCTCCACAGTGGCAGGCTCAGGACTTCCGGGCTCTGCAGAACCTCTCTGCTCCAACGTTCCGGTCACAGTCAGAAGTGTGAGGTTCTGGGTCACAACACTGGTGTTCTCTTCAAGCGTTTCTGGAGGGTCTGTGCCTTCTGAGACATAGTCGGAATCCTCCTCGTCCTCCATGAACACCTGTCTCCGTCCCCGGGCAAGCAGGGGGCCTGGGGCTTTCCTGTCTCCATCTGCCTGGATGTCCCCCAGCTGGAAGCTGCTGCCAGGGCCCAGCAGAGTCAGCAGCAGGAGGAGTTGCGGAGGCATGGCACCTGGGGAGAGACACAGGCACAGGGGTGTCAGGACAGCTTCACCCCGAGCCCAGTGAGCACGGTCGCCTGCGGCCCTGGGCTGCCGCAGCTTGGAGCATGTGTGATCTGGGGCAGGCACTGTGGCTCTGGGTGTCCCTACGACCCAGCACGTGCCCAGCACAGAGAAGACCCTCAGCCAGCAGCAGCCGTGATGATCACTTATCAGCACGAATCGAGCTCAGCCAGGAGGGCTCTTTAACTTCCTCTGTACGTTGCATAGAAACTTTATTTACCTCCTTATCATTTTTGGTTAAAACATTTTATTTCTGGGTAAGACAACCCATTGGGGTGTAGAAAGAAAATATTAGAGCTTGTAGTTATATTAACTCTTTATGTCACACCTCCTTAAATTCTATTTTTGTATATATTTATATCATGAGAGGACAGTAGTCCCTGTACACAATTCATAAACAGATCAATTGGCCACTGCTGAGGGCCACGAGCGGAAGAGTTTGGAAACCACGGGCCTACAGGATAAAGCTGCCTGTTGGACCTTTGAAGTCTGTTGGAGTCTTATTCTCACCACCACCTCCTCCCCCTGCTCCTGCCTCCACATCCCTCTGTTTCCCCTCCCCCTAGCTTGGCTCTCCCCCTCCATAGCCCTTGCCCATCCTTGGAGTTTCAGTTTGTCTCATTCTTCCTCAGTGTCTGGGTTTGGTCCCACTCCCGCCGGTGGAGTCCTTGCTTGCACAGTGGGAATGACAGTACCTACCTTGTAGGCCATTATGAGAATAAAATGAAGGGATGTATGCAAAGCCCTTAGCACTCTGTTTACATGGCAAACTTTCAGCAAAGGTCAGCTGCTTTAGTTCTTTCAGTCAAACTGCCCTGTAAGTCCACAAGGGCCTAGAGCCATTAACTACACTCTGGCCAGGAGAAAAGTCAAATCTTTTCAGAATAGCCCTGCCCTCAGGGAGCTTATATTTATTGCATTTGCCTGTGGGTAGGACCACCATTTTCCTCCCTAAAAGGTAGCCAGAAAGGACACTGCCTCTCACTTCAGCCATCTCATTGATCTTTCTTTGTGGCATTGTGAACACCTGTGCTTTGTTTTCTCTCTCTTCTCTTATGCTCCCCCTGGCATTGGCTGGTATTTGTAGGATTAAAAATCCTGTGATGAGGATCCTGTGGTGAGTGGCAGCTGTGATCTGGGGCAGGATTCAGGTACTCCTGGCTTCCCTGGACATAATGCCCTTCAGCAGTGCACAACCCCTACAACAGTGCCTGGCGCAGAGTGGGCATTCACAAACCACACCTGGACGATTTCCAGTACCTTCCTTTGTACTTCATTCATACAATTTGGAGGAAAGAGCAGGTGCTCCTCATTCCTTGGACAACTATAACTTACTCATGGGCCCCTCTGCTTCCAGCCTCTTTCATACATTAGTTAGAATTATGTTGGTTTCTACAATGCAAATCTGATCATGTCTTAAAACAATTTCTTACACCAAAATTTATGGTCTTTGCACCAGACACGTCTAGCCCTCACAGTCATCCCTGTTTTATGGAGGAGCAGACTGAAGGTCAGAGATGTGAAGCGACTTGCCCAAAGACACACAGCTGATGAGTGGCCAAGATCAGATTGGAACCCAGTGAAGGTTCAGAAAGACTTTATGGAGAGACCTCACCTAGTTGAGGGAACAAAAGCCTGGAGGACTTAGGTGGGAGAGGGAGGGCAGAGTAAGAAAAAGGAGGAGCTCTGGGCTGTGTCCCCCAGAAAAGTCAGCCCTTCTGTACCAGGTGCCATGCAGAGCATACGATTGAAAGCACAGACTATGGGGATGTTCGAATCCCAGCTCTGTGTCTCACAAGCTGTATGGCCTTGAGACAGATCCTGTCTCCCTGCGCTTCAGTTTTCCCATCTGTAAAATGGGGATAAAAATCGGTACCTATCCCATAGGGCTGTCGAGAGAACGCAATGAGATGATGGATTCAAAGTTCCAGGCTCATAGTAGGTGCTTAATAAATGTGGTGCATGCGTGTGTGTGCACACGTGTGCACCTACACACACACACACACACACACACACACACACACACCCCTTTGCCTCCCAATCTGCCTTCACGATGGCAGAGTCTCTGCGTACAGGGTGGAGTTCCTACTTGGGGAAGAATACATGGCCCAACTTTGTTCCCTTTTACCTGGGGGTGGAGGACTTCAGGAGGAAGCCACCAGCTCAGAGACATATTTCATAACTATGAAAACACTGGCACCGCCCCCGCCCCCAGGCACCTTGGGCAGTTCTTGGTTCCTGGAAGGCAGAGCCCTCAGCCACTTCCTGGAAGCAGAGAGGGAGGGGGCAAGAACGCAAGGCCTGGCCCTCCAGTTCCTGGGCCCAGGGGAGGCGTCTTGGCAAGTCAGGGCCTGACTTTCTGCAGCCCGGAGGCTGGGAGAATAACGCGGACGGGGGCTGGGGTCATGTGCTTAAGGTGGGCTCTCACTGTCACCCATCCCCCAAGTCCCCTGCACGCAGAGACAGCCGGGGGTGGAGGAGAGAGCGCACCTGAATCCCACGTTCACCTCCACTTAGCAGGTGTCTGACCTTGAGCAGGTTACTTCACCGTCTCCAAGCCTCAGTTTCCTCGTCTGTAAAAGGGGCGCTATAGCTTCAAAGAATGGTCACGAGAAATTGAATGAGATGCTGAGTGGAAGGTCCCAGACCCTGGCTTCCTGCAGGGGGTATTTCATCTGGGAGACCCTCTCTGGGGCTGTGGACAGAGGAGCAGAGGAAAGGAAGGCCTTGGACTCAGGGAGGGTATGGAGGTGGCGACCTCCCTACCTCCCCCGTGGGCCTCTGCAAAAGCAGAGAGCTACTCGTCAGTTGACATATGACATGGTGCACCCGGAAAGCCCAAATCTCCCTTCCTGGGCCTGTTACAAAGTGACCAGCTTGTCCCAGTTGTTCCCAGCGTTAGGACTGAAAGTCCCTCATCCCCAGAAATTCCTCAGTCCCAGGCAAACGAGGGCAGGGGCTGGTCACCCCAGCCTGGTCCCTGCCATCCCGTGGGCTTCCAGAGGAAGGGGCCGTGGAGCCAGGCCACAGCTGCGCAGGCATCAGCCCATTTGACAGGAGGAAAACCTGAGGCTCTAAGAGACGCTGCGACTCAGCCGAGGCCACGCGGGGAGAAAGTGGAGGAGCGCAGTTTACGCTCTGCGCACGGCAGGTGGAATAAAACCCTTTGATACTGGATCAAATGAATGTATTGTTCTACAGTGAAAATGATCCATTAGGAAGCCCCCACTGTGAACGGGTTAATTCACTGTCGCCATGTGGGTGGCCTCCGTCATCTTCACCCCTGTGAGGCACTGGCTGTTAGGAGTCCCACTCTACAGGTGACGGAAGCAAGGCTCAGAGCAGCGGGGTCACCTCCAGGCACCCGCCTTCCACCTCTCCCCTCCCCCCAGAAGGCAGGAAAACAATCACCCACCACAGGAGCAGGGCCAGGGCAGGGCTCTGAGGGAGGGGAACACAGTGGCCACATCCTATTTGTCTTGACACTTGCCTACGAGTAGATCAGAGTCTGCCCGTTTCCTGCCTTTCACCTGTCTAAACCCAGGTTGTCTCTGCTCCGGGCCCCACCCAGGCACGTGGAGGAACAGGCTGCCGGGGACCCCACCCCAGCTCCGGAGACTGCACCCTGTGGCCTCCTTGAGCTGCTGAGGAAAGATACCCTTGGGACTCCAAGGAGCTCGGGACCTTCCATTTGGAATCCGGAAACCCGGGAGTCCCAGCATGCAAGGTCTTGGAATCTCAGGATCCAAAAGACTGAGCATCTCAGGGTTTGGGTTAAGCAGCCACCCAGAGAAGGAACGGCTCCCAATCAACAAGTAGGTCCAACTGAGGCACAAGTGTCCCCCTAGATCCCACTGCAGATCTACGTCCTGGTAGACAGGACAGTCCCTGTCCTGACTCAGGAGTCACGTCAACCAGGATCAATCCCAGCTCTGTCTCTTACAAGCTGTGTGCCCTTAGGCAACTCAAATCACCTCTCTGAGCCATGGGTTCCCCATCTGGAATACAAGGACAATAGTGGCACCTGCTCCTCATGGGGTTGCTGTGGGCTGAAGTAAGATGGTCCAGGTAGAATGTTGAGCACACAGTAAGTGCTCAATAAATGCAAGCTGTTGTCAGTATTCTGCATTTAGGGCAGGGGACTCTCTGTGAACCATTGCCACGTCCTGGAAACATCCCCAGCCCTGAGATGGGCTTTGACACACCTCTGATCTCTTAGAGAGGGCAGATGGCAGGGAGCCCTGGAAACCTGTCTCCACAGCCTCGGGCTCCTCCGCTTTGTAAGTCACACCTCCTGAGTGCAGGCAATACACCAAGCGCTGTTCTACGAGCCATATATGAATTATTGGCTCACTTGGGTCCCGCAGCCCCCTCAAAAGGATGGGTACCATTACTAATCCCGTGGTGCCCAGCACCACTCAGCTAGGAGGACGGGAGCAGGAACTTGAACCTGGTAATCTCCCTCCAGAGCCCACCGCAGTCACGGGTCCACATCGCTTGTGAACAAGGCCGTGTCCATTCTCAGGATACAGAGAAATGCTGCCTCTTCCCAGAAGCCATCCCGGATTGCTCCAAGCACAACTAATTGACTCCCACTGTTTAAACCCTTCCTTTCTCTCTCTCTCTCTCTCTCTCTCTCTCTCGTTCTTTCTTTCTTTTCTTTTCTTTTCTTTCTCTCTCTCTCTGAGAAACAGGGTCTCACTATGTTGCCCAGTTGCCTAGGCTGGCCTTAAACTCCTGGCCTTAAATGATCCCCCCACCTCAGCCTCTCAAGTAGCTGGGGCTATAGCTGTATGCCACCGTGCCCAGCTGTTTAAACCTGTTCTAATGTTTATTTACTTTCCAAAAATGTATTCGCATTGGCCCATCAACCTCCAGAGGACAGGAGCCACAGCTGTGTTGCTGATCATGCCGCATGCCCAGGACGGGCACACGGGAGGTCCTTGTACAGACACCTCTCAAGACACTGGTCCCCTTGGCTTGCGGGCACTGCCAGCCCTCGAGCTTTTGGAGGGCAGGGTCTCCTGGCATCCCCAGGGCTCACTAAGTGCCTGCTGCAGGACGGGACTCATGACTGACGGAGGGTGACGGGCATAGACCTGCACGGGACACGCCGTCGTCAGCTATTTTGAACCGTGTTCATCAGGGGACACGTCCCAACCTGTTTCCATCCTCCACCCTCGCCCCTATCAAGGAGCTTCTTAGACAGTTTTTCCTAATTGCCACCCCCTCGTGAAACGACAGCACCACAGAGACGCTGTGACCTGCTCAATGTCCTGGGGCCCTTTGCAGAGCCACAAACCATAGTGTCAGCTGAGATTTTTTTGGACCCCCTGCCAAGAACCACGTTTCACCTGTTGGAACCCAAATTTGCTGGCCGGATACAGGGGAGATGAGGCACTTTGCACAAATGAATTCAGTGACACCCACACCTGGTTTAACTACACATGGTTTTACGAAGCCCCCAGTGTAGACGGATGGACACATGCACGCACACACACCAGCCAGCCATCTCCTTCCAGCCCGCTGGCCCCGCTGCCATTTTCCTGTTCAAGTTCAGCAAAGGAGACTGAGGGACCCAGGCCTGGGGTTACCATGAGCTCCCTGAGCTCCTGCAGCCAGAGAGGGCCGTGTCATGTCAGAGCGCTGCCACACCCAGCCACTCCGCCACAGGCGGCAGCTTCTCCCCTGCGAGCTCGGTTTTCTCACCTGCAAAAGAGGGGCACTGCCCACCCTCTAGGGTTCTCGGATGACTCCCCAGCCCCTCTGAGAGCCCTGCTCTCCCCCTTCTGCTCTGCGGGTTTCAGCTCCCTGGCTGCCGGCCAGGCCTGATGCACAGGGCGTGGCCGCCCAGGCGACACCTAGAGGAAGCCACTCGGGGGCCCGCCATCTGAGGGCCACCTCCCGAGCCCCTGCCCACCGAGAGGCTTGCCCTGGACGGCTCAAAGTCAGAGATGGGAAAGGAAAGAAAACAGAGGCCAGGAAAGAGGAAGAGAATTCCAGACAACAGAAGCCCAGATCTACAGGCTGTGTGTGTGTGTGTTTGTGTGTGTGTGTTTGTGTGTGTGTGTGTGCGCGTGTCGGGGGCAGTGACTTTAGCCACGAGCCCCTGCCATTCTCCTAAAGGGGTATAAATGCCCCGAAAATACCCCAAATACAAATTAATAAGATTCTCATTTTTGAGAATTTTCTTTTTTGCTAACAAGAGTATCCTAATCCTAATATTTTAATAATTTGCCACCAAGTGTCATTTTCTCAAGCTTATAAAAAGTGGAAAGAACACGTCTTTGAAAACAGTATTTCCACATATGCGGCTTCAAGACAAATCCTGCACTCCTCTTCCTTTCTGGAATCTTCCAGACCGAATCTCACCTCTGCCCCTCAGCAAATCCCTTCACCTCGCTGGCCCTGTTTCCCACCCATGAGAGGGGAGGGGAGGATAATTTCTAGGGAAGCGCCCATGATTTCTCTGATTTTCAAATCCAGAATGTTCCCCAGCCAGCAGCTGCAGGCAACAGAGCAGGATCCGGAAGAGACGCCAGCATAAGGCCACGGACTCCAGGAAGACCTTGGTCCTGAACCCACAGAGCCTTGGTGTGCCCACCCCCTACCCCAGGGGTGGCAGATCAGGAAGGGCCAGGCGGCCCTGCCCCAGGCCTGCTGGTGGCTGTAAGGCCCACTGGTCCCTGGGGACCTCCAGCCACTCCCCAGGGTTTTGCAAGCCAGCACTTACCGTGCTCAGCAGAGCATGGGACAGCTGCCTTGTGGGCCCAGAAGAAGTGGCTTCTCTGCTTAAGTGACAAGGCCCCAGCCCACACTGCCTGCCAGGCACTGCCGTGGCACCCCCTGCTGTGGTCCCGGACCCCACCCACCCCCAACGGCCGGCCGTGTGTGGAAGAAGGAAGCGAGAGTGTGGTTACTCAGGCAGGGCCACGTGACAGCCCACACCCCTTGTTTGTGACAGCTTTGGTAACAACGTTGATCAAGATGGGGTGAGTAGCAAGACAGGGACCTGCTGGGCCTGACCCCGCTCTTGGATTTCCGTAACCGTGAACACCAAGGACGAGCGGAAACTTTCTGGGGAGGAGCCGTTGGGTTGGGGGTAGGGCCCAAGCTGAGGAAGGCCACAGCGTTACTCCAGGGGCAACGGAGAGTGGGGGTGAGAGGGGACCCCACCCTGGAAGGAAGGAATGACCAGAGAGAAAAAGAGGATGGTTCTTGCTTCTTGCTCAAGATGGGTGCTGGGGGCGGGGGAGGAGAAAACGCAAAGCACAGACCTTCACGGATGTGCAAATGTGACGTGTTTCTTCTTCTCAGGTTCCAACATGATTTCTAGATGCACGGCAGGTCCTTTCAGCTGCAATCGAGAACTCTCTGGGGAGCCAGGTTACAGATTCCACAGGGGCAGGACCCCCTCATTTCTCCGTCCCAATTTGTTCATTTAGCCCCCTCGGGCACCCCAGGCTGGGCGCCCTGAGAGCCACAGGTAAGCAGTTCCAGCAATCCAGCTGACGGGAGGCCCACAAGTAAACAAGGCCACAGACCATTGCGACACAGCGCGGTAAGTGTCACCCTGAGGTGAGCAAGGGAGGGGCCCCTAAACCTGCCCTGGGTGGGGGCGGGGGATGGTTGAGAGGATCTTCCAAGAGAAGTGGCACTTGAGTTGACAATTAGAAGTGAGCCAGTGGGCATCCCAGGCAGAGAGCACAGCACAGGCGAAGGCTGGGAGGTCTGAGAACACCCAGAACACTTTAGGAAGGCCAAGACTGTCTCCCGGGGTCTGCCCCATGGCTTTACATAAGGCAGGGTCTCAGGGCATACACAGAAGTCTGTACCCTGCCTTGCACACAGGTTGTGTTGTTTTGTTTTGTTTGAGACAGAGTCTCACTCTGCTGCCCAGGCTGGAGTGCAGTGGAGTAATCATAGCTCACTGTAACCTCACACTCCTGGGCCCAAGCGATCCTCCTGCCTCAGCCTCCCAAGTAGGTGAGATGACAGGTATGCACCACTGCACTCAGCTAATTTTTCTATTTTTTAAGAGATGGGGTCTTGCTTTTGCTCAGGCTGGTCTCGAACTCCTGACCTCAAGCGATTCTCCTGATCCTACTGCCTTGGCCTCCCAGAGCGCTAGGATTACAAGCATGAGCCACCGGGTGGGCCCAAATACATAGATTGTTTTAAAATGAGAACCAGGGCCAGGTGTGGTGGCTCACACCTGTAGTCCCAGCTACTCGGGAGGCTGAGGCAGGAGGATTGCTTGAGCCCAGGAGTTTGAGGTTGCAGTGAACTATGATCATAGCACTGCACTGTAGCTGGGGCAACAGAGTGAGACTCTGTCTCAAAAAAAAAAAAGGAAGTGAGACCCTTACAGCCCAGGCTTCCCACTCTTCCCCAGCAAGTTTGTGAAGCAACAGGGGCTGAGAAACTCTGAACAGACCCAAGTCGGGACTGGAGGTCACTCTCTGAGTAGCAGAGGTCCAGAGGTTGGCAAGGTGCTGCCTGGTTTTGTGCAGCTTACAAGCTAAGAATTTTTATGTTTTTAAATGGTTGAAAAATGTTTTGTGACACATGAAAGTTATGTGAAATTCAAGGTTCATTTTTTATAAATAAAGTTTTATCGGGAAACAGCCACACTCAGTGGCTATAGACAACATGTTGTCTATAGTACTTTCACTGTACAACAGCGGCATTGAATAGCCGTCTCACCTGCAAAACTTTGTAATAAAAACACTTCACATTACTGAGTCTCAACTCTATGCTAGAAATGGTGCTAACTGCTTTGCCTTTATCACCTTGAATAATCCTCAGAGCAGTCTTTAGAGATGAGGAAACTGAGGCTCAGAGGGAGGATGTGCATTGCTCGAGGTCACATGGAGCAGCCCAGCCAGGACTCAAATCCAGGCAGACAGAACAAAGCTCTCATCTTAACCCCCAGCCTGGGGGAGGCGGGGGCTGGACAGTGAGCGTCAACACACCAGCAAGTGCCATATGTAAGGGCTAACGAACAACTTAGCAGCAGGTAAGGTATTTCAGGGTAAGACTTGAACAGCTAAATTTCCTTTTCAGGGGAGCAAAGATTGCTGAGAGAGTCCTGGTTCATGTCATCTGTGTGAAGACCATAAAGCCACAGCTCACTGCACCTGACACCTGTGTGATTCAAGAATTCAAAACAGATTTCTGTTTCCAGGAACAGACCCCAGAAAAATACTCCAAATTGCCTTCAAAGATCAAAGCAACAGGGGCAGGTGCGGTGGCTCACACCAGTAATCCTAGCACTTCTTGGAGGCCAAGGCGGGAGGATCGCTTGAGGTCAGGAGGTCGAGACCAGCCTGAGCAAAGGCGAAACCTCGTCGCTACTAAAAACAGAAAAATTAGCCAGGCGTGGTGGCGCATGCTTGTAGTCTCAGCTATTTGGGAGGCTGAAGCAGGAGGATCACTCGAGCCCAGGAGTTTGAGGTTGCAGTGAGCTATGATGACACCACTGCACTCTATCCCAGGCAACAGAGTGAGACCCTGTCTCAAAAAAAAAAACAAAAAAGCAAAGCAATGATATTTAATGTAAGAGAAATAGTGGGGAAAACATACAAGTCCCATACTATGGAAATTGGTCCCTGATGGAATACGATGATGTAGGCATTAAAGTCAAATTTAAGTTGGATGCTTATAAAGCACCCCCAATCTGTTAGGTGGGAAAAGCGGGGTGTAGAACTGTGTGAACAGCATAATTTCAACTGTGTTCGGGTGCTTAGGGGAGAAACAGAGAGAAATGCTCACAGTGCCTATCTCTGGCTAGTGTGATTATGCAAGGCCCTTTCCTTTTGGATATATTTTCCTTTTCTATATTTTTATTTAGAAAAATATATATAATGATGTCTATATTAGCTTTATAATCAGGAAACAAATTTCAAATGGGGCAAGGATTTCACAGACACCTCGGATTTCAAGATGGCTGGACTTAGTTAGGCGGCTTCTGTCTGTCCCCCTTTTTCTAGAATCTGTGGGGCACAGCTCCTCTCATGCCCCCACCCTGTGTTTCTCAGGGCTACCAGCCATGGTCCCCAATGCCCCTAGGCCACAGCAATGGGGCCAGTCCTGTCATTTCTCCAAATGTTCCTCAGCTTCATCTCCATGGAAGATTTTATGGAGGGGTTTAGGAACCTGTTCAGACATCACGGACTAAACTCCCAGAGAGCAATTCATTACCTAGAACATGGATCAGGGAGCCTTTTCTGGAGAGGACCAGAGAGTATTAATAAATCTTTCCAGCTTTGGGATCTGTCACAACTATTCAACTCTGCTGTTGTAGCAAGAAAGCAGCCACAGTCGGTCTGTAAGTGAACAGAGCGGTTCAAGACTAGGACTGGCATTCTCGGTACAGTGCACCTGTATTGAGCCCTGACGAAGGCCAGCACCTCGGGGATGAACCACTAACAGGGAAGACACCATCCCTGGCAATCAGAATCGGGTCCTGGCTGTGGGGACTTCACGTGGACTCTCTGAGCTTGCCTCGTCTGGGAAATGAAGCTTTGAATGCTTAACACAAAACAACGCAAGAAATCAGTAAAGGTCTGAGAGCAGGTTGGGCTGCAGGTGTGGGCATAGCCCAATCGCTTCACCTCTGACTCCCTGAGCCCCTCTCTTCCTTAAAATTTATGAGCAAAATTTGCTACAGGTCTTGGAGTGCCAGCCCTCTGTATATAACAAGCAGAAGCCTCTCCCCCGCTCCGAGCACAGGAACTGTCTCCCTATACAGGACTCAATGGCTCCCCATTGCTTTTAAAACAAAGACTCAAATCCCCACGATGGCTGGCAGTGTCTTCCTCTCCCTCTCCCGCCTCATCTCACTCACATGTCCCCTTCTCTGCTCTGGCTCCTTCCTTCTTTTAGTTCCTCTTATGCTTCCTCCTGCCACAGGACCTTTGCATGCACAGTTCCTTCTACCTGGAGCACTCTTTAGTGCTCACTGCCCACGTCAGACCCCAGTTCATGTTCCACCTCCCCAGGAAAAGCCTTCCCTGACCACCCCACCCCCAATCCATGATCTCAGAGCGCTGTGCCCCTCTCCTGCTTGATAAATGTCTATCTCTTTGGAAGCTCCAGAAGAAAACGATGTCTGTTTTGTTCGCTGTTGCATCTCCTGGGCCAAGCACGGTGCCTGGCAATGAGGAATAACTGCTAACATTTATCAGGCTCTTTGCCATGCCAGGCACTGTCCTAGGTTCTTGTCACATACTAATTTAATTGTCACAATTGCCTCATGAAGCAGGTACTCTTAGTATCCCTATTGTCTAGATGGGGGGGGGGGGGAAGGTCCAGAGAGGTTAAGTAACTCACCTAAGATCACAAAGCCAGTTTGAACTCAAGGTGTTCAAAGGCAGCAAGGCAGGGTGCACAGCCTGTATTCAATCACAATAAATATTTTTTGAATAAATATCTAAGTGATCCTGGCTCCTCCTTGCCGACCTTATCTGCTGGGGCTGGTTGAGAGGACACAAGGCTCCCCACCACCCCTCAACATGAGGTGAGCTAGGGTGTGGAGCAGGAACAGCAACCAGCAAAGGCAACGGGGGTAGGTACCTCCCTAGGCTGGAGCCTGCTAGGGGGCTAGCCTGGGGACCAAGGGCTGTTTATGGGTCTTCTGGGGAAAATGTGTTCCTGGCTATTAACTCATTGCTGGTTACTGTTGGAACAGCCCCATTTTAAAGCAAAAAAGCATGGCTCATCAGGCCCCTACTCGGAGCTCTGTTACAAGCGGATACTGGACAACTTAAAGATTTGATATTCAAACACCCTGCAACCTCCTTATACTCGGACACTCCTAAATGATCATCCGTGCACTAAATTCAGTGTTCCTTACATCAGCTGACGGATGGAAATGCCGGCAGCCCCACGGAGGGCACCGTGTCCCAGCGGGCACCAGCATGGCCTGTACAGCTGCGTTTGTGCAGTGGCCTATTTAATTGCATTCTGCTCTTTTGTTGTTTCTGGGTGGGGGGACTGTCCACATCAGTGACAGTCGCAGCTCTAATAAAACCTGATACCTTAGAGACAAACAAAGGAAGCCTTGGGTGGCCGAAGCCAGCGAAGCTTAGCTGCAACCTGGTTATTTACCAGGCTGAAGCTGGTCAACTATAGTTATTAAAGAAAATGGAAAAAAAATTAAACATCTGCGGAATCCTGGAAATACACGGATGGGCAAAGACCACATCAGACAGGCCAGGTATGACCCGAGATTTTATTATCTCTTTGCAATTCCCTGGGAAGTGCTGCCTCTGCCCAACAAGGTGCCGGCTGTCTGTGTGACCCTGTGCCCATTTCCCTGAAAATGGGGGAAACTGTGGGAAAACAGGGGGTGATATCCCTCAAAGAATCCCACCTGCCTTCCCAAGTGGTCACGATCCCTCCAAGGAAGCTGAGGCTCTGGAAAGGGCGAGAGGGCTGGAGCCCAGGTCGGCCAGACCGCAAAGCCTGTTGCTTCCTCCCCAGCAAACCAGAGTCCAGCCGGCCGCGCGGTCTGCTTCTCGGCGGCAGTGGTGTTTCTGAATTTCCCCGCCATGGAGCCCTGTGTTGACACGAATGCAAAGGTCTCATGAAACAGAGCTGCTCAGATGAAAGGCACAGACCTGCAAGCGAGGAGAAGTCACACCCAACTGCCTGCCCTCCCCCACTATCCTCTGATGCTAGGGGGCTCACTGGCTAGTTTGCAGACTTGTATCATCTAAAGGGGAAATGGCCACTCTGGGGCCCGCCGCGCCAGGATTCAATTCCCCTTCTCAAATGGGAACAGAGCTCGGGGGAGGTCACTTTCAGTCCCGGATTATGGCTACCAACCTGGGCAGGACCAGGAGCCGGTTTCTGGGTTGGAGACGGCAGCGTGAAAGACAACGGGGCTTTCCAGAGCTCACCGAGTCAGCTCGGGCCCGGAGGGTGGCCAGCGTGGAGGGTGCCCAGTGCAGGGGCTTGTCCCAGACCTGGAAGGCTGGAGGGCAAATAAATGTAGAAACGTGCTCAGACCTCAGTGATTTTCTGCAGAGGGTGGCAGCTGAAGGAATCCATGCCTCTGACAGCCATCCTTGAGCACCTGGACTCAGAGACCCCCGGGGTTGGGGATCTTTAGGGAAGGGACTTCGGTCCTGTTTGGGGGAGCCAGAGTCCTGGGGTACCTTGTACAATTTAAAATCAGAAATGCAGCTGGACCTTAGGCACGGATTTGGGGAGCTAAAGGGACCCAGAAGCCCTTTCTCATCACTGTACACCTGCTCTGCCCAAATGCTCCCTGGCTTCTCCAACTCCAGGCCCCCAAGAAGGAAAACTCAGCTCTGATGCCACTGGAGGGGGCTCCAAGGGGCTCGTTGGCCCAGCCTGGAGTTGACTGTGGTCAGGGAGGGTCCTATTCTGGGAGCAAAGAACTGCTGGGCAGATAATCCAATAGGTGCTCCTGCGCCAGACAATTATTCACTCAAGTCATTCAATATTTATTAACACGTGCCAGATCCTGGGGATCCTGGTGAAGGCAACAAATTCTCATCCTCATGGAGTTTATATTCGATTTGGGGGGAGACAGCCAAAAATTCAATGAGCTGATGTAAATGCCACCCTTCCTAATGCCTTATCACCCCGGGTCCATCAGCTCAGCGGTAAGTAGCCCAGGAGTGTGTTAACGGCGAGGTATTTATCTACCTCGAAAACCCAGATGGCATCTTGGCACGGAAGCGAACCTGCAACAACTCCCTGCCAGTTCTCAGACCTCGGCACCACAGCCCAATCGCTTCAGCCTGAACCTCTGTCCTTGTTGGACCACTTGGTCACTTGCTCCACTACAATTTTCTCCAGGACCGTTACAGTCCCACTATAAAAACAAGTATGCACCTACTGAATGCCAAGACGAACACAGCTCTGTCCAGTAGGGGAGAGATTAGGAAATGAGCAATGAGAAACCACAGGGCTACAACGAAGGTGCACCCTGCGCTGGGGACCTAGAGGCACCCAGCCGAGATGGGGCTGGACCATCTGGCAACCAGCACCCTCAGCTTCCGCAGCACCTCAGGGCCCCCAGCACCCTACGCGGGACCTCTTTATACTATAACCAGGTGAGCTCCTTGCTCTTCTCCCTCTTGCTGCCCAAAGCTTTCTCTACACCCACAACTGCCTGCTGGGGCTTTGCCTGAATCACACCCACCCAGGACCACCCCAACCCCACCATGTGGTCCTTTCCCAAAGAGCTCTCTTACTCTTTGAGATCAATGTGAGGAAGCCACCATTAAAAAAACAAAACTAAGCACCTATAGTGATCAATGCCCAAGTTCAAATGTGCACGGATTTCTTCTGCTAACAGAACAGACCCGTCCACTTGTTTTTCAACTATCTTTCGGAGTGGAGTACTGAAGTGGACTAACTTACTCCTCTGTCTTCGATGGGACTGGCATTGCTGTCTAGTCTCCTCACCACGAAGTCTTGCTAGTGAGCCAAACTTCTCACCCAACACCCTCCCCTGTTCGTTGAACTTGGGTCCCTAAAATCTGTTTTCTTACCCAGTTTCATGAACATGCAGTGACGTACAACTACGCTGAAACTGAAGGATCCTGTCCACCTCTCTAAACTCACCTTCCTCTACATTTCAACCAATGCAGCCAACATAGCAGCCACCTTATCCTTGAGTGTCTTTGGATCTGGAACAATTCTCACTCCCCACCCCTCCAGAAACCTGCCATAGTGAAATGTCACATAACACACCATGACCAGCGTCTCCTAGCCTTGCATCCCAAAGTCTGTGATGAGCTGTTTACTGTCGGACCCAGTTCATGGGGATGAGGACTGCTATCATCTGCACACCAGCCATCTCGGACTTAAAATTTTACACATCCTGCCAGGGAAGGGGTATCAACCCCATTTCAAATAGAGGAGGCAGCTGGGACTGAGATTAAGCATATCAGAATATATGTATCCCTTGCCATTTGGTGGAAAATATATTTCCCAGTTTCTATGACCTTCATATTTTGCCATATTAAAGTCTTACATAATTTAATTTTTATGTAGCCAGTTTATATTTTCCTTTGTGATTTATTCCATTGCCTAGGGATTTTTTTTTTAATTTCAGAGTATTATGGGGGTACAGACACTTTGGTTAAGTAAATTGCCTTTGCACCACCCAAGTCAGAGCTACAAGCATGCCCCTCCCCTAGACAGTGCACACCACATCCGTTAGGTGTGAATTTACCCCTCCCCTCCTCCCCACTCCCACCTACCCAATATCCTATGAATGTTATTTCCCAAATGTGCACATTAGTGTTAATCGATTAGTACCAATTTAATCGTGAGTACATGTGGAGTTTCTTTTTCCATTCTTGCAATACTTCACTTAGAAGAATGGTATCCAGTTCCATCCAGATTAATACAAGAGGAATTATTTTACCATTTTTTTTAATGTCTGGGTAGTACTCCATGGTATACATATACCACATTTTATTAATCCACTCATGAATTGATGGGCACTTGAGTTGTTTCCACATCTTTGTAATTAATTGTGCTGCTATAAACATTCAGGTGCAGGTGTTTTTATAAAATGTCTTTTTTTTTCCTTTGGGTAAATACCCAGTAGTGGGATTGCTGGATCAAATGGTAGGTCTACTGTTAGTTCTTTGGGGTATCTCCATACTACTTTCCGTAGAGGTTGTACTAGGTTGCAGTCCCACCAACAGTGTATAAGTGTTTCTATCTCTCTGCATCCACGCCACCATTTGTTGTTTTGGGACTTTTTGATAAAAGCCACTCTCACTGGAGTTAAGTGATATCTCATTGTGGTTTTGATTTGCATTTCCTTGATGATTGGAGATGTTGAGCATTTTTTCAGGTGTTTGTTGTCCATCATTCTAACTTCTTTTGAAAATTTTTCATGTCTTTTGCCCACTTTTTAATGGGGTTGATCTTTTCTTGCTCAATTACTTGAGTTCTTTGTAGATTCTTATCAGCCCTTTATCAGACGTATAGCATGCAAATATTGTCTCCCATTCTGTAGGTCGTCTATTCACTCTGGTGATAGTTTCCTTGGCTGTGCAGGTTTTTAATTTGATCAGGTCCCACTTATTTTTGTTGTTGTTGTGATTGCTTTTGGGGTCTTCTTCATAAATTCTTCACCTAGGCCGATGTCTATAAGCATTTTCCAACATTTTATTTTAGAATCTTATGGCTTCATGCCTTAGGTTTAAGTCTGTTATCCATCCTGAGTTGATTTTTTTTGAGAGGTGAGAGGTACAGATCCTGTTTCAGTCTTCTACATGTGGCTAGCCAATTTTCCCAGCACCATTTATTGAATAGAGGTTCTTTTCCCCAGTTTGTTTTTGTCTGCTTTGTCAAAGACCAGATGGCTTTATGAGCATGGTTTTATATGGGTTCTGAGTCCTGTTCCATTGGCCTGTCTCTGTTCTTGTGCCAGTACCATGCTGTTTTGGTTACTATAGCCGCGTAGCATAGCTTGAAGTCTGGTAAATTGATGCCTCCCAATTTGTTCTTTTTGCTTAAGGTTGCTTTGGCCATACGGGGTCTTCTCTGGTTCCATACGAAGCGTAGATTTTTTCTAGATCTGCGAAAAATGATGTTGGTATCTTAATAGGGACTGCATTCAATCTGTAGATCACTTTGGGTAGTATAGACATTTTAACAGTGTTGATTCTGCTGATCCATGAGCATGGTATGGTTTTCCATCTCTTTACGTCCTCTGCTATTTTCTTCCTCAGTGTTACACAGTTCTCCCTGTAGAGGTCTTTCACCTCCTTAGTTAAATATATTCCTGGGTATTTTATTTTCTTTCTTGCGATTGTGAAAGGTATTGAGTCTTTGATTTGGTTTTCAGTTTGACTGTTGTTAGTGTAATATGAATGCTGACTTGTGTACATTGATTTTGTAACCTGAGACTTTGCTGAATTTACCAATTCCAGTAGTCTCGTGGCAGAATCTTTGGGGTTTTCTAGATATAAGGTCATATCGTCAGCAAAGAGTGATAGTTTAACCTCTTTTGCCCCCATTTGGATGCCCTTGATTTCCTTTTCTTGTCTGATTGCTCTGGCTAGGATTTCCAGCACTAAGGTGAATAGAAGTGGTGTAGAGGGCAACCTTGTCTGGTTCCAGTCCTAAGCAGGAATGCTTTCAGTTTTTCCCCTTTCAGTATGATGTTGGCTGTGGGTTTGTCCTATATGGCTTTTGCCATTTTGAGGTAAGTCCCGTCTACGCCTATTTCGTTAAGAGTTCTTATCGTAAAAGGGTGCTGAATTTTGTTGAGTGCTTTTTCTCCATCTATTGAGAGACCATGTGGTCTTTGTTTTTACTTCTATTTATGTGGCGAATTACATTTATAGATTTACATATGTTGAACCATTCCTGCATCTCTAAGATGAAGCCCACTTGGTCATGTTAAATTTTTTCCCTAGTCTGAAGTTTAGATAAAAGGGAACTATTTTCTTCTAAAAAAAGGAAAAGGTTTTAACTACAGAGTCAAGTAAGAATGTATATTTGTGTCACTGGCCCATAGCTAACTTAATGTTGCCGTACCATTTATTTCATACTTCTCCAATGATTTATGATGCTTATTTTAATAATTAATATATCACTAATATATTAATTTTAATAATTTCTTTCTGGGAATAAAGAAATTTATAGGAAACTCAGAAAAATTGAATTAAATAGAAATTATCTACAACTTTACCTCTCTACAGCAATAACATCTCTAATACTTATTCCACATATAAATATACATTGTGCATACACATTAGCATTAAAAAAAGGTTTGTCAAAAACAATATATTCTGGGGTGGTTACTCTGTTACACAACCACATTCAAAGATTATGGAGCTAAGAAGTCTAGACTTCTGGCTAGAAATTCTGGTCTTTTATGTTCTTACGAGGTCTAACGGACTTCATAATTCTCCATCTTCATTTTGAACAGACAAGCCAACTAACATCATTTACCACAAAGTAACTCCATGGGAGAGAGTTGGTGAGAATTATTTTTTAAACATAAATTTTACTTTTTCTGATGATATTAGTAATACAGATCACTTGGAATACCCAGGAAAAGTTGGACATCCAACACCCAGAAATAGTATACTGTCATGCTTTAACCTAGGTAGGCATATTTTAAAAACACAAGTTGGAATCGACTGTATTTTATAATCTATTTTTTAAATGTTTCCTATTCCATTGAATAGGAAACTCTTTTTAAATGATTATAAATAACCATACAGTATTACAGTGTATGAATGTGACAAGTAACTTAACCAATCCCCTTCTGCTGAACTGATTTTACTTTCTAATTCGTGAATGTATCTTCCACTAGTTCCTTGGGACAAAATTCCCAGAGGTGAAAACCTTGGGTCAAAAGGTAATATTTAAGACTTTTTTGGAGGGGGGCGGGATGGGCTCTCACTCTGTCACTCAGGCCAGAATACAGTGGCATTATCATAGCTCACTGCAACCTTGAACTCCTGGGTTCAAGGGATCCATCCTCCTGCCTCAGTCTCCCAAACAGCTAGGACTACAGGCACACCACCATGTCCAGGTAATTTGCCTGTTTTTTGTAGAGATGAGGTCTTACTGTGTTGTTCAGGCTGGTCTAAAACTCCTGGCCTCAAGCAATCCTCATGTCTCTGCCTTCCGAAGTGGTAGGATTACAGGTGTGAGCCCCCACACCCAGCCCATGTAAGACTTTTGACACACCTATCAGACTGCCCTCTGGAAAGGCTGACCACTTTGCACATACCCCCTCTTGCACCCTGCATTCTTAGGAGGGGGGGGACTTCTTTTTAATGAAAAAGAACAAAGGGCACTGGGCAGGTTGGACACCAAGTATTACACCAAGCAGGAAAGGTGCATCCTTGACAATGACTCCCGTCTGTGACCCAATGATGGCACTAGGATATTTTAATGTGCCAGCAGAAAGAGAAGGGGCCACTCAGAGTAAACAGATTGTTAAGAGCCAACAAAAAGTTTTTCTGGACACAGAACATCAAGTCCAGCAAGGGAAGTAACCTTTAAAAAAATGGAAGTTCTCCCCAGACAAGGTCTGGCTGGCCGTCTGGGGCTAGCACGCGGATCTTTGGGTCTTCTGGCAGAGAATCAAGGTGGCCTGAGTCAGAAAACAAGTCAGTCGTAAACAGACCACCACGAGTCTCCCCCCGACTGTGGGCACCTCGGGTCTACAGATAGCATCTGCCAACTTCTACTTCCTGCAGCCACAGCTGATCAGGAATCTGGCTGCTGTTGTTCTCATGGACTGAAGCAACTTTAAGATAAGGTATTTGAGGAGGGGGAGCTTCTGCTGATTACTCATCATTTTCATAAACATTTAGACAAGGCAAACAGTGGGAAATTGTTTGCTACAATCACTGAAATGTCACAAAACAATGCCATAGTGCAAAAGGAGAGCCAAAAAGGGGCCATGCAATTCAACTGACCCTGCAAACCTTCTGCTAGAATAAAACTCACAGCTGAGCCAAAAGAATTGTGCTTCTACAGAAGAAAAAGTGCTTCCAAAGGCCCCATGAGGAAATCAGCTCATTGTGGTAACAATGGCAGCCATGCAGTGAAGGCTACTCTGTGTGGCCAGAAATAGGTATTTCTCTCATTTAAACTACATAGAATTATTATCCTTCCTTCAAGATAAGATAAGGGACCCAGAGGGATTAGGAACTCTGCCCCAGGTCAAACTGCAGGCAAAGACTTGAGGCAGGATCCAAACATCCAGGTCTGTTGGGATCAGGAACACAGCACTTGACTCTACTGGACCCCATGCCATTGTCCCCTTTGCTCGAACTGAGCCCCCACCCACACTTCCCTGTACTTACCCTCAGGGAGGAAAAAGTCACTTGTTGTGTCAGGCAGAGAGGTGTGGGTTGCCTCAGAGACAGCCGGGGTATGAAATAAACACGGACACCATTTTGTAATCAATGATTTTTATCTTTGAAAATGGAAGCAAGTGTTTTGACAGAATACTATAGCCGCTCTATAAGAGCCGATCTAGGAGTAATTCACTGTCCTCCTCAGGGATGTCACGGCTTAAAAAAAAAAAAAAAGACAAAACAGGAGAAATAATCCACAATGCTTCAGGCGCCTACGAGCCTGGCTGGGCATCACTCATTAGGTAAGTCCTAAGCTACAGCCTAAGATCGGGATGACTCTTCCCTGCCCTTCCGCTTCTCTCCGACCACATTCCCTACAGTGTTTCACACACCACCAACAATTCTGTTTACTTAATTAATTTGATATCAGAACCCTAAAACATTTCTGAATCTTAGAAACGCAGGTCCTCAGCAGATTACATTGATAAAGAAACAAATACAGGCTTGAATAAAAGTCATTGTAATTATTTTCTTTACATCTCATTACCCACTTCAATATTAAAAACACACACATACGCACGTACATACACACAACCACATCCAACATTCAGATGCCCTGAAATCGTGGAGACAGCGATCCCAATATTGGTTGGTTAAGAACATGGTACCTTTTCCACACGGACATTACCCCTAGTTCAGCTGTGCCTTCTAACCCGCCGTCGCCACACTCTGCCTCCAGCCTGGCTCCCTGTTTACGGAGGCTTCCGCCAGTCCCATGCCACACCAGCACGGGCTTGTGCGAGAGCTCCCTCTGTGGTCCCAGTGGCACTACACGCTCACCTTCAATCGCAGACGTTCAGCCCTTCCAAAGCAGAGGCTCCTTAAATCTTGTTTCTCAAGCATGCAGTATGAGAAATTGGAAATGGGGTGAAGTACTAGCTAACCTAGGAAGGAGCAGGTGACCAGAGCTCGGTCTCTGGCCCCTCTCTGGGTCCAGGAAGCCTCTGTGCTTTGACACAAACTCGGTGCGAGCTGGAGAGGCGGAACAGATGAGTTTGTGTGGAGGATGCAAAGGGACACCTTTGTACACATTAAAGCTACAGCAGAGGTCTGCGCTTCTGCTTTTGCTTCATTCTAGATCATTCCTCAGTCTCAATATTCAATAGCACCTTCTGGCCCCATCTTAGCTGAACGTGAGCAGGGCTGACAGGCAGGAAAGAGAGAAGGGATGGCTGGGGGAGCCCTGAGAGAGGTCGCAGCACATGTGAGGAAGAGGGAAGAGAGGGGCTTTGCTGGTGGGAGGAGAGCCACCTCCCCTCCAGCACAGCCAGGGACAGCACAGGTCACACGGGAAGACAGAGGATCACCCCAGGCAAATGCTCCCTCCCACGTCCCCTTGTTTCTAGTCCTCACCACTGTACTCAAGAGCTAGGCAAGCTGCGGAAATGGGCAAGAAGATACTCTCAACAATGTGTGTGTCTTCTTGTCCCGGGCACCCTTGTCAAGTATTGACCAAAACCTGAAACATGATGTTTACAGTGATGAATGCAACAGATCCTATATGTGTAACAAAACTGCAGAAACACATGCTAGTTTGGGTTAGATTATAATCATCAGAAGCACAGGATAACCAAGAAGCAAAATTCCATTCTGGTACAACCACCCAATTTCTAGGAAAGAGAAAGGAATAGAAAGGAAGAGATATGATGTGAGCTTTTTTGATCAGAAGACTCAATGAAATGAGAGGGGTAGTAATATGAATCCACGTGATTTTTTCAAGTCTTCCTTTTGTACAGTCATTAAGATGACCGGCTTTGTGCTGCAAATTAGCCAGCACCATGTGGCTACTGCTCTGATTGTTCTCAGATGAATGTTTATACAAAATAATATCTTATCTTCATTTAGTTTATAAACATACACAGTGCTGTCCCTTTCAAATTAAAGAAAAAAAACCACACACAAATACTGCAAAGTAGCAAAATACGAAGAAAAAAAAGCTACTTTTGGTTTTGGCAACATTAAAAAAAGAAAGAAATATAAAAGCAATGTGGCATTGGTCCCTATTCGTAAAAAAAAGGTACTTGGGCACGACACTGAATCAGAATTGGTTTGTTTTCTAAAATTCAGAATATCTGGGATTTTAAAAGTAGCACTTTTGTCTTTTAAAAGTTCAACAAGTCACATAACACTTAAAACATCAAAAAAGCTTTCTGATAAAAAGCTCAGCTTTTAAATCACGTTTTGTTTCTGCAAATTTGGGAGACCAATTGAGTTCTTACTGGAATGCGGCCTATCGCTGGTTGACAAATCTGAAATGGAATGTCTCCAAATGGCAGTGCCTCCCCCTCCGCCCTCCCTGGGACCACACCAACAACCAGCTACCAAGCACGAGTTCTTGCTCCCGTTTCTTATGGGGGTGGGGGTGGGACCTTCAGGCTGCTATCTTCGCCATCTGCTGTTCCAACTTGGAAATACGCTCATCTTGATTGCAGATTGTGTCTTTTATAGATTTGATCTCTTTTAAAATCTCATCCAACTTGGCTTCATTTTGCTAAGAAAACAAACAAAAAAGGGGTCAGTGACAGAAGAGCAGTAAACAAGACAGTTCAGAATGTTTAAGACATAAAATGTAATTTTCTATTTTGCAAATGGCAAGCCACAGTTACCAAGTTGAAAAGAGATGTCAAAACCTACGGCATCTAGGCCTTATGCGAACGCAATTACAGCCGGTCAATCTGTCTGAAACCTCAGCGCAAGACAACAGTGTACTGCAGTGCTATTCTCGTCCCCAGGCCTGGCACTCGCCCAGACAAAGGCTCTCAGGTAACAATTATACTATAGGACCAGATTCCTGCAAGGCTCCATCAACAGTAACTTCTGTTTGATCAGGGTTAGGGGCAACTTTCAGAGGCCATGGAGCTCCTACTATCTGCTGTGAGGCTCCTTGCTGGGAGGGAAATCCCTTGCCCTGTCTGCTGGCTCCTCGCCTCCCCTGGACCTGCTCTTCCAGCAGCAGACGGGCTCCCCAGCGGCCGTGGCGGGTCTTCAATGCAGGCTCGGTTCCCATGATCCCACCCAAATGGCTCTTGTCAAAATCATCTTTGTGGCTAGCCCCACGTACTGCCAGATCCTTCTGTCACTTGGCCACTCAGCAACACCTGAACACTCTCACCACTCTCTCCTTCCGGGGACCTTCTCTTCCTGGCACCTGTGACCCCAACACTTCCGTGTTTCCTTTTACCCAAATCAGAGATGGGTTTAACCAGTCTGGTGAAAGACAGGACCCAAGAGGCTCCTGTTCACACTCAGAGATGGCAGTAGACTGACATCTCCTCCAGTCATAAAAAACAGAACTAAAGGAACAAGCATGACCACAAACTCACCAATGTCACATACCCTAGGACTTTCTTACATGTAATACAGGTTACCGTGAACCGGAAACCCCCACGTGCCCACAGTGGGACAGCACTTGCCAACGCTCTGCGCCATAAAGGGCTTTCCAGATGACAAACGCCTGTGTCCTTACCACACTGGCCATGTCTGTGGTTTTCTTAGGGACGTTGATCAGGTCACACTTCTTATTTGCCGTTGGCTTGCTATCCAGAATGTTCTTCTTGACCACCTTGAGATCCCTGTTTTTGCCTGGAATGTACCCGTGCTTCAAAGAGATGAGGATGGGATCTGCGTTCTTCCCCTCAAACCACTCTTCTGCCTCCAGCGCAGCCTCTGGCCCCGCCGTGTCAGGATACAGGTCATCTTGGAAAAGGTCGGACTACAAGAGACATTGAGGGAAACCCTTAGGGTAAGGAAGAAAGGTCTGGGATTTTTTATCTTAGTTTTTAAATTTTTTTTTAAACACGGATTGTCTAAAACACTGGGCACTCACCTTCCTGGGGACAGTCATGATAATAGGCTCACACTTTCTCTCATGAAGTTTGAAGAATCTTCAAAGGGGAAATAAAGGCAAAGTCACATTAAGTGAAATAGGAGGCTGAGTAACAGGATTAATAACTCCTTTTCTACAATGCTGTATGGGCTATAAAGTGATTTTTTTATTCATCACCTCATCTGCTCCACCCTAGGAGTGAGTAGGCAGAACTTAGTGTTCCTATTTGACAGTTGAGAAAATGGAAGCCAAGGGTACCTATGCTGGGAAATGGCAGATTGTAGACAAGAACCACGAACAGAGATCTGTATAGTGTGATGACAGTCAAATTCCAATTATCTGGGGGCAGATCGACTGCGGTAGAAATAATAGCAACACCGATAACACTTCACTTGTGAAAACATTACCATGTCAACAGACAGAAGAGAACACACATCTATTAGAGAGTACCTACAGCCTAGGTACCAGGTCTTAGCCAGCTTGTGGTGGTTGAACGCTTGTATGATTTTAATTTTTGTCCTTGCCTGTCCCGCTGCTTTCTAAATATGATTTTTAAAAGGAAAAGAAAACAATCCTAGGCATTAACATTCTGGCATCCAAACAAACCACATCATGCATAGTACTCAAGAAAAACATGAAATTATCCAAAATATGGGAAGAGTGGGAATGGAAAGCAACTTGCATTGTAATAGGGAAAAGTGGTGCAAATATCTTCTAAGTGGGGGAAAAAAAGGGATACCATTTTTATTTGCACCCTACAACAAGACTAAACAAACCAGAAACTACTTCTTCTATGATGACCCTGATAAGGCCAAGATGCTTTTTTTCAGTCAAGATGGGGAATAATCAAAAATTCTCTCTGAAGCTCTGGGTAAGGGACGTGGCCTTAGTAAGCATTTTGGCCAGATCACCAGTCAAATGGCCAGCGTGCCAGGTGGAATTAAGCGTAGGTGTAAGTGCTACTGGGGAAGTGGCCTCTGCATTTCAAGAGTTTAAGTCAGAGGACATACTGCCATCTCCAATACCCAAAGCCAGTGGAATCTGTCACTTGGAAATGGGTAACACGATCTGGGCACGAATCTGGTCAAGACGGCCTGGAAGAGACGTTGCTCCAGTGCGCCAGGGGAACAGAAGCCGCGTGGAGCTCAGGTTGGTAAAAGTGTTTGTGCCAAACCTGTCTATTCACTGTTTCAGCCAAACAGAGTACCAGATAAACCAAAAACATTTTTAAAGTCTGACTTAATGAAAACTATATAGTCAGTACAGTGGTGACTGACCTGAGTTTGACTTCCAGCTCTGCTACTACAGCCCCTGAGGGTGCGACTGCACCAAGCCTCAAGTTCCTCATCCATAAAATGGGGATAAAAATAACACCTACCTCACAGGATTGTGACCAGAAGTAAAAGAGGTAATCCATGTAACATATTTAACACAGTGTGTGCCACAATAAATGCTCAGCAAACACTTAATAGAAAGTGTCCTGAATAATTGTGCTTTTAGTTTTTTAAACTTTTGGATGACAGTATAATACCTGTGTTCCCAAAATACCAGATACAATTTTAAACTCAGATTCAGTCTATCGTGAACCACATTTTGATTAGTTTGGTTTATACCACAACTTTAAATTATCTGTGACAGTTTTCCTCCATTACACCAGCTATTTTTTAAAAACCCATACAGGTAAATATAAAAATTCTTTTCCTTTTATTTCGAAAGATATAAGTATCAATTCTTTAATCGTGTGACCAGAACATCAAACTTTTAAAAAGTCCATATAAGCACAGTCCTACACAAATGTGTGGTAAGACCTTATCTCTGATAACATGGTGCTGGCTATTCCGCTGTTTGAAATGGTCAGTGGTCCCTGAGTCTCATGGGGTATCTTCTGTTGACCAGATTGAGAAAAAAGCCTGTCCCTTAGGAAGCCCACAAGCATTAGAGCATACAAATTTTTTAAAAAATGTGTAGCACAGAAAGACAGAAATTATATATAACACTGCTGAACTTTCTAAGTCAAGGTAACCCATCACCCCAGTGAAGGATGATCTTTGGTTTCTCTAGTTTAGAACCAGTGGGGTCCACAATCCAGTTTGGAACTTGGTTCTTCCCATGCTAGAGCAGGAAAATCCACTCCTTTTTCCAGCCCTGAGCCAGGCTCTCCTCTGCTTGCCCCCCAGGGAACACTGGCCACAGCCTCAGCTTGAAGATAAAAGAAGGAGGTTTCACCATTTCACTAAGTGTGCAGTACACCTCCAGCTAGGCTGCTTAACTGCTACACTTCCATGGTATGGGCAGGAAATGAGATACTAATTCCACACCAGACACAAGGGGAGAAAGACTTGGGCATTACAGAATTACTTGTAGCTGTCTTGCTCTGGTCCTACATGGATGGCATCAACAACTGACATACTTTACAGTATCGATTCTTTACCTGGCAATCTCACATTTATTAACATCGAGTCCCCTCTTGGGCATGTAACCCATCCCTCTCTGAGGCTCCTTGCTGCTGAATGTGTTGAGGTAGTGGACATACGGGGATTCATCCGTGATCTCAAAATAGCGGATACTGCTGTCACCCTATAAGAAATGAAAGACAAGTTTGTGTTTGATGTTAATTGAAACACCTGGATTGAGTGGTGTCTCTCTCCTCTATAGACCCAGCATTAGTTGGAAGCCCACTTCAGTAGCTGACCTTTTCTTCCTCATTAAGAGGCTTGCCTAAAGCCTGTGACAGTGTCTCGGCCTCACCCAGGAAGCCCTCACTATGAAATGCTGGCACGCCCTTTCAGTGGTCTCCTTGGCCTCCTGCTGAAGGCCCTAGTTTTAGTCTCCTCAGCTTAGACACAGGCCAGGGGTAGGACAAAGATGTCAACGCCTCTGCCAAACAGCCGCATTGCTATTCAACCTCAAAAAACAAACAAACAAAGACCAGGAGGACTGCTGCGCGTGCAATTACTGACTGAAGTATGCATCCACGGGCACAGTGCAGCACCGGTCACAGACTCCAAGGCACTAATGCCAGGCACTCAGGTGACAATAAAAAGTGAGATTTTTCTAATTGAGAAACTCAGTTTCAGGGAGAACCCGTTAACTTCAGAAAATAGCGCCATCTCATTGCAGTGTATAAAATTCCGATTATCTGGCTTAGAATGGTTCTCACGATTTCCGTTTGTCTCAGTGACTTCAGATATCTAAGGCAATGGAAAAGAAGCTAAACACGTACTAGTCATTTTCTGCATACCCAAAATAATTTTCCACCTACTGTTAGTAATATCTGGGTAACTGCTCATTGTTTGTTTTGATGCAGTCAGTGGCAACAACGGTAAGGTGCATGTACTTAACAGCTGTTACCATCAGTAAAGTGACTTCCAAGGAAACAGACAAGATCTCAGTTTCTAAGGAAATGACCTGTAAGAACAGATAGAAGGTCTGCAGCACACTCAAGCAACCATGAAAAGTAAAACATCGCCTGCTTTGCACAGCAAAGGGCTATCTCACAGGTTTGGGGAATACATCAACAGCTCCATTTTTATTAATTCATTTATTTCAACTACTAAAAGCTCTAAGCAAAATTGAACCTACAGAGGAATAAGGTATTTTGAAGTTACCACCTACAAAAATGAAATAATAATGAAGCTACCAACCTTCTAGTTAGAATGAGAGCAAAAGGCAGGAGGAGTTTGGTGTGGAGCCTCCTTATAACAGCTGTCACCCTGACACTTTAGTCGGGCCACATGCCTTCAAGCCCAGAGCCCTAACACTGAACTCCAGGAGTAACAACCCTCTGGAGAGTCTCTGAGGTTCTCAAAAGCTCTCATCCACAAAGCACATTCTCTTTACAAGTCCGTGGCATGAGTATTCAGTACATACATGTCAGTAGGGTTATCTGACAAATCTCAGCATGAGATATGGCCACCTGGTTACTCATGTCATCCCTGATATCAGTTCAGATAAATCTAAAGTCACCAATCAGGCAGTACCGTTAGGTGAAGACATGTCCTCTTTTTCTCACCAGACTTCCCTGAGTGAAGCACTAGCCCTAACACCTCAGCCCAATCCCTACTTTGGTCAAAAGTACTGAACATGGCATGTTATTACCGCACAACTGGCAAGCTACAAACAGACCTAAAACATACTAAAATTATCTGTCCTTAGCTTAAGACACACACACACACATACACATACACACACAAAATTAGAAAAATTTAAAAGATACAGTATGTTGCCCATCTTTTAAATCTTGGTAGGACAAACTTTTCCTCTTACCTTTCCACATAAGTAAATGATACTGGTGTCCGGGTCATAAAAAGGCAGCAACACTCCATTGCTAGTATCCATTTCATGAAGAGCGATGGGTTCCTGCATATTTTTCTGGGAAAAATATATATAAAAAAATTTTTTTAAATATATAAAATGTGTATGTGTTCATACATTTTTAAGATGAATTTTTATAACCTTACTGTACATTCTTCTGTCCCTAATTGAGCCATTTTCCTAGAATAATGAAAGTTTGAACATTGCACATACAACATTCACCCATGTAAACACCAACAGGGATACGAAACGGGATCCAACCCCCTGAGAATTGTGCTGATTTGATGACATAATTAATGTATACATTAGTGAGAGCCCATGACAAAGATGAAAGGGCCCTTCTCCTTTGTAAGTATTTTCTTTTTTAAAAGTATTTTTTTATTATAAAATAAATATATGTACTTCATAAAGATCACCCCATATTCCACACTTCTGCACCCCAGTGGGTGGCAGAAACTATTACCACTGAGGTCTATTTCTTTCCAACACATGTACACAACACAGACTGAGATCACATCATGAATGCAGTTTAGTACTTTTCCCCACTTATGCTACTTAGGTCATTTTCCCCAGCATGACTATTTTGATTTAGATATTTGAGCATATTCTTTATGAAATATAAATAAGTTTAGAACTTATTTCCCAAATCTAAAACAGTGGATTTCTTGTACATTCTTTTTAAAAAATATAGTCAATATAGATTCCTCGGGAGTATCGAGTGCGTTTTTTAAATACATTTACCATTAAGTCTTCAGTGAGGATAAGAACTTCACATCCACATCCAATTTAAGACAAATAGGAGTTTAGAAAGCCACGCTGAGAATCCTATAATCTACTTACAACCTGAAAACCCGCTCAGACAGGAGAGAACTCTAGAGAAAGCAAGCAGAAGGCTGAGAAGGGGCATACCGGATTCCAGAGCGCCAGCTGCCGCTCGCTCATGCGGCTGAAACCAGTGGTGAAGACGTTGCCATCAGCCAGGAAGATGGCTCTCATGGGTCTCGCCCCTTCGTGCGCCTTCTCCTTCTCCTGGGAGGGAGCGAGCAAAAAGGCACGTCACACACATCCAAACTGCAAAGCAGGAAAGGTGAGTGGGGAGACTCGAGCACCGAGCCCGACCTCAGACCCACACGCCCTTCATGCTCCCCTGGAGGGCGTCAGTGTTAGCCGTCCCTTCTCCCAGACGACGAAACACAGAGACACTAAGTGACCTGGTCAAGGCCCCTCAGCTAGTTGGCAAGAGCACCAGGATTTGACTCAAAAGCCTCACTCCTTCCACCACATCCCGCTGCAACCCAAGTCCACACACTGCAAAAATAAAACACACCAAAGGCTTCTGCCAAATGTTTGTTTCTAGAGAGGATAATAACCTGAAGGTTGGATATACCCTACAATTTCTACCAATATCACAGCACAAAAAGAAGCCTAGTCTAGTTAACCCCTTCCTTAACCTCATGTGTTTAAGTAATAAGAGTGCACTAGTAGTAACCCTTGGAATATTCTGGGTGGATGAAGCACTTTGTATGGGGCTGGGCAAGTCCGCAGTGCTCAGTAAGCACCAGCCAGGATCACTGTCTGGCCCTTTAGAGGAAATGCTGCCAAAGAACCACCACATGGCGGGGAGGCCTCTGGGTGTGGCTCAAGTGAGATGTTCTTGGAATCAACATTTGCAGTTTCAACCCTGACTAAAGACCCAAATGTCCATCTTATGTCAGGATACATGATCTCATTGAGGCCCAGTTTGGGTGGCAGAAACGAAACACTGAGCTGATGAGAGAACCTGCTGCATCTCTGCAAAGCAGATGAAACTCTAACAGTTGTTTTTGGAACAGGGTGGGGATCAATTAATCGTTTTTCAGGACTAACCATGAGATCAGGAATGCAGCTAACTGGTTTAGCTGATGGAGACATCTTAACTCTTAAGGACTCTAGTGAACTGATAAAAACTATTTCTTTGTGAAAACTGGCAACCAAGTGAGAGAAGACTTGAGTAAAAGCTGGAAAGGTCCAACTCTGGAGAGACGGGTGCTTGGGGAGGCAGACAGAAGCCTGTGTGAGCCTTTTCTTATTCACAGCAGGTGTCTGCACGCAGCAAGGGCCCACTCATCAGTGCTGCTGCCTGCCTTAAAAAGCAGAAAGTTCACACTCACTGAAGTGCTACAACTACTGGGGGTTTTGTCCTAAGAATACTCACAGCAACAATCTCCTGTTTCCTGGGATCGATTACTCTCACTTTCTTGTCTTTGGAGGCTGTGCAGATCAGACTGCCATTCCGGTTCCAGCTCACATTGTAAATCATGTCTGAATGCATATCGTCCAAGTTTATAAGGGCTTCACCCGTCCCCACATTCCAGATGATGATGGCATTATCACAGCCTAAAACAAACAAACAAAAAAAACCATGTCCCTCGAAGATTAGAAGCACCTGTACAACAACACAGTCAAGAAAACTAGAAATACAATGAGAATATACATGTATGTAGAAAAGAAGGTGCTGATTATAAGAGGCCCTACTTACTAGAAGGTAAAAACCGAAATGACAAAGAAAAAAGATTTACATAAAAGAAATAAAAGTATTAAAGGAAAAACACAACTTGTTAAGTCTGGGTTCATATGAAACAAACAACTATACAGGAACAAAGCACTATGCCAAACTAGAATCCTGTGTTTTTGTAAAGAGTTAACTGGGCTGGTAGATCTGAGTGTTTTTGAGTTTCCTTTTCTAGTAAAACAAGCATCAGAATGAATACAGCTTATTTCTTTTCCAAAGGAACTAAAAATAAAGGGTTTAAATAACTGTTTAGGACACTCAACAAAAACTCTGGGTGGCAGGTGTTCAAATCAGTGGGGCTGTAAGACAGCGTTGGTGTATTCAAGTGTGGTAAGTTACAACAAGGGGAGGGAAATACGAGGACTCGGCCTGTTTGCTCACAAAAGATCTTTATCTTTAAAAGGGAGAAAATAGGCCAGGACTGGCCTGATCGTGGTGAGAAGCCTGAGCTGTAATAAAGTAGGCACGTGGATTCAGAGACTGATGCCCAGGAGGCCCACAATGTCCACTCAGCCACCACCCTCAGCTTGTCAACTCCATCCTTCCTTCCTTCCTTCAAGGGTCTGTCCCAAGCCCCCAGGCCTCTTTAAAAAGAGGTACCACGTGTTGTTTCCAGGACACTACTTCAAGAATGGCACAAACTAAGGGAAGGACATCCTAAAGGTGAATTCTTGCCAATAAAGCAATTTGTGTTTTGGAAAAATTAGCTACTAACACCCAGGATACCTAGGTTGCCTAAGGGCTACAAGTAGGAAACTGGAGAAAAACCGCATAACAGTATGAAAAGTTAGAGCTAAGCTCTGGGATGAAGAATTGACCCTTCCTCTGCCTCACTCCTCTCAGGCAAACAGGCAACTCCAGCCAGGGCAGATGGGTCATGTCCTCTTAAAATATGCAGAGCACGACAATCACCCATCCTCCTTTGTTACTCAAAGAGAGAACAGGGATCAGCTGCTACTATTGCCCTCTGTTTAACCTAGATGGGAAGGTAGCAGGAAATTTTCCATGGTGGAATTCCACCTCTGGAATTCTTTTTCTCTCCTTGTCAGACAGGTTCTGAGTGGAACATCAGAAGGGTTCCCAAATATAGTCAATGGGGATTATAGCCACAGTATCCTACAGAGTGTCCTTTTTGGAAAATGGTGCTTGTGTTCTAGGTACCTGGCATTAAATATTCTATTTAACTCCTTATAAGTCATACACATCTTCTATTCCTAATTGAAAATTAAACTGCCTACCTCCTTTTTACTGGTGAGGGGAAAGATCTTTAAAAATTCTACCAGTAACATTAGTATTGCTTTTTTCATAAACTACTTTTATTAAAGTAAAACCTACATACAACACACCCATTTTAAGTACACATTTGGTAAGTTTTGACTCATGTAGCCACTACCACAACCAAGATAGAGAACATTTCCAGCACCCCACAAAGCTCCCTTGTGCCCTATATGTTGATTTCATAAAAGAAAATAAAATCTCAAATTCAGGACAAAGGAAAAGATTTCTGTAAGATGAATTTAGAAACTACTCAAGTGGGAAACCAGTAACAACACTAGGACTCAGCCACAGGGTTCATTACCATCAGAAACAGTATCAGTGTCCAGAAGGAGGGAACTGATTAAATAAACTGAGGTATATCCAGGCAATGGAAAATCATGGAGTCATTAAGAACAATGTAGGAAGAACATTTAATGGCATATTTAATGAATATTTAATGAAAAGGATCACAGGGTGCCACTCAGTACAGAAAGCAGGTCATGTGTATAGTGTATGAAACCAGCTCTGTGTGTAAAGTAATTTACGTACACTCACAGAAATATCTTCTGGAAAGAAATATCAAAATGGTAATAATGATCTACCCTCTGGGTGGTGGAATTACAAGCGGTTTTTATTTTTTTCCCTTTTGTCCATATGTTCTCTATAATATACATGTACTACTTAAAATGAAAAGTATTTTTTTTAAAAGGAAGGAGCATATTTGCCCAAATGGAGATCACCCCAAAGTTGGCAGCAACACCAGAGAAAGAACCCAGGGTTTCTGGCTCCCAACTGTGGTTCCTGGGGGGCCTCAGCAGGAACCATAAACCTGCTAAAATTACAGGCAAAAAAGTATGTATCTGTTCGCTTTTCAAAGCAGAAAGCCCATAGCTTTCGTCAGATTGTCGAAGTGGCCTTGAAACACACACACACACACACGCATGCAAACACATGTATGGGTCGGGGAAGCATTGCATCTCGAAGCTCCTCACCATGGTTTCCTAATAATCTGCTTCAAAACTGTATAGCAAACAATCAAAAGCTTTGCTGCTCCCCCCCACACAAAGAGCCGTGAGCAGTGAGGGGGCCAGGCCAAGGGCAGGACTGCTTAGCCCCTACCTGCACTGAGAAGCACGTTGCGAGCCGTCGGATGCCAGGCCACAATGCCGACTCTCTTTGAGTGGCCTTCTAAAATCACCACAGGTTCGGTTAGGGAAAGGGTGAGTCCATTTTCTGGGATCTGCCATACCTGTTGGAGAAGAAAGAAAAGACAATCTATATGAAAGCTATTGCCTTTCATTATCACATTTACTGTGGCCATTCAGTTTAAAGTCTTTACACAAACAACATATGGTGATATTTACATAAAAGGCAGAATATTGTGAAATGACTGTGGCTCAGTTGTTTTGAAAATGTAATATGATATTAAAGGTCAAGATATCAATAAGGGCTATAAAGTGCTACCTCTCGGCTTTCATTTAATATTAGTTGGGATTTTATTTTAAATTCCTTGTTAAGTTCAAAACTCTCCAGTTAGAAGCATGCAAAAAATTGAAAGAAAAATACAAAATGACTGAAGCACTCATGGAAAGAAGCATTGGAGTAACAGCTCTTAGCTAAGTCCATGGTTCTTGAGGGGACGGTGCAGTTTTTAAAACATTATTTTCTATAATTTTACATTTAGAAAATGAAAATATAATGTGTTTTTGTAAAATGTACTATAGAAAATAAGCCTTACAAAAGAAAATAGATTGGACCTCATCAAAACTAAAAACTTTTGTGCTTCAGAGGACACTATAAAGAAAGTGAAAAAACAACCCACATAATGGGAGAAAATACTTTGCAAATCATATACCTGATAAGGGACTTGTATCTAGCATAAAGAGCTTTTACAACTCAACAATAAAAGGACAAATAACCCAATGTAAAAATGAGCAAGGAAACTAAACAGACATTTCTTCAAGGAGGATATATGAACAGCCAAAAGGCCATGAAAAAATGCTTGACATTATTCATTACAGAAATGAAAATCAAAACCATAAGATCTCACTTCACATCCAACAGGATGGCTAGAACAGAAAAGACAGATAAAAACAGGTGTTGATAGGGATGTGGAAAATCAGAGCCTGCGACAGACACTGCTGGTGGGAATGGCAAATGGTGCAGCCACTTTGGAAAACAGTCTGGCAGTTCCTCAAAGGATTGAACACAGAATTACCATCTGACCCAGCAATACTTCTAGGAATAGATCCAAGAGGAATGAAAATAGACATCCACACAAAAACTTGTATATTGCAACATTACTTATAATAGCCAAAAGGTGGAAACAGCCCAAATGTCCATCTACTGATAAATGGCTAGACAAAATGTGACATATTCATACAATGGAATATTATTTGGCCACAAAAAAAGAATGAAGTGCTGACACATGCTACAACAAGGGTGAACCCTGAAAATGTTACGCTAAATGAAAGAAGCCAGAAACAAAGACCACATATTGTAGGATTCCACATATGTGACGTGTCCTGAATAGGAAAATACAGGGAGACAGAAAGCAGATTAGTGGTTGCCCAGTGTTGGAGAACAGGGGAGGAGGCTGATAACTAAGGGTGTGGGGTTTCTTTTTGAGATGATGAAAATATTCTTAAATTGTCTGTGGTGATAGTTGTACATATCTGTGGAAACTCTAAAAATCAGTGAATTTGTACATTTTGAATGGATGAATTCTATGTGAATTCTATCTCAATAAAGCTGTTTTTTTTTAATCCTCTTGATTGGTGAAGACATGCAAAAGATTCATCATATCCTAACTGGGGACCTGCCTGCGCAGCAGGAGGAGAAAGGCACAGGGAAAGTATCAGAGTGGAAGGAACAAGAGACTTTATGTTTAACAATGGGAGACAAAGGTTTTAAAAGGTTAAGAAATAGAAAACACTCTCTAAGAAGAAAAGGACTTAGTTACAGGTAAGCTGAGTAGCACCAAGAACCCTACAGAAGACTAGACATTAAATAATATTTAAATTTGGGAAAAAGCTGAGGTTTAAAACAATTATCTTCTATACAAAGATTAAAATAGGTAAATTTACCATCAGAAAAAGATTTTAAGGAACTAGCTCATGAAAAACTTAGAACCTGCCAGTGAGAAATCACTGTTCAACAGTGGAACAAGTGAGAAATAGAATTTTCCTTTGTGGGGATTTTTAAGGAGACAAACAACTGCCTGATTTCAGTTGCTTAGTGGAAGGCAGAGACCTGGATTAGATGAGTGTTTAAGGTTCTGCTCAGTTTTGTTACCCTGCAAAAAATAAGAAAATTTGCTAACCTGAAGAGTGGGAAAAATGCATGAGTTGAATGATTCATCCCTTTTTACAGTTAAATTCTGCCCAGGCTAAATATAACCCCTTAAGCCTGCTTTCTGAGGGCCCAACCTTGGGACATCACCTAGTTTCTCTTGAACTCCCTCTTCATTCAGCAAATTTCAAATAAGGCAGGTGTGAACAAGTAGGGAAGGCAGAAGTTAAGATACCCCACCCCTCTCCCAGAGCACAACCTCTCCTTGCCAAACAGACTTTGAAACAAGCCTCTCTTTCCCTTGGGAGAGTGTGGGCATCTGCCCCACCCCCAGCATTATATGCTAGCTTTCATCCTGATATGTACTATTTTTATTCAAGGGTTCATGATTAGTCAAACAACTCCAAATTTAACTTGACTATGTGAATATAAAGCAGGACTGAAATTTTGAAAAGAACAAACAGAAAACAATGACTACTGATTTGATCAAAGCATGAAGTTGACACAGAAACAATTATGAAATGGGACATGAGTGACTCAACAGGAAATGCATTTTGCAAGAAGAATTCTGACCCCACTTGGAACTGAAAGAGGGGTAATACCACTTGCCATCTCCAGATGGCACCCTAATCACGGACTGCTGGGTTTTCCTGCAAGAATTGTAGAACCTTCTGTGCCTAACTCCAACCACAACTAAAGAGCGCATTCTCCAAATCCCTAATGAGGCGTGGAGTGATGGGAGGCTTTGGTTATAATCAAATGTGAGGGCAGAGGCAGAGCTCATAATGGGACTTCACATTTTCCTTTCTCTAGGTTCTCCTCCATCCATCTTTTCCTTGGACTGAGAGGAAATTTTAATGATGAAGCAAAACATTTATTATATAATTTTTAAAATGAGGAAACTCCCTGTTCCTTCTTTACTGCATTTTCAGCAGATTTAATGATTCCCTCAACTAGGTTTATGCATTGGACACAGGCACTACCCGTTTTCCTCCCTTGGGTGTGACTCATTGATGGAGCACATTTACTGAATATGCCACTATAAGGCTAGTCTGATACTGGGTGGCTAAATACAGGCCCTGCTCTCGGGAAGCTAATGGTCTAACAGAAAGCAGAGTTCAGGTCTATTAGACTGAAGATCAAAAACAGCAAATACAAGTGATATGATGCAGAGGGTTAAGAGAGTGGGCTCTGGAGCCAGATGGACCCTGGTTCAAATCCTGCCTGGGCCTCTTACCGTGGTGATCCTGGGCAAACATCACTGTGCACAGAGGAAACATCAGTCCCTGTGCCTCCTGGGGCTGCTGTGAGGATTAAGTGAGTTAATTAGCCCTTAGAACAGAGCCTGACACACAAATCATGCCCCCAAATGTAGAGAAGTACACAGCAGTGGTTAAGAACATGGCCTCTAGTCAGACTGATGGTTCCGTTCCTGATTCTGCCCTGTACCAGTGGTGCAACCTTGGGCACACTCACCTAACTTTCCTGGGCTTTAAGTTTTCTCTTCTATAAAATAGAGATAATAATGAACCTGCCACAAATGGGGTGGTTTGGTTTGAGGACTACCGTGGTGACATGAATCTGATGCATTCAGAATGATGCCTGGCATGAAGCAGACACTCAGTAAGTGGTAGCTATTGTTATTACTTGTGTTATTCACTAGGAACCACGTAGGGTAACCAACACTATGCTGGCATACGCTGAGTGCCAAATAGAAACTCGAGTGTCATGAGGTGACCTTCTTGCTAACCACGCTTGGTCCACCCAGGAGGGCTCCCTGAGGAAATGACCTCTGAGGATGAACAGGAGTTAGGTGAGAGGAAATGAAAGGGATGAGAAAGGAAGGAAGTTCAGTATCTAGCTTCAAAATAAAAAACAGATGTGTACAGCAATTTTCTAAAAAGTATATGAAGCATCTAAACAATGTCCCAACAGTTTGTGGGATCGACAGGGCAAAGGCACCAGAGTCAAAACAGCAATGCCATAGGCACGAGGACTGCAGTGGGAGGAGGAAGTGATTAGAAAAGTCTGTGAACCAAGCTCTTGTGTCTGCTGGTAAATGCACGTGGTGGAGCTCCCCACGTAGACCGCGGAAAGAGCAGAGGGATCTGTGAGTCTTTCCACACTGAGCACACACGTGCTCTGGCTGGTGCCCACAGGCTCTGCGCACAGGCCTGTCATGACATAGCTCTCTGCCCTTTTTAGGGCTGTCTACTACTTCTGGGTAATGGCCTGCCAGTTTGGACTGAAGAAAGAGGTCTTGCTCCTGCAGCTCAGGGGCAACAAGGAACAGAAGTGCCACTCGGCACACGTTCAGTCTTTTTGTGTGTAATCTGGGACGCTGGCCTGGGTGTCAGAAGACACAGGCTCCTGCTGGAGCTGGGGCGCTAACTGGACATGTTAGCATTAAGAAGGGATTTCACTTCTGGGAGCCTCAATTTCCTTGTTTGATACTTGGGATAGCTGTGCTTACTCAGGGGTTACTAGAAAGGTCATACCTGAAGCACTACCCTAACAGGAAAAACTACTACTAGGGAGAAGAACACAGGTTTTGAAGCTGGACAGATCTGGGTCTGGCCATGCCCTTTATCAGCTGTGTGACCTTTGACAAAACTGCCACTCTCTGAGCTTATGTTTCCTAAGTTGTAAAATGGGCCATATTCCTGCCTTACTGTGCTGTTACAATGATTAAATACCATTACGCACATAAAAGCTTAAAATAACTTCGGGAGGCTGAGGCAGGGGGATCACTTGAGGCCAGGAGTTTGAGGCCTGAGCAACATAGTGAGACCCTGACTCTACCAAAAAAAAAAAAAAAAGGAAAAAAAAAATTAGCTGGGCAAGGTGGCTCACATCTGTAATCCTACCACTCTGGGAGGCTGAGGTGGGAGGATTGCTTGAGCCCAGGAATTTGAGACCAGCCTGAGCAAGAGTGAGAACTCTTCTCTACAAAAAATTTAATATGTAAAAAAATTAGCCAGGCATGGTGGCAGGCACCTGTAGTGCCGGCTAGCTACTTGGGAGGCTGAGACAGGAGGATCCCTTGAGCCCGGTAGTTTGACGTCGTGGTGAATTATGATGATACCACTGCACCACCACACCACTGCCTGGGCAACAGAGTGAGATCTTATCTCAAAAACAAAAAACAAAAAGCACCAACTTAAAATAGTGCTTGGCAAAAAAGGTCTACTATGTGTTTATCATTACTTTTCTTGCTGTTAATATGGCCACCGTGACCCCACATATATTTCTAGGTCTGAACATCAAGATTTCTTAGAATGAGTCTTACCTGCAAATGAATATGGCACTGCACCCAACTAATTAATACTAAGTAATTTACACCCAAGATGTCATTTGTGTGAAAGCTCTAGTTTATGCCTAGGCCAATTAACACAGTGAGGACAGATTTGATCTTCATGCAGACCTGTTAGCTTTTCTCTGCTCCAAGGTTACAGACAGGTACTCTAACACCAATCAGCTTTTTAAAAAACATATACAGTGGGCATCTCAGCACAGCAGGGACTACAAGTTATCCCCTCTCCCACTTTTTAATTGTCAAATAAAGATGTGTGTTTCTAAAATTTTCTATTTCGACAAGACATTACTATGGCAATGTTTTGTTTTGTTTTGTAAGAAAGGACAAAAATGCAATCAGTCCCAAGGGCTCCCAGATGAAAAAGTGAATAAATCAGTGAAAACCCATTGTGATTCAGGAAAAAAACAACTTTAAGCACATGTTCAGAACTACTGTATCACTGGCATCCTTTTCACATGTGAAACTACGGATAGGGGAAAAAAGACAGCTCAGGAGAACAATTCCAACAAGAAAAAAAAAAAAAGAGGAAAATTAAGAAACTTAGGTTTCTCTCAAGTACTAATTTAAAGTACAATTAGTTTAATGGTTTTATGTTTCAAATACAGTGCAAATTTAAAGCACACGCTAAGTGTTTCCAGACACTGCTTCCCTATTTTAATCATCCATCACGAACTTGCTACTGGGTTAGGCACTAGAGTTACAGCCATAAAAAGGGCGATTCTCCCCAAAGGCCGTATTTTTAAAATGCTAAGGAAACCAATTCCAAAGGGAAAATAAAGTGATGATCTTAAGAGACAGGAAGAGACTTACAGATTGGGTAGCAGCTGCAGAGTAGCACAATCCCCTACAGAAACACTGACCCAGTAACCCCATGGGGGGGCATGTCGGGTGTCAGGACATTCCTAAATGAACCATGACACCAAGAGCAACACTAGGTTTGGGAAAATCGAGAACTGAGTGCTGGGTTTGGATCTGCCAAGGTTCTAATATTCACTGGCAAATGGCCCAGATACAATCTGTACAAATGGAAATAATATGGGGCCCTGCTGAATGACTGAGAGGAACCACACATCACTTCCATTTTTTATTTCATGGCAAAAACTATATTAGGAAGTATTACAGCTCTTTTTAAATCTGTTTAGCAGGGCTTTTTTTTTAACTGAAAAACCCTGAAAAATTAGGAAAATTTATGATGGAAACAAAAATGAATAAGATAAGGAGTTTATTGGTGTTGATTTCTGCAGAAGAATAAAGCCGATTTGGAAGAAGGGGCAAAGTGTCCACTTAAACTTAATTATTGGGACCATTCAGGCCATATATATACACGGGAGAAAATTAAGATTATCATGTCTGCAAGATCTTTCCATCCCCCAGGCTCTGGAAGAAACAATTACGCAATCCCATTGTTTAAATTAGCCATTTTTTCCATTTGTGTTTGATTACTACCCTGCAGATAAGGAATAATGTTGAATCAACATCATCTGCTAAACTTAACTTGGCTGCTCTTTGTATTATTTAAAGCACTATTATTTTCTTAGAGCTAAAATTTCCCCAAGTAAAATACGTAGTAGCCACAATCCTAAAACTCTCTATGTGAAGATACTGTTGAAGAAAAGAACCAAAAATTTGGAAAACCTAGGAGCAAAGTGTAGTTTCTGGGAGTAGGATTTATATAACTGCAGTTTGCTGGTATGAAGCGTTGCTTCAAAAAGCAGTACATGAAAGGTAAACTGTCTCAGTATAATTTACTTTTAGGCTGCTTCAAGAAGCCCCCTCTAAAAGATGGAAGAATGTACCTTAAGATTGGTATTCCCTCTCCTAAACTACAAAGAGACATCACTGTCACAGAATCGGTGCTCACAAAATTAACAAATCAATGCTTAAATGCTTAGATTTAATGGATTTATGCTATAAGTAACACAGAAAGCAGTTTTTCAAAAGCTAATTTTATCCCTTTTACAGTTCATTTCATAAATTGGTTCTAATATATTTTTCTACCAAATATCTGTTAAAGGTAATCTTGCTGCTATGAATCCACTACAGATACACATCAAAACCCATTACAAAAAATAGCTCATTCTACATTTATAGCTTCCGTTTGCTCCTCTCAATAGGCATTATTATTATACGTCCATTTTATGTGTAAGGCATTGAAGCTGAGAGCATTTCAGTGACCTGCATGTGCTCAGAACTCCTAGTCTCAGGCTCTTCTTGGTATCCTCCCTCTACTATACTATACTATACTATACTATTTGCAGCTCATGAGCTACTACCAATAACCTAGGCTTAAGAAACTACAGAGAGCTTTTCTGTTTGGGGGAAAAAAAAAGGGTGTTGTTTGAAACCATTTGATCTATCCTACAGTGTTCTTTTACCTTTAGGAGAGCAACGTGGAAAATAAGGTATTAAGAAGCAGGTAGGATAGGAGAAGATCAAATATTTCTTTAAACTTTCATTTCAACTGCTAAGCTATAAAAGCTTCAATTACCCCAATAATAACATATGATTTGAGGGACATTAAATGATTAAAGAGTGATTAAAATATCAGTTCCATACTTAAGGGTTTAAAACAAATTAGAAGGATTTATCCCAAAGCATTATTTAATTTACAAAATGGTCACTCCAGCAATACCAATAAAGGCGCAAACATTACAGGATTCTGAGAAAATGGTGACCTTGGTGGCAGCATAGTTTTGGGATTTTTCCCAAGTCCCTCCATAAAAACACAGAGCAAGCAGATAATAAAACAAAACGAAACGAAAAAACCCCAGAGACAATATTTATAAAAAAAAACTTGGGGATAACCCCAAAATGCAAGTGGGCAGAGTCAAACCAACAGCCAAATGATCTATACCTATAAGGCCTCAGGTGCTCCCCAGCAAAGGGGAACCTGGCAGACCTGAGAACAGCAGGCCAATCTGAGACCAGCAGTAGAAACTGGGACGGTTTTTTGCCCTCTCCAATAGCTGCTGAGCCAGGGGGCCTGAAACAAAAAGGTCTGGAGGGGTGGAAGCAATCTACACCCAGTACTCTCCAAACCACCCAGAGAGGGCTCCCTTCCAGGACAGGCCCTCCAGGGAATGGAATCAAATTGGAGCAAGATAGAAATAAGACGGACAAAGGAATGAGAAAGGCCAAATAAAAGCAGGCCAGGAAATCTCAAAAAGCAAGCCACCCTGTTTCTCAATAGTACCTGGAGATGGCAGAGGAGGGGGCTCTGAGAAGTTAGAACAGCTGTCTGAACCAAGCCACCTTCTAAAAAGCTTGGGAAATCTAAATTCACACAAAAATAAGCAAAAAAAAAAAAAAAAAAAAAAAGCCAAATCCCCAAATTACTATAAGAAAAAAAGGAGAACAAAGAACACAATAATAGCCCTACAGATATAAGAATGCTAAACAGATATGCTCAAAAGAGATAAAACTATAATATACTATTTCAAAATGAGATAGAAGATAAGTGAAACAGCCTTATTACTGATATGAAGAAATAATTTAGTGGTCTGGACAGAAGATCAAACCAGCTATAACAATCCCTTAAGCCAAAGCTAATTCAGAGCAAGGCCTCAACTCTCTTCAATGCTATGAAGGTTGAGAGGTGAGGACGCTGCAGAAGAAGAGCCTGAAGCTAGAAGAGGTTGATTAATGATTTAAGGAAAGAAGCTGTCTCCATAACATAAAAGTGCAAGGCGACGTAGCAAATGATGATGTAGAAGCTACAGCAAATTATCCAGAAGATCTAAATAAGATCATAGATGAAGGTGGCTACACTAAACAACAGATTTTCAATGTAGACACAACAGCCTGATGTCGGAAGAAGATGCCATCTAGGACTTTCATAACTAGAGAGACGTCAATGCCTGGCTTCAAAGCTTCGAAGGACAGGCTGATTCTCCTGTTAGGGGCTAATGTAGCTGGTGAAATTTCTGTTGAAGCCAATGCTCATTTACCATGTTGAAAATCCTAGGGCCCTTAAGAATTGTGTTAAATCTAGCCACAGTCCCAGCTACTCCAGAGGCTGACCACGAAGATCGCTCGAGTCCAGAAGCTCATGACCATACTGAGCAACATAGCAAGAACTCGTCTCAAAAAAACCCCAAAAAACAAAAACAAAAAAACACTGTGCTAAATCTACTCTGCCTGTACTCTAGAAATGGAACAATAAAGCCTGATGACAATAAATCTTTTCGCAGCATGGTTTACTGAATATTTCAAGCCCACTGTTGAAACCTACTGCTCAGAAAAAAAAGATTGCTTTCAAAGTATTACTTCTCATTGACAACACACCTGGTCATCCAAGAGCTCTGATGGAGATGTACAAGGAGATTAAGGTTGTTTTCATGCCTGCGAATACAACATCAATTCTGCAGCCCATGGGATCAAGGAGTAATTTCAATTTTCAAGTCTTATTATTTAAGAAATACATTCCGTAAGGCTACAGCTGCCATAGATAGTAATTCCCCTGATGGATCTGGGCAAAATAAATTGAAAATCTTCTGGAAAGGATTCACCGCTCTAGATGATATTAAGAACATTCATGATTCAGGGGAGGAGGTCAAATTATCTACATTAACAGGAATTTGGAAAAAGTTGATTCCAACCCTCATGGATGACTTTGAGGAGCTCAAGACTCCAGTGGATGTATTAACTGCAGATACGGTAGAAACAGCCAGAGAATTAGAAGTGAAGCCCAAAGATGTGACTAAATTGCTCCAATCTCATGATAAAACCTGAATCGATGAGGAGCTGCCTCTTATGGATGAGCAAAGAAAGTGGTCTCTCTCTCTTTTTTTTTTTTTTTTTTGAGACAGAGTCTCGCTTTGTTGCCCGGGCTAGAGTGAGTGCCGTGGCGTCAGCCTAGCTCACAGCAACCTCAAACTCCTGGGCTTAAGCGATCCTACTGCCTCAGCCTCCCGAGTAGCTGGGACTACAGGCATGCGCCACCATGCCCAGCTAATTATACATATATATTTTAGTTGGCCAGATAATTTCTTTCTATTTTTAGTAGAGACAGGGTCTCGCTCTTGCTCAGGCTGGTCTCGATCTCGAACTCCTGACCTCGAGCGATCCACCAGCCTCGGCCTCCCAGAGTGCTAAGATTACAGGCGTGAGCCACCGCGCCCGGCCGAAAGTGGTTTCTTGAGACGGAATCTATTCCTGGTGAAGATGCTGTAAACACTGTTGAAAGGACAACAAAAGATTTAGAACATTACATAAATTTAGTTGATAAAGTAGTAGCAGGGTTGGAGAGGACTGACTCCAATTTTCAAAGAAGTCCTACTGTGGGTAAAATGCTACTGAACAGCATCACATGCTTCAGAGAAGTCTTTCATGAAAGGAAAAGTCAGTCAATGTAGTGAACTTTATTGCTGTCTTATTTTAAGAAATTAACACAGCCACCCCAATCTTCAACCACCACCACCCTGATCAGACAGCAGTCATCGACATCAAGATTGAGACCCTCTGCCAGCAAAAAGTTTAGGACTCACTGAAGGCTCAGATGATCATTAGCATTTTTGAGCAATAAAGTATTTTTTAATTAAGACATGTACATGGTTTTTTAGACATAATGCTATTGCACACTAATAGACTACAGTTTAGTGTAAACATAACTCTCATATGTATTCTTATTTGTGACTTGCTTTATTGCAATATGTGCTTTATGGTGGTGGTCTTGAACCCAACCCATAATGTCTCTGAGGTATGCCTGTATTCTACAGGTATGTCTGTATTCTGAATTTGAACTGAAATTAGGATGAAATCACAAAGTATCATATCTTTAAATATATATGCAATTTCTAGCCTCATTTACTTGACCATTAAAAATGATCATCATGGTAATAATGACCATCCCCAGCACCCAGACTGTGACCTAGAAATATCATTTTCCATTAAAAGAAAGCAGGACTTCTGCAAGAAATCGCTAATTCTGAAAGAAAACAGTCTGAGCAGAGAGATCCAATGTGAGCCTGAAACACCTTAACATATCAGACGGCAAGAAAGCTATTAAAGACTACAAATGTCATTTCAAAGGAACTCAGGAACCTTGAAGAGGTTCCCATTGGCAATCTGAGCTTTGATGGACTAAACCCATCAAATATGTTCACATCCATATGTCCCAAATGAAAGGAAAGGGCAAAAAAACCAATTTCGTCACCTTCTGAGGATGACAGAGAACCAATTCGTTATCTTAAAAACTGGGTAAATAAAAGGAAAGAATCAAGCCTTTAACCTGCTTTCCTAAATGAACTATGCTTATTGAGTAACTAAACATTAATAGTAATCAAGAGGGAACGTCATCTTATAAAATTTTACCAGTTAGAGATTGCAAACAAAATGACAGAATTTACTACCACCATTTTACAAACCCTAATGAATTACAGAACCTAGGCATTGAGTACCAATAGCTGCACAAATCAAAAAAGACCAAAACCCAGACACCATGACATCTCAGGCCTCCTGATGGAAGAAACTGGCACTAGCAATACAGTCCTGCCAAATGGGTAGAACCTGAATCCGACCACATTTCGGGATCCAGCTGCCAATTTACGAGAAATGTGGAGGACCGAGGAGCATGTGGAACTGCACCATGGAGGTGTAATAAGTAAAACAAAAATGGCTGAAAAGTCCAAGTGAGAGGTCAGGGTGTTTCAACAGATACACTGTAAGGAAAAGAAAGTGATGGAGGAGGAACCTACAGATTAAGAGACTTAAAAGATGATATATCAAGTTTTTAAAAGTGGCAAGACTAAGCTAGAGTGTCTAGAGATGCACATTTGAGTGATTAACATCACAAAGAAAGGCAAGGAAATGAGTACCACAAAAGTCAGGACAGTGGTTACCTTTAGAGGGAGGGAGGGAGTTCAGATTGGGATGGGGCACCTGGAAAAGTGTGGGGCTGGGAAAGTTCTATTTCTTGACCTGGAAGGGGTGGTTCACAGGGTGTTCACTCTGTAACAAATCATTTTACTCACTTATTTCACTTAACAATTTGGTGTGTTTTTCTGTGTGTTTTATAATACAAAAGTTTTTTTAAAAAAAGGATAATATGACCAGTAACACTGGGCAGGGGTGGGGGGGGCGGCAGGGAGCAAGAGATGGGTCAAACCTGCCTCTTACAAGAAGTGAAGATTCTCAGTTTAAGATTCTGGCATTGGGTCTAAATAATATTCCTTTCCGTAAGCAGAATGTATCGGCAGCCATTAAAATGGTCAATTTAGCAAAGCACATTAAACAGAACAATTTCTTTTAACAGCAGCATATTTCTTTAATATGCTTTGGCTGCCAAAACTATGAGATCACAGGAGGAGACATCCTCAGCCAAAAGCCCACGAGGAAAAGTGGGTAAATGTTTAAATGACACAGTTTAGGAATTAATTTCTGTTTATGTAAAATAATTTTAATTAATAAAGCCTTCCAAACAATGTTTCAGTCTACACACAATGACGAGGAAACTACAAGCAGCATGGTTCTCCGAGCTCTCTACCTGTCATGTGTGAGACTACTTAACAAATTAATTAGGGACTATCTTCACTTATTCCCAGGGCAGCAATATTCTCACCTATGCTTATGCCTAACCTTTTCAACGTATTTTGGCTAGTATTAAAAACTGATTCAAACCAATAATCACATTTTAAAGCTAAAGATGATAATCAAGAACAAAAACTTTACATAAAAACGTATTCCAAAGCCTGGTTTCATATATAACCTACTTTTGGCGTCTAAACGAGGGAATGTAAAGAACTTATTTTACCTTTCCAGTTTTTTGTTTGTGTATCCTAATGAAAAGGACTTTCTTAACCAGGTTCCACTAGACAGAACATACCTTTTGAAATTATCTTGGAAATAAGCACTTGCCAAAAATCTTAACACCTGTTACATGTCTCTTTTGGCATCTTACTTCACCATCATATACAGTTTGTGCCAGCAATTATTCCTCTCCTTTTCTGGGGAGGTCATATGGTCAAACAGTATTCATAGAATTATTGGAAAGTCATTTTACTTTCCCTAAAAATCATTCCACAGAGTAGATATCAACTGTCAATAAGTACATACACATATATACACAAAAGAAGAAGAAACATAATACAGCACAACCCTCTGATAGAAGGGCTTATAAAAGGCTTATCTGTAGTTAAATTTTAACATAGCTAAATTCCTATATAATCCAATGGACAGTCAAAACTGCTATGACTTTCTGCTATTTGAGCCGGTACACGCACGCACGCACACACGCACGCACGCACATGCACACACTTCTGAAAGCAGCAGGTGAGTCTCGCTGGCCTGGCCTATGTGCACGTAACACCCGGGGAGCTTACCATAACTGTGCAGTCCTCTGAACCGCTGGCAATGACCTGATCATTATGTGGGCACCAGTCTATGTCCAGCACTGGTCCTGTGTGGCCACATACTGTAGGGTAGGATTTGTCAATTCGACCAGTCTGAAAGAAGACAGAAACAAACCTATTATGTAGCAACGACATCATAGAGTTTAAATGTTTTCTCAGGCCCATTTCTCTTTTATAACCTCTACCCAAAACTCTCAACTGTCTACATATGATGACGTTTGTATTAGTCAGTGTCAACTAGTGAGACTGTAAACTTTCATTTCTAGAAAAAGCTACCACCAAGGACACTCCATGAAATTACAAAGATCCAAATTTCTACAACCACAAAGATTTTATTTAATCAACTGCATTAATTGACATAGCAAAAGAAAATACAAGTCTTTTTATCAAAATACAATTCTAAAATAGCCAAATTATAATTTATAACGATGTTTTTACTGTATAAAGAAACAAACAAACAGAAGAAACCCTAAACCTTGGTATTCAAAATGTGAAATATACCTCTCAATACAGTAAGACAATATCTTTGAATATACAAGTTAATAGTTCTGGAAATGGATGGCACTGTTAAAAAAAAAAAAAAGTTAAGTTAAAAAAAGAAAAGCTTCAGTTACTGCTTAGGGGCTGAAGGGCATTACTATACTCTAATGCCTCAGTCTCTCCACTGCCTTCACTCAGCAGAAATGCCAGACAGTCCAATTAACACCAACTTAGACCTCACCGATTAGCCAGTTCCACATCTCATTAAGAATAAAATGTGTAATGCTGGTCATAAATAGCCACCACAATTTGCTTATGTTACATATTTATATCTAACAAGACAACCCAGCTTATCAGACCAATTTTGTATCAACTAAGACCACTGCCAGTGTAAGTAACAACACGTGGATAAAAGCTATTTTGTTTTCTAAACAGGTTAATGCTGTTCCTGCTGAGGTTGTATATGCTCTAAGAGCAGGTGTACAAAAAGGAATCACCGCAATGTATAACTGAATCCATTTGCTGTCATTGTTGCTCTCTCTTAGTATGGCAAATCACTCTAACACTGGGCAGGCCTCTTAGCAATTTTTCAAGATCAGTAAATTCTTATGATTTCTCTAATTTTGACTTGACTGTAGAAATCTCTAGAGAAGCAGTATGCTAAAGTGCAATGACCAGAGGCTCTGGAATCAAACAGATGTGGGTTCAAATCCAGGCTTTCCTGATTAAACAGCAGGTTACACAAGTCATGTAATCTCTCTAAGCTGCGGCTCATCATCTGTAAAATAGGTAACAATAATACTGCCTCCTGGGATTACTACGAGAATCAAATGAGAGAACGTTTTTTGGTAAATCATAATTCAATATTACAATTATCTGTGTAAGGTATGTGAAAAATTTAATTATAGTACCAGAATATAATAAATACTCAATAAAAAACTGTCATTATCAGTTAGTTCTTCTGATATAATTAACTCCATCACTAAGAATTAACAAATATGGGTTGTTTGTGAACTTTTGGGGCCAGACACTGTGCTGAGTGCTGGAGATACAGACATGAACAGGGCAGTCCTGCCCTGGCTGAGCGTGGAGTCCAATGGGAGAGAGAGACATATAAACAGCCAAGGATAGTGCAGCATAAGACGTGCTGCATGAGGACAGGCACAGGGGCAGAGGAACACAGAAGAAGGGCCCTCAACCAGGTTTATGGGGTCTCGTCTTTGGGAAGGTTTTCTGCTGAGAAAAGTGAGTTCTAAGTTGAGACCTGAAGATGGGCCTGTCTAGACTGAAGGCCTAGGCTTCTTCACATCCTCTCCTTTTCCCTTACAAACTAATTAAACCCAGCTTTAATATCCTGAAATCCCTCACCAAAAAGGGACTTAAAAAAGGAAATGTCAATGAACACCATACTAAATGGAATCTAGGTGTTTTAAGAAGGAGCCACATAGGTCATTTACAGACAATGAAGCACCAATGCTTGAGAAGCAGATGGCCCAGGCCGGGGTCACAGCTTTGCCACTTTCTAGCTGTGCAGGTCCTGGCCAGATGACTTCACCTCTCAACCCCCTTTCTCATCTGTAAAACTAGAATGCTAGCAGATAGCCCAGGCTGGGGTCACAGCTTTGCCACTTTCTAGCTGTGCAGGTCCTGGCCAGATGACTTCACCTCTTAACCCCCTTCCTCATCTGTAAAACTAGAATGCTAGCAGTTCATTCGTTAAGAGTTGATGTGAGGACTAAATGAGATAATGAAGGTAAAGTACTTGGCACTGTCTCAGCACTTGAAGTGCTCAATAAATGTTACCCAAAATTGAACAAATGCTGGACTCCACTCTACCACAGCTCTGATGGTGTCTCTCCTTAAAGAAGGAACAGCTACTAAACTTAAGCCAGGTGGTTTTACCTAATTCTCTTATTGTATTCCCACAAAAGCCATGTGAGAAATAGTTTTCACTTATACCCCTGGAGCTACCACCCCAGGTAATGTTCTATTGCTCAAATGCATAAGCCTTTAGATTCAAGAGGCACAAGGCCCGAATAGTGCAAATGAAAATAAATACCTATCTAGTCACATCCTAGTGCAACTTAAATACCTAAAACAAAGAAAATCTCAGAAGCAACCACAGAGAAAGGACAGATTACCTACAGAGTAATCTGACCATGGGCAGACTTCTCAAAAGCAATTATAGAGACAGAGAAATGGAAAAGTATCTTGGAAATGCTAAGAAAAACAACCCTTGCATTCTATACCAAGATACACTATCATTCACGAGTGATGACCAAAAAAAGCAAACAAAAGACATTTTAGACAAAAAGAGACAGAATTTACCATGTATCGACCCTTGTTCAAAGAATTAAATTTTTGGACTTATCTCAAAGAATTTCAAAATTAATTTCAAAGAATTAAGTTCAAGGACTCATTTCAGGAAAAGAAAGTGAACTAGAAAAAAGTGTCGAGATACCAAAACAACAGTGAGAAAAAATGGGGGGGGCAGTAAGTATGGTAAATACAAATCAGTACTGACTATGTAAAACCTTAGTATTAATGACTAATTGGAGTACAGATAAAAACAAGGCAGAAATAAAATATTAGAAAACAATAACATGTAAGGTAAAAGGCATATGATCTGAGTTCAAAGGTTTCAGAGCCCTTCTCTAGAGAAAAGCAAGAAAATTGACTAATTTTAGACTTTAAGTCATGCAAGCATGTTAAAATTAAGGGCAAACACTAAAAGGAAAGAAAATGTATGACTTCCAAAAGGCAGGAGGGGGCAGTGGCACTGGAATTAAAAAAACTCATTCAATCCCACAGAAACAGAAAATTAAAAGGCAACTAAAGGTAGGTGAGGGCATATTAAAATATATACCTGGTAGCTGAATTAATACCAGAACAAATAGACTTTAAGGTGAAATGTATCATTGAAGATTAATGTCACTACCCAAGATTTAAAGAAACAATTCACTGGAAAGTTACATTGTCACTATAAACTTCAACTATGTAGCTGTAACTACATAGTTTCAAAATAATTAGACTTTAAGGTGAAATGCATCATTGAAGATTAATGTCACTACCCAAGATTTAAAGAAACAAGTCACTGGAAAGTTACATTGTCACTATAAACTTCAACTATGTAGCTGTAACTACATAGCTTCAAAATAATTAAAGCGAAAGTTGACAGAACTCTAAGAAGAAAATGACAAGGCCATAATCTTAAGACATTTCAACAAAAACTTAAGAGATCAAGCAGACAAAATTAACATGAATACAGAAGATTTTAAAAGAATTTTTGTTATGGAGAATACTAAGCAAAAAAAAAAAAAGACTGTAACAAAATTAACAATTTTGATCTAATAGATATATATTTAGCCTTGTAGCCAACATTTTAAAATACATTTTTTCAACCACACATTAAACATTAATTTTTATAAATGGCCAATTAGGAGACCACAAAGCAAATCTCAAAAAATACCACGGAATCAATGTAATGTACAGCATGTTCTGAGTACAATGCAATACGATTAAAAATTATGGCTCACACCTGTAAACCTAACACTTCAGGAGGAGGGGAGGGAGGACCACTTGACGTCAGGAATTGGAGACCAGCCTGAGCAACACAGTGAGACCCCGTCACTATAGAAAAATAAGCCAGGCGTGGTGGCATGAGCCTCTAGTCCCAGCTACCCTGAAGGCTGAGGCAGGAGGATCACTTGAGCCCAGGAGTTTGAGGTTGCAGTGAGCTATGACGATGCCACTGCACTCTAGCCCAGGCAAAAGAGCAAGACCCGTCTCAAAAATTTTTTAAAAATTAAAAAAAAAAAAGATACTCAATCTCACTAGTCATTAGAGACAACTACAAATTAAAACAAGGTAACATTTTACACCTATCAAAACTGGCAAAAATTTAGAAAGTCTAAATACAAGTGCCAGTGAGGATGTCAGGACAGAGGCACTCATATAAACTGCTTACAAAATATCCTACTGCAATTCTTTTCCAAAGCAATTTGGTAATAGGCAGAGGTGATGATGTCCACTCTCCAGCAATATCACTTCTAGGTGGCCTGGGTGAGGGAAATGCTCACACATTTTGTATAAGAAGAATATTTTTTGTAGTATTGTTGGAAATAGTGGCAAAAGCAGAAGCAATTTCACTATCTTTCAATATGGAAATAAATATTACCTACGTAAAAGTTAGCACACATAAAAGCATGTTACAGATGCATACATATGTAATAAAAATACAAAAATATGATGATACATATTTGAAGAAATGATTAACTGGGGGAAGGAGAAAAGAAGAAAGGAAAATGGTATTTTAGTTACATCTGTTATGCCTTTTTTTCTTCCAAAAAAGAGAGATATGAAATAAACATGGCTAAACATTAACATCTCCTTAATCTTGTGGGTGAGTAAATAAATGTCCTGTTATTTTATTTGTTTGATACATTTCCTATTTTGAGAAAAAGAATTAAAAATATAATATAGTTGAGAAACACACCAATGCATTGTTACTAACTTTACATTTTAAAAACTTTTTACTCCCAAGGAAAAAAGGTTTTCTACCTGAATTGCTTTATTTTATCTCAGAGTCTGCATTCTTAGGCTCTCCCCAGAAAACCACATTTGGCATCCTTGATGGCAAAGTATAGTGCTGAACTCTGAACCTCCAAGAACACCAAGTGATTTTTTTCCAATCTGGGCTAAGAACTTTTGCTCAGACATAAAGCAATTTTGAGGGGAATCTGAAAGTACTAGCACTGGTTGTTCTTAATGAAATGCTAAGAAGCTTACTAAATGACTTTTTTTTTCAAGTTAAAATGAATAACCCTGGCTAAAAGTTAATAGCTATTCACTAGCATTCCTCAGTCAACTAAAACATTTGAGAATTGTAATATACATTTCTGCCATTCCCAACTCAGCCTTGATAAGTCTGTAGCATAAAAATACTAGCATCTAACATTTTCACAGGGACCTGAATGTCACTGAAAGGGCAACTGCCACCTACGCTTCCATCCTTTCTATCAAAATCAAATAATAACAACAATAATGGCTAATACTTTTAGAATATTTATCATGCTAGGAACTGTCTGAAGACCTTAATATCTTCATTCTCACAACAACCTTTATGTTATTATCAAACTTTATTATCCCCACTTCTAAATAAAGAGAGTGAGGCACAAAGCTGCAAAGCAGACAGTAAAATATTACTGACCATCCATACTAGATTTGGATAGGGAAAGAAAATTTCCACTGTCCCATGTGTTGTGGAAAAGGCACAAAAGTAATGTTAAAATAATTGGCAGCTGGCCATCAGAAACATCAGAGTTAATAAAAAATGATATTCTGCAAGCAGCTGCTTCCTCTGGTTGTGATGTCATCATAAATCCTTACAATAAATAAAACAGGGAAAGTAGCATCACACTGCAGCACAAGAGAAAAGCAATTGACTAAATATCTGATAGTGATAAAAGAACAAGAATGAGAAGAAAGTATGGGGGAAATGGCATTTTAAATGTACATCAATCACTTGACATGCTGGACGTTCACACACACACACACACACACACACACACACACACACGGTCAAGTACCAGCTACCTTGCTATTCAGGGGAAAGCTAGACTGAGGAATGCTAGTGAAGCTTTTAGCCAGGGTTATTATTCATTTTAACTTGAAAAAAAAGTCATTTAGTAAGCTTCTTAGTACATAATTAATATCCAAATATCTTCCTACTCCTAACAAAAATCAAGACAAAAGCACAACAATGTATTTGTGTCCAGTGAGTATACATTATTCACCAAGTGAGTATATATTATTAAAAATGCAGAGCTAGGCACTTATAAACTGCTGAGAGCTCAAGTACATGGAGACTGAAGAAAACCATACTAATGATGGCCTTATATGGTAAAGATGAGGAAACTCATTCTGAAAGACATTTTACACTAGGATCTAATGAGAATGCAATTCTCATTCATCCCCATGACACATACTCATTTATCACCCAGTGAATAAGCCAAAGAATCCGTGTCTAATTCGCTAGATTGTGAAGGGCCATTCAGAAAGATATCCACCACGTTTTGGGGACAACACAGCTTACCTGCACCTCTAGGCAGCAAATTTAAATGAATGCTCAGGCTGGAAGGAAGATGTATAAGAATTTAACGCCAGCTTTTAGATAACTTGTTTAACTAGAAGATGCCATTTTAAGAACCTCCCACCAATCTTCCAAGGCTAATATATAAAATAACTTCATTTTACTGTCAGATCAGTCTACTGTTTCATTAAGGATAAACCACCTCTGTTGCATCATCTAGAATATTACTACTTTTCTGGCACAGAATTGAAGTTAGCTGAGAAAGTAACAGCTATTTAGATCATGCTTGAAATAAATCTTTTTGATTCACTGATTATTACTAGTCCCAATCACGTGCCATAGAATAGCTTTTATTATACCTCTTTAATTAAAACTCCAAGTGATTGGGATTATCAGCAAGTCAACTCAACAAGTGGCAAAAATGACCAACACTGAGGTTCCCAAAGGCTCTGGCCCAGAGCCCAGTTCATAAACTCATGGGACACTGGTGAAACAGGTCAGGACACTGGCTTACAGACATTATTATCTGAGAGATCCAGTGGCCTGCCTAGAGCCAAGCAACATGAGCCCAAGGGAAAATTCAGCCTCCGAAGCGTGTGTACAGTTGGCACAAGGGAGAGGTGTAATGGCACAATTTCCACGTGGCTCGCCCGAGCTGAGGGTAATGGCTTTGAATATGTTCCAGCCAGCAACCCTCACCATGGCGAAAACTGTCCTAGATACCAGCACTACCATTTACTCTGGGTTTGGGGAAAATCCTTAAAAATTTCAAAGTATCCAAGAGACTCAGGAGAGCTCCTGGAGACTGAGGCATCAACTAAACCCACAGAGTTAGGCAACATGTTCCTCCAAAGGGCATTTGGCCTGGGTGGAAGGGGGACAGGGAGGGGGCTGGGAGCGGGGGTGGGAGGGAGATGAAAATCAAGATTTAAGCATCAGTAAACATATAACTTTATCTAATTACTATAAAAAGGAATGTCTGTAATTTAAATAACTTTGCAAAAACATTTATCTTTAGGCACAGAAAATTCAATGTAACTCTTAAGAAATGGTATTTCTAGTTGCAAGTATATTTCCCATCAATTTTAATGAAAAATCATAAAGCTTCTACTTACATCTAATAGTGTATCTTATTTATCTCACACCTCATTCCAAAAAGGAATCCACATTTCAGAAACGTACTCATCCTACATACTGAGGACAGTACTGTGCAACCAAAAAATCCTCAATGTATACAAACATATATAAAAAATTCCCCAGATATGTTTCAATAAAGTAGTTCTCCTCTGGGATATGTTTTTAAAGGAGATATGGTATATTGCAGATGTACCTGAAGACATTTTCACCTTCCTAAACCCTCAAATTTCAAATTGGGATGCTTCCAATATGTCCTGCATATTATACAAAAGATTATTCAGAATGATTATTTCTTACTGTAAGAGTGATTCCTCACATAATTGTTTTCATCCCACACATTAACTTGCTCAATATAAGATTAGGTTGAAGATGCTACCAAATCGGTGCTAAGGCAGATCAATCTAATAATCACTTGTTCCTTCAAGAATGGAGACATGTCACATTTTGTCAAAGTCACACAATACCTCCCCCAGCTGGCTTACTCTTCTCATAACTAGCATATGTTTTCATAAAGTTAACAAACCCCCCTGGTGGTAAAAAGTAACACTCATTCATTTTATCAGTCAAATCAAATAGTTCCCTTTAATATATTTCACAAACAAATGCTTTCTAGTTTACATTATGGAGTTCCTGATAGAAACCTAAACCTTCCTGGGGTGCTGGATTCTGACTGCTCTCCACACTGTCGCCCTCAGCTAATCCAGCAGAGGCAGCTGTCTCACTGCCCAGTACTTTTCCAACTTCTAATCTGCAGTCATCTGTGCCTATTACCCAGACTGGTTATACCACTCTCAGCTGTAAGGGCCTAAAGAGCCCCCACCACAACCCGGGGAAGGCAATCAAAGACACTTTACATTACCGGACTCAAGGAATAAGGGAGAGTTAAAGATTTTCCAAACTGTTCATTCCTACTTTATATCTAAGTTTTCATTTAGGAAAAAATGAGCATCAAAATCACATATGTGCCTACATTTAAACGACAACTCATTTCTGGCTTGGGGCAATATAATGAGAAGTCTTGAACTCAGCAAGGAGAATCGTAAGTCACACATGTGCTCGGAAGCAGAAGAAAAGTTTTCCACCCAAGCATAAGGGCTCCATTCACACTGTACAGAGTTCAAAGGAGTCAGAAGGATATCTATTGAAGTGGGTTTTCCTTTTTTTACAACTTCCTTTCTCTCATGACAGTATTATTTATGTGGATACATGTTCTGTTGGAATTTCTTAAGCCCTCGCTGCTCCCCGGGGAGAAGCTAGAGTGACTGTGGTCGTGGGACAGGGGAGAGTGGAGTGGATGACGAGATGGACTAGGCAGCAAACCAAAAAGACTGATGCACACGATATATGACTTGTGGACAGGCTGGCCCCTCGCACACAGCTCACAGCCCAGGATTAAAGCATTCTGAGGAGGCTTTACTTTAAGGGAACAAGAAACACCAACCTTGAGGTAAGAGGAGGTGCTCTGGAATAAAACATACAGATTGAGTTACCCTGTAAGGTAAGGTAAGCAAGCAACTAAAGCTGCCAGGGAGAGGCAGTATGGTCCTGTAGATACCTCACCTGCCTGTGAGTGAAAAAGAGCAGTCTTCATGGACAGAAGTGAAAATGCCAAGCAAATAATTTTGGCATCACAGGTCCTCTTTAAAAACTGTGTTCAATACTGAATACACCATATTTTAAAGCCCATTAAGAACTTGAGGGAGGTTACTGTAAAACTATGAATATTTTATTGTCAGAAAGCAAAAAAGTAGAAAAGTTAACATTTCCTTACTCAACCATGTCTAAATATGCAATAGAGACCAGAGAAGCTGTATTTCCTAAATTCCTGACTTAACAACAAATTTATAAAGTGAAAACCTAATATTTCCTGCTCATCATTGCAGACAGGTAATTCCACATGATGCCGGTAGGCAGAGAACAAACAAAAACCAGGAATCCAAAATGAGGTAGAACCTAGTTAAAATTCAGCTGGAAAGCAAAAGCTGAAAAGCAAAAGAACTATAGATGTAAATGCAATATAGGAAATTAAAGCATTCAAATCAAATCAGAAAAGTGAGCAATTGGTTGCCTAATCTCTCGCAGAGACCAAATGATGCTAGAGATTTCTCTACTGGGACCCTCTGTGACTGACGAAGAAGTCCAGGGCTACCCTTTCCAATCGCAGCTTTGCATTGGCTTATCCACGAGCCTCAGAAGGAAAATCAATCCTCCTTGAAGTGGGGATGAAAGACAGAAAAAGATTGCAACTTTTTTTTTTTAGGTAAATGCCTTGGGCTCCATGGCCCAGGCAGTTCACATCATGTAGCAGTTGTAAACAAGCAAGAGGACTGGAGTATAGACCCAATTCAGTAGCCGGTATCTTTTACTCATGACTTAAAGCTCAGCCAGAAATGAAACCCAAGCCCCTGTTCCTCAGAGGAAGCAGGCATGTGCCCCACCACGGGCCCTCCCCGCACAGTCTTCCCTGGACTGAACTCAGGTCCCACCCCTAACCAACACAGACATTCAGCTTGGCAGGAGCAATTTGCTCCGCGTGGTTATAAGGCGGCCTCTGGACAAATTATGACTGCAGAAATTTGTTCACTACACCTTGAGTCTATTCCAGAGTCATCTGTGCTCAGGCACCTTTCTTAGCCTAAGGTAGAGCCACTTTGCCAGACTGGGGTTATCACATTTACACACCAAGGGCTTTTGCAGCAGCACTTGCCTGTGTGCTCAGCACAGACTAGTGCTCTCCACAAACCCAAGAAAGGGTTAACCGTTCTCTGCACTTGACTCAGTGGCTTCTCTTCACCACACACTCCCAGATCCCACCATTCTCTGAGCACAGTGCAGCCAATCAAAGCAAAGGAAGGAAATTATCCTGGCCGGCTGACAGCCGCAGCGCGCTGATGGCCATATATGGTAAAAACCACTGTCAGAGCCCCGTCAGGCCGCTGCTGTGGACATATCAGTGAACTGCAGCAGCAGGAGCAGCCGGCCAGGCAGCGCACAAAGGACAGGCTGCCTGCTCATCTCCAGGGGAGGGCTGGGAAGGGAGGATGGAAAGCCGGCATCTGCCAGGGCACCCTCACAGTGAGTCACAGCCACTCACTGTCATCAAAAATAGCCCCAGGGTACATTGTGAAGTTCCTTCTGCCAGGACTTTGTGCTCCATTGTTAACTGGGGGTGAGTAGGGTGGCCCTCCCCCCAGCCCCAGCAAGACCGTGGCAGACACAGTCACTAGGAGAAAATGAAAAGGCCCTTCTGTGGCACTTCATGTGGTAATGAGGCCAGAGTGCTCGTGTGGCTGGCAGCTCGTGACATAATTTGGAAGTCATTGTTCTGCACCTGGTGCCCTCCCCCTGTATCCTCCACCCCTCCCCTTCTCTCCCTAGCCTTTCACAGCCCATGTGCTTGACAGTTTAAGGTGCCCTGGCATCAGACAGAACCTGTTTGGGGAGGCAGTGAGTGGGCACCCCTGGGCACATCAGGACACTGGCTGGCACCAAATGAAATCCTCGGTCCATAACACCAAAGCTACCAAGTGCCAAACGCCCACATCTGTACAAAAGGCTACTGGTGCTGCCACCCTTGACTAAAATGGAGCACCACTATTTGTAGAAATGGAAATTGCCTGTCAGCAGTGTACAGTAAGACGAAGATGCAGCCAATGCAAATCCAGCAGGTGCTGGCGGCGACTGCGGATCACACAGAAAAGCGCCATCAGGAGACTGCCATTCCTTCTGAACTAGCCCATGAAAGAAGGCACTTATCAGCATGGCGCCTGGCACTTAAAGGAAGCCTGCAACAAATACGAACTGCTGTGATTTCATCACTGCATGGTATAGACCAAGTACTTTCCAAACCTTAAGACAATTCTCTGAGCTGACAGAACCAAAGCCATGAGAAGCTAGTGTTTTTGTTATTAAGCTTTCTAATCCCAGAGAAAGAATGCAAAGGATTAAGTGTCAATTAGACCACAGTTTCTATACCAAACAAATTCTTCATGCTCAGTAGACAAAAGATGTTAGTAAAAAATATACATGTACAAATCAAATAAAGACTCATAGACCTAAATTCAAATCCACAAAAGACCCCACAGTCTTGGGCAATCACTCAATCTGAGTTTCAATTTCTGCAACTGTAGAACAGAGGAATGATAGCAACCCTACTAAGTGCAAAAACAGAGACACTGTTTATGAAGAGGACCCTCCAAGTACAATCTGATGTCATTCTGGAGTCTTTAGAAGTTAGAAGAGCAACTCTTCTAACTTAATGGTTTAGAGAATTGGCTGGGCTCCTCTTCTGTTGTCATCTCTTGCCCCTACACACAGGAGAAATATAAATTCAAACAGAACCTTCCTTGTGAAGTCTTCCTTGCCTTCCGAGGCTCAGGTGGAACTCATCTCTCACATGGCTGTGCCAGAGCACTTTATGCACACACAAAGCTCTCCACTAGAGAGATCAAGAGCAGCTGTCATTGAAGCTTTTTACAAGCAAGAACCCAGCACAGGTCCTGGAATATAACAGGTACTCAAATGCCTAAGGAATGAGTATGTGAATGAATGAATGTGACTTTTTAAAGTACTGTTTTAAATTTCACTAATATTTAAACAATAATTCGCTCTTTATATGTGTTCTAGTAATATTACTGATAATACTTTTTAAAAATAATCTCTATGGGCTGGGCATAGTGGCTGACATCTGTAATCTTAGCAATTTGGAAAGCTGAGGCAGGAGGATTGCTTGAGCCCAGGAGTTCAAGACCAGACTGAGCAAGAGAGAGACCCCATCGCTACAAAAAAAATAGAAAAATTAGCCAGGCATGGTGGTGCACACCTGTAGGCCCAGCTATTCAGGAGGCTGAGGCAGGAGGATTGCTTGAGCCCAGGAGTTTGAGGTCACACTGAGCCATGATGATGCCTCTGCACTCTTGCCAGAGCGACAGAGTAAGACTCTGTCTCAAAAAAAAAAAAAAATAATAATAATCTCTGCATATAATAAACTTATTGTAAAATATTTTGAAAAAAATATGGGTAATTATAGTGAAGAAAATAAAAATCACCTTTAGTCCCATCAATGTTAACATTCCATACTTTTTCCTAAAAACCAATAACATAATTGAAGTTAAGCATAAAATAGTGACTATGATCTTATAACACATTTTTTGAAGGTATCACAGAACACAGGATAACAAAATCTTGCCACATAATATAACTCTCTCTTGCTATTGCACAGAATCCTTCAATTATTCATTTAAGACATTTAAAAATGTTTATATGTATATATATATAAAATCTATCTATACATATAGATTTTATATTTTGTATTTTTTAAAAGGAGAGGTGGAAAAATAGTGCTCAAAACCACCAGAAGGTCTTTTAGGTCATTCTGAATTATTCATATATGAATTGTGTGAATTAACCATTATGAGTCAAGTAATATATTCTGAGAATACATATATTTGTTATCAATTGCTACTTGAAACAAGTTATCCTAAAATTCAGCTGCCTATAACAATAAGCATTCATTATCTCACACAGTTTCTGAGTTCAAGAACAGCTTATCTGGGGGGTTCTGGCCCAGGGTCTTTTATGAGTCTAGGTGTCTGTCAGGGCTGCCGTCATCTGGCAGCTTGACTGGGGCTGCAGGATCTACTTTCAAAATGGTTCATCCCCATGGCTGGTAAATTGGTGCTGGCCGTTGGCAGGAGGTCCTATGGACCTCTCCACAGAGCTGCTTAAATATCCTCACAACATGGTAGCTCCAAAAGAAACAAAGTGGATGCCAGTAAGCTTTTATGACCTAGTCTCAGAAGTCACATTCCATCAATTCCACCATAACCTGTGGTTACACAGGTCAGCCCTATTTAATGTGGGAGGAAACCACAAAACGGCATGAATACCAGGAGATGAGAGCCACTGGAGGCCATCTTCAGGGCTGCCTACCACAATGCAGTAAGGCAAGACTTGGGAGAACCTGTACAGAAGGCTACTAGCCACCCAGTCTGCATCTCCTATCCAAGAGAGTCAAGAAATCAGGAGTGTCAAGAAATCAAGAGCATATAACTCTAACTGCTTCCCCCATCTGTTAAGTGAATAAGAAAATAATTATAACACAAGGTGACAATGCAGCCTGTGGTACAGTGGTACAGACAAGCAACGAAGAGAACACAAAGGATGATTTCCTCCATCTCAGCAAATCCAACGTAACATGCAAGTTGGATCCTGAACAGTAAGAAGAGACCACCACGTCTCACTAATAGAATACTTACTGACTGAAATGAATCAAGATTTCTTCCTCAACAAGCAACAGAAACACTCTAAAGCAGACCTTGTCAACCTTGCTTTAGAGTGTTCTTTAAAAAGGAGATTTAAGTCCTAATGCTCTATGGCAGCTACTGTATGTAATAAATTAATTTCTCTCCTATGCATCTAGCAGGCACTAGCTATGTTCCTTCTTGGGGAGAACTAAAAAAACAGTCATTCAAATGATTTTCTGTGGGGCTAAATTCTTTCACAAAACCCTAGTTGAAAAATATTGCAAAATGAGTTGAAAAAAAAAAATAGTTCATAGGCAGAAATAAAGCAAGATCCCAAATATTCTCGCACACAGTTCCTAAAATAAATAGGAGAAACAAAAATATGTACAAGAAGGAACTGCAAAGCTACAGCAAAGGAGCCAGAAGGAGAGAAGAAGAGACAGTGACCCATCTCACCAGGAAAGTTACTGCAAGGTTGAAAATAGCCATCATTCCAACACACTGAAGTTCCTTCACAGCAGGAACACCCAAGGGAGGAAGGAGAATGCAATTAGGGAAGACGAGAGCCATCCAGTTTGCAGCCTCCATTCAAGTCAATGTGAAGAGATCAAGAGCATATAATTCTAACCAATTCCCCCCACTCTTATTTGTTTTAAGGCAGGATTTACAGGTTCCCTCTGGCCTGATGTGTGTGTGTGTACACCTAACCAGAAACACTGGTATGTCTGTATGAGCCTCCAGGGTTCACAGTAGGGAGGGAATGCCTCAGCCCTACATCACGAGTGTGGCTGCTCCACAAAGGAAAGGCTTATTCATGCCAATGTGGTAGATCACACAGGGGCTGAAAACCTGTGTGCTCTTGCGACAAGGCAGTTTGTGCAGTTGTGGCAAGAAAAAAAAAAAGTATACCTCATAGCCAAAACCACAAAGCCAACTTGTGTTCAGCAAGACTGCTATTTATTATTCATCTTCTGAAAGACTAAAGAAAAAGAAAATGTACTAAGCCACACCTTGAAGAGTCATGGCAGAGTGGCAAGCCACAGCTTGACGGAAGCATTACAAAAGACATTAGGCATCACGCGTGCTAATCTAAATCACCCCACCTCAGGGTTGAGGACTTCCCATATTCCTCCAGCAATGACCTCTTAAAATATCACTTTCTCTAATAAAATCTTCCTAACAAACCTCATAAACCATACATTTAAACATACACTCATAAGTGTGCTTCTTGCTGCACGTGTGCATGTACTTGCACACGTGTTTTAATGTGTTTGTTCCTATTATACTTTCCATTTCAGATTTTAAGACCTGGAAGACAGAGACCATGTCTAACTGATTTTACATTCTCCCAGAATCTAACCACAAGCCTCATGAGGTTGCAGTAATAAGCCCTATTAGCTGCTGACAGCTAACCAGCTTTCAAGAGAAATTCACGGAAAGCCATGTTTGCAAACGGGAGCCGTTCTGAAAGGGTTACAATCCACTTTAAGATCAATATGTACACATATTCATTATTAATAAGCACAGAGCCCCAAAAGCATCACCAAAACCAACCTCCCTGTCTATAACCAGAAATAAAAACGGGAAATATTATTAGAAGCCCCTTGAAATAGTTATTAAAAACTATGCGCATCTCCTAAGGTTCGTGTTTAGAATAACCCCAGAATCCTACCAACATGTACTGGGGTTGGCCTAACACACACCTATAGCATTAATTTCTTGCTATCTTGATTTCAAGCATAACTTCATATTATATCTGGGAATTTGGCTGTTTTTGGAGTTTTTTTTTTGGTTTTATTTTATGTGGTTTTTGTTTGTTTGTTTTTGTGGGTTTTTTTTTTTTTTTTGCTTTTAAACCAAAGCAGCACCTCATTATAAAACTACTTCATAGCTGCCAAGACACTGAAATTGTAGGACTCTTTTCCAGGGTGAAGAGCCCTATATTAGGATTAATGGGTTCACTATGTACTTGGAGTCCCCATCACGTTTTTATTCTTCAAGGCTGAACATCTAAAGAGGAGACAAACACCTCAGTACCAGTGATCTGCTAGGATGCTTTCTGGGGGAGATTAGGAAACTGACCACAACAAAAACCAGATGAAAGTGCTCCTGAAGGGCAGAGATGCTGGCACATAGCAGGTACTCAGCTTACAGAAGATCAAACCAACTAATCAATGTGAAGACTTACCCATATTTCATAAGCAATCAAATATCAACTGTGAAAATGTAAAACTTACAATCTTTAAATATTCATGACTATACCAAAATTATAACGTAGATATCAAGAGGGCAGTTACCCCATAAAGGAGACAAAAGTGTTAGTTTCCTGACAATGTGGAAGAGGGTTATATTTTCTAACAGCTACTGATGCCCCAGTAACCAGCCAGCAACTTAGGCAGGGACAGTGACCTAGGAAGAAAAGAAAGAGGAGTGTCACTTGACACTCCAGGGCTCATGGACCAGGCCCTGCCACGACAGGCGATCTTTCCAAGAGCTCCCCAGGCACACAACTGTCTAGAGAAAACACGAGACTACTCTTCTTCGCTGGTATCAGCCTTGGGCCTTGGCGGAAAAGCAGCCACAAGTAAAAAGGCATCTAATCTACTTCTCAAAGTTATGTGTTAGACTAAGGGAAAGAATGAAACAACAGTGTTTTCTCTGCTGAATTTTGAGTATCAGACCAGCTGCGTTAGAGATCACTTCATAATGGGAACCATAGGAGATGAGTAGCACTTCTGAGATCATCTAGAATTACCAAGGCAGAAAATCACTTTTATAGACAGCCCCTCATGTTACAGAGAAATAGAAGAGCAGGGAAGAGTGACACATCCACGTTCCACTAAAAGTCAGTGACCAAACCAGGACTGAACTCCACAGCTCCTCAATTTCCACAGCTGTGTTCTTTCCTCTACCCATATTGACATTCAGGGCTAAATACACTTTAATACACAAGAATCTCACACAGTACATGGCAACCTACCAGTTACCGAACCCCAAGTATTGACATTTCCAATGACTGTCATGGGTTTAGTTTAGACCAATGTTACCACCTCTAAAACAATATTTAAGGTGCAAAGCCACACAGGCAGTATTATAGCCTGGGAACAAAAGATCCTCATGGCTCCTCTGAACACCAACACTTCATCCAAACATAATAATTTTTAAAGCAACTTATTCTTCCCTAATTCTGGTAAGGCTAACGAGCAAAATACTAAAACATATTTATTAAATGTAGGCCACTTAATGAAAAACCAAATCATAAGATCCAGTAAGCTTAAGGCTGGAGCTTACGAGTCTCCCTTAAATGGTTTAAGTGAAACTCAAAGTTTCCCGTGGTTTGTAAAAGCAATGATGGACTCACAGAGCCTTTTGTGGATGTGGAAGCTGAAGGGAACTATCTAAATTCAGTGGAAGATTAGCCATTCAAAAGTTTATCTGTGCTTCTTAATTGGCTTGTTCTATTTCTTTGAAGAAAAAAAAATGTCTTAAATTTATCCCTCAGTCTATGAAGGGGATATAAAAACTAACTCCAAAACAGATCATGACACTCCAGTGCCTGATCTGGGTTGACAATGTGTGGCTGTCTTCTCAGCTGGCAGCCATAAAACCCACCAATAAAAAGTCAAGTTTCCAAATAAACTAAAAAGTTATGGAAACCAAATGCACAGTTAAGTTATTTTAGTATTTTGCTCTTTCACCAGCCTTACAATAATTAGGATAGAATGGGTTGCTTTAAAAAATTATCATGTTTGGATGAAGTATTGGTTATCTACTTCAAAATAATAGTTTGGTGCACTTATTTGCAATTCAATGGCAATTTTCTCCACAGAAATAAAAGTATCCAAATATTAAATCAATTTTCAACTTAATGAAAAGAGTCACCTTTGCTAATAAGAAAGAAGGTGCATCTGAAAACACAAATCAAATTTATTCCCCAAAGGCATCCAACTCCCTACTTCTGTAGTGAGATGGTTCTACTGTGTCATATCAATACCACATCAATCTGGCTACTAATGTAAAAATCAGATATTAAAATAAAACAAGTTAGTCATGAGCATCACTCAGAGAAAAGTACAAGAGATGGAAGTTTTCCCAAGGAAAAAAATATCAAAATACAATGGGAAACATTACTTTGACAGAAATTCACTTTACTGTAACCACTTTCACAATCCCATGGACCATTACGATGAGATGCACCCCTAATGTGCACGGCTCAGAGGCGGGGGCCATCCACGTCCCCCACTGTCTCTAGCAGAGTGGACACAGCCGTAATGTGACCCACATCTGCATCTGCACCAGCACTGAGCCTCATCACTGGAGCTCAGGACTCACCAAACTCAGTTTCCTCCTAAACGCTAACAGAAAACAACTGCTTCTATGCCGTCTTCATAGTTTTTTCCCTTCATTATTTGCCACTCTGGGATTTGCTGATAAAGTAAGTGCAGATTTTGATCTGCAGCGTTCATGATCAGTCAGCAAATGCACAAAATTCCTATCTAATCTCCCACCTTGGAGCGAGCTCTCTGGAGGATAAAGTAGGAAGAAGGGAGGAGTTGAAAGCCCACAGAATTCGAACACGTAGATCCATTTTCAGTAAAGATCCTTTATTTCTACCACTTCTTAACACTGTTTAAATCCTATACTGAAACTTATCACTGTCCAGAATTGAAATCTGTATTGCTTTGGAACATTTTTTTGAGCCCTTGTTCCATTTACTATTCATAAAGCCAAAAAGTCTCCGTCCTCGTGACTTCACAAAAAAAGAGAACATTATCTTATAAATTTCTGCCCATTTAAAAATGTAACTGGTTTTAAAATTTTACTTTGGAGCAAAAACATAACTGTTTTTAAAACTACTCCAAAAGAAAAATTTTTGTGAAAAGTGGATGATTAAGACCCAAATCATAGAATTCCTATCCCTGCTTGTGCTCACAACGTCATTCTAATATTTTTTTTCATCCATAGAGGGCACGCCCAGAACAGAGGTCACCATTCTGTTTAATGATTCTGTTAGAGAAAAACTGATGTGGTTAGTAAGGCGTGTGGAACTTAACCTCAATTACATCAGAGTCTAATGGTCGCAGTAAACACAATTCTTAGTGAACTGTCAATCTATTACAGAAAAAATATAGAGACTACTTACCAGAGGGTGTCTAACAGAATGGAAGGTCAAGTTACTTACCTTGTGCAGAGGCAGCACAAGGAACGCTCCTCCCCCACTCGCTTCTATGATTATGGCAACAAATCTGGGATTGACAGCGCAAAAGGAACTATCCCAGGTCACACGAGAAACCCGGATGTCATCATAGCACTGGTCATTTTTCACTGCTTGTCCAAAAACATGCCGAAACTTGCTCTGTCGTACCACTCGCCTCATCGTGTCTGCAGAGGAAGAGCGGGAATTATGTCAGAATTAGGCCCTGAAAGCTTTACTTTTACAAATGAAAAGCTCCAAGTAGGAAAAACAGAATGATATGGCATTTTGTCTGCTCTCCTCAAAAAAGTAGCCAAATTGCAAATCCAAATTTCCCTTAGCAGCACATACCCAGAGACAACTGCAAAATGCGTCAGGGAAAGAATTACAAAGAAATGAAAAATTTCTAATTCAAGATCCAGAAACAACTCATCAGTTTTAATTTCAGTAGAAAGATTAAGGCAAAGAATGAAGGAAAATTAGCCTTTCAGGGTTGGTTGGGAACTGACAGATAATTCACTCTCACCCCTTCCCCTTTTACAGATAAGAAAACTCCAAAGTGAAGTTATCTGGTAGATGTGAAGCTGAATAAGGCCCAAACAACAAGTTATGATTTTGTGGCTTTGTCCTCAGCCTGCCAAGGTAATTTTTCAGTTTTTAAACATTTTCCCCAGACACCAGCACTCTGTCTGAGAACTGTGCCTGCTCCCCAGAGTGTTTCCACAGCCCAACTCCAGGTAGGGAGGAATTCAAGGGGCCCGGCAGCCACCTGTGTCTTCACAAGTCTTCTAATCTCCTTCTAACACAGGCATAATAATCGGAGCACCCCAGGACCAACTGCCTAGTGCTCAGCGCTTCACAGCGAAAAACAGGAAAAGTCAGCCTGAGACAGCCTAATGGATCAAGAGCCAGGTCTTAGAAAAGAGGAGCAAGTATATAAATGGAAAGCAATATGATTAAAGGGATGTTTAGAACAATAAGTCTGGCAGTGGCACACTGAACGAATTAGATGGGAAGCTCAAAGCCAGACACTGGGCTAGGAAACCGTAACAGATAATAACCCAAGCCCAAGAAAGGTCCAGAATGATCTGGCGGCAGCAGCTGGGACAGAGGAAAGGAAAAATGCAGAGGCTATTCTCGAGGGGAAGTGAAGGCAGGATGGCTTTTCAGTCAGAGTTGACCATTCACCATAGCCACTTCCCTAGTGAACCAGGAAATCTGAGGGGAGGGGACGGAAGGGGACACAGAACTAGCTTCCTAGCCTCTCTTATTTGTCATTTCAGACTCCAAATTCCACCATATTGTCTGATAGACACTGAAAGCTTTGCACGTTAGAATGACCAGGCCCTGCCTGATTCAGGTTTCCTAGACCGCACCCAGTGTAACTTTCCTACCTGCTACAGCAGGTCATTCTGTTCATATTGGTTAGGATAGAAGGAGCCTGGATAAAACCTAAGTGGAAATAGAATATGGTTCAACCTTAACAGCTCATCTGAAAACCAGAACCCCATGTACAGAGGAGGGCTAACACTTGGCCACTCCTGCCAGATGGGACATCCAAGGCATGTGCAAAGGTGGCCTCTCTCCAATGCTGGGGCATGTGGCTGGGCTGAGGCAACAGACCCTTGGCAGGCCATTGAGCATCCATGTTCCTCAGCCCAGCTGTTGCCAGACCTTTCGGGCTGACGACCAGGACCATACATTTTGAGTACCTGACGCAGGAGATGGCAATGATATGCTTCTACTTGGCCAGGACCCTTCATTTGTGCAACAGTAGGAATACTCAAGCATGAGTTAGATAAGACAGCTTCCATGAGGCGGGGAGAACCAAAAGGAAAGCACATCCATATAAAAGCCAACATTCAGCCAGCTGATCTCAGGATCCACTTCCCCACAATCATCTGTACAAGTAACAAATGCTGGAATCCCCACCAGCACCTTCTAGTAAGGGGTTCAAAAGTAAGTTAACATAGAAGGAAAAAAAGACTGCACCATGTCAAAGAGTTAATATTCTTCCTATATAAAAAAAATTAGGCAAAGGACATGAAGAAGTAATTCATAAATGAAACACAAATGGCATTTATCTCCACCCCTTCCTAAAATCCTAATGTCAGCAAAGGAACAAAAGCAAGTATAAACACCAAAGGACAAGAGAACTGGAAAGCAGCCTACAAGAGGACAACTCTGACAACAAACTCTTGGATGATGGAAAGCTGTCATGCACGTGTAACTGACTAAAGTGTGAGTGTTCTCTACTCAGCTGAGAGTCTCCGGGGGTGCTCACCAGAACGCCAGAGCCCACTGTGAACAGCCAGAACACTCAGAGGAGAAACTGTGTGTCTCTGAAGACAGGGATGTGGGAGAGGGGCTGCAAAGAGAATTGACTGAAAGCCTAAAATTAGGGACAGCTGGACAACCAGATCCCCTCCCTCTAGGGCTGCACAACCAGGATACTGGCCTCTCCTCAGCAGAAGCCAGGAGAGGCCAGGCTGCAGGCCTCTGGACAGGATGACACTCAGCACAAGAGAGCACAGGTGTTAGCAGGTGCCGTACTGACAAGCCAGTTCTGTACAGTGGGGCCTCCAGCCCCTTGTTCCTCCTGGCTCCCAAGATACCACCCACCCCACCCTGCGGGAGATCAGATCTCACTGTCCCGGGTGAGGTCCACCACTCAACATGCCCTTCCTCCCACACAGGCATCAGGTCACCTTTTAGAGCCTCACTTTTAAATGTGCACGGATATTTGAGGAAAGCCTCTAACAATTTTTCCACTTTACTCAAATAAGCTGGATACCATCTAATCTCACAATACAAAGACTAATATAAATATGTAAAGTGCTTAGACTGTCTTCATTGAAAGACATTATATAATACAAATCTGCTGGCTGACTTACTAAAATACCTTAAAAAGACATTTCTATATTATGCATAGTGACAACTTATTTTCATCCTAACTACATCTGGGCAGAATGATACAGAAGTTCTTTTGCTACAATCACGGGGTAGAATTTTAGCTACAGAGCAGAGGGAGGGAGAAAAGCCAGTGCTTTTCACAGTGCTGTGCTGACTCAGGCATGTCAAAGTGGAGCTTGAAGGGCAGTACAAGCCCATTCTCTTCCAAGGTCAAACCTGTCTGGGCTCAGCTATGCACATGTGGCACAGCTGCTTTTGCTACACAGAATGTCTCAGACCCTCCAGGCACACAATAGAGAATAGCAATTAAGAGAGCAAGCTCCAGAGTCAGACAGCCTTGTGAGTGAGAAGCACGACTGTGCCATTTACTTCCTGGCCATGGTTCAGTAGGACAAGTAACTGAATTCCTGGAAGTGTCAGATTCTGTATGGGTACAATGCATATAAAGTTGAAGTGATCATTAAAGGAGCAACTGGTGATAGGATGGTGGCAGGAGATGACTATGTTATAGCACCTTGTATGGTCAGACACACAAAACTAATCACTCCATAAAAGTTACCTACTGTTGTCATCTAGTAATTGATATAAAACAATCTGGATTCAAATCCTAGCTCTGCCATTTAATAGCAAATTCTTTAACCTCTCTGAGCCTCTGTATCCTGGTCTATAGAATAAAGGGAATGATACCTCTAACAAGAATTTCAACCAATATCTGAGAAAGAAAGTCCAGTTCCAGATGGTTTCACTGCTGAAGTTGATCAAACATTTAAAGAAAGGGAGGGAACACTTCCAAACTAATTGTATGAGGCTAGTATTACCCTCATACCAAAACCAAAGACATAACAAGAAAACTATAGACCATTATCTCTTATGAATACAGATGCAAAAATCCTTAACAAAATACTAGCAACCAAAGCCAGCAATGTAGAAAAAGAATTATGCACTGTGATCCAGCGGGACTTATCCCAAGAATGCAATATTGGTTCAACATCTGAAAATCAATTCATGTAACACATTGTATTAACAGAATAAAAAACAATAATCACACAATCACCTCAGACACAGAAAGAACATTTGAAAAAATCCAACACGCTTTCATGATACAAAACTCAGCAAACTAGGAATAGAAGGGAAAATCCTCAACCCGATAAAGGGCATCCATGAAAATACTACAGCTAACACAATATGCAATGGTGAAGGATGCTTCTCCCTAAGATCAGAAATAAGACAAAGATGTCCACCCTTGCAACTTCTATTCAGGATTGTAATACAGGTTCTAGCCAGGGCAACTAGGCAAGAAAAAGGAATAAAACACATTCAGATTGGAAAAGGAGTAAAGCCATCTCTGAATACAGATGACCTGATCTTATATGTAGAAAATATATATAAGGAATCTATTAAAAGAACTATTAGAACTAATAAGTTCAGTAAGGTTGCAGGATACAAGATCAATATACAAAAATCAATTATATTTCTGTACACTCATAACAATTCAAAAGTGAAATTAAGAAAATAATTCCACTAACAATAGCATCAGAAAGAATAAAATACTTAGGAATAAAACTTAATTAAGGAGGTGTAAGACTTGTACACTGAAAACTACAATGTTGAAAAAAATTAAAGACAACACAAATAAAGGAAAGACATCCCATGCACATACATCAGAAGGCTTAACATTAAGATGGCAATATTCCCCAAACTGATACAGTTCAATGCAATCCCTATCAGAATCCAAGATGAATTCTTTGTAGAAATTGATTCTAAAATTCATATGGAATTACAAGGATCCAAAAATAGACAAACAACCTTGAAAAAGAAGAACAAATTAGGAAGACTAACATTTCCCAATTTCAAAACTTATTACAAAACAACAATAATCAAGGCACTGATACTGAAGCAAGGACAGACATACATATCAGTGGGATGGAATTAAAGTTCAGAAGTAAATTCATATATCTTTGGTCAACTAATTTTCAACAGGGGTGCTAAGACTATTCAACAGGGAAAGAATGGTCTTTTCAGCAAATGGTGCTGGGACAACTGGATAGCATCATGCAAAAGAATGAAGTTAGACCCTTACCTCATACCACATAAATAATTAACTCAAAATAGATCAAAGATCTAGCTATAAGGGCTAAAAAACTATAAAACTCTTAGAAGAAAACATGGGAGGAAATCTTCGTGGTCTTCAATGTGGCACAGGATTCTTAGGTATGACACTAAAAGCACAAGCAACAAAAGAAAAAGTAGATAAACTGGACTCCATCAAAATTTAAACTTTTGTGCTTCAAAGGACACTATCAAGAACGTGAAAAAACAACCCACAGAAGGGGAGAAAAATTGTTGCACATCTTATATCTGATAAGGCACTTGTATCTAGAATACATAAAGAACTTGTATAACCCAATAATAAAAAGATAATAATCCGATTTAAAAATGGATCAAAGGGGAGCTGGGCCCCGTGGCTCATGCCTGTAATCCCAGGGACTTGGAAGGCTAAGGTGGGAGGATCACTTGAGGCAAGGAGTTCAAGACCAGCCTGAGCAACACAGCAAGACCCCATCTCTTAAAAAAAAAAAAAAATGGATCAATGGATTAAAAAAATGGATTCAATAACAAAAACCATTGAATTGTACACTTTAAATGAGTGGATTGTATGGTATATTAATTATATCCCAAAAAATGTTTTTTAAAAGATCTGCAAAGTACTTAGCATAGAATCTGAAAAATAGTACATATTAGCTAATAAATGTTAGCTATTATTATTTAAGAGCACTAATAGGTTTCCCTACCCAGGAGGAAAAACCCAAATCAATTCCATACTGATTATGGGTCAAGAGTACAATTTTCATATAAGAGAACCAGTATCAGTTATAAAGGACCCTTTATAAAATTTTATGTTCTCCCACCTCAGCACGATATTTCTACACTTTGATTTCTTTTCAAGCAAAGAAAAAAATGGGAACTATCCCAAACACAAAACCTCCTTCTTCTTAAGAGAACTGCCTGAATTGTCAAATGGTATTAGTGTTTCACCAATTTAAAAACTGTTCAGCTATAAATTTCCAAATTAAGATGTCACATAATCAAACCCAGAAGTTATTTTATTAGATATCTTGTCCCAAACTGATCAAACAACAAATTAGAGAACTAAAGTGTCCCCCTACCCAGCACTTTGGGAATTTCAGGCAGGAGGATCATCTGATGAGTCAGGAGTTCAAGACCAGCCTGGACAATATGGCAAGACCCCCATGTCTACAAAAAATACAAAAATTAGCTGGGCATGGTAGTACATGCCTGTAATCCCAGCTATTTGGGAGGCTGAAGCAAGAAGATCACTTGAGCCTAGAACTTTAAACTGTGATGACATCACTGCACTCTAGCCCAGATAAGAGAGTGAGATCTTGTCTCCAAAAAAATAAATACTAAATAATTTAAAAATAAAGTTTCTCACTAAAACTAAAGCATTTTAAAAAGGGGTCTAATTCTCAAAAAGAATACATGGTGCTCACTTCAACAACACACATACTAAAAACTTGGAATGATACAGAGAAGATTAGCATAGTCCCTGCACAAAGATGACACACAAATTTGTGAAGCGTTCCATTAAAAAAGAAGAAGAGTAAATGAAAAAAAATCTGAATTAATACAATAGTCACAAAGTCCAATGAAATACTAGGTACAATTCTAAATGTCTTGTCAGAGAATGGAAAAGTTGGATAAGCTGCTTGCTCATTAGGTCTTTCAAGTACAAATTCTTAAAACTGCAAAGGACCTTTTCTTTGCAATGGTAAGATCATCTCAGTAACAAAGAGGAAGATGATGTAGCAATAAGTCATTCATTAAACAAAACAAAGAAATGTTTATAAATTTCAACATAACTTCACTTTAGATGGGAGACAATGCAATGTGGTTTTTAATTTCCACAAAATGTGGAATTAGGCCTTATAAGATGAAATTTATCACTCTACCCATATTTCCAATAAGGCTGGCACTACTTTACCATGGTTTTCATTTCTAGAATGGTTCTCATTATAATAAAAAGTGATACACCTTTGAAGATAATGTGAGAATAGGCTGAGAGCACAGGCTCAACTATGAGATGGTCTCTCTGGGAGTTGGTTGAAACTTCTATCTTAGAAACATGGACAGTTGTCTCCCTGCCCAAGTTTCCAGGTGATTCTAAAGGCCAAACAGGAGAATTAAAGGATACGTCTTGACTATCCAGAAATCATCATGATAAATTTTTAATAAGCAGACAACATACTCCTGTTTTTAGCTTCAAATAAAGAAAATCTAAAAGCAATAACTAAAATTCATAATACTTAAGATTGAAGGAAACAAAAACAATTAAAATTTTCTGTATATGTTGGGTGAACATTTAACCAAGAACAGTAAGAATAAGGTCTACCTCCATGGTTTAAGGATTTATTTTATGTATCAGAAGAAAGTTTGCATTCTTGTAATAAAATTTCCATTTTATAGTCAGTTGATAATCCTCAACCTCTAGGACAGTGTAAAAAAGGCATGCTTCTTATGGTACTACTAAGTCAAGTTATATAGAGAAAATTTATTTCATAGGCCATACAAGAAACATGTTGGGTGTCAGGAGGAAAAAAATGTAGACAAGACAGGGAACTTATACTGTAATGGCACCAAATAAAATACACTCAAAACACCTGAGTAAATGTTACTACTTTTTCTCTATTCTCTCTACCTCCATCAATCTCATAAAAAATGACCACAATTTTGACATTTTCCTGTTTATTTGAGAAGTTATCTGTTTAAAGATTCCAGCAGATGGACTTTTATGGTTCATATGAAAGGAAACACATCCTGCTAGGAACACATTACAGGAAAACCCCTACTAGCAGCAAAATCCTGCTCGGCCCATTTGCTGAGAGCATTCCGGAGCATCAACTACTCCAGGGCTCAGTAGGCTGAGAATGTTCCCTCAGCCAGCAGCAACCACAGGAAGACTCCAAAACGTCCCACTAGACAAAGGACTTGTTCCCTATAAGCTGCTGCTCTTATGGCAGGTACTTTTCAATGTGTAAGAGATGAGATATGTTATTTAATTGAAAAAGGCAAGTAGGATAGCAGATGAAGAGACAAATGTCCTAAACTCAGCTATTAAAATGGCATCGCCAATAGCTGAAAATTCCTTTTAAGAAGTTGGAAATGTAATAATACATAAGCCTACGCAGAATACACATTCATGAGAGAGCAGACACCCAAAGCAAATATGGGAGGTACTCTGATTAAATGCAAAAATTCAACATTCATCCTTTCTGGATATGAGATGGCTGAGCTTTTTTAAATTTTCTCAAATAAAACCCACCATGACACTCCAAGAGTCCACCTAACAAACCACGTTTATACTGCATCCAACTCTTTAACTATGAGATTCATACAGGAGACATTCCAAGAAAAAACATACCTTATTTACCTACTTTAATAGATGCTGGTTTTGAAAAAGGAAGAAAAAAGACCACACGCAACATTTGCTATAAGCACAGCAAAAAAGTCAGATACACGAAAGACCTCCTCATTCACAGCAGCTGCGGCTGAAAGAGATTTCCACTCCCCCGATGACAAGGACTTTTTGAAAAAAATGTTTTTTCTAGAAAAACTGCTGACCACTTAAGACAACTGACTGCAAGTATGGAACAACCTTGATGTTGGCTCAATTATCATGACACCAAGAATGGTAAGAATAAGGGGGAAAAATTCACACTTGCTGTAGCCTTCCAAGTAGTTTCATGTGCTTATCAATCCAGGTAATATGTAAAATGCTGAGAATGAGGCATACCAATAAAATGCATTTTATTTCAATTCAATAACCCTTATCATTTAGTTTTAAAATATTTCTAGGGAGAAAGAGACAAGAAAATGCAAATAAGATCTACCAAGACTCGTCTGGCTCACAGAAGCCTGGAGTGGAGAGGGTTCCAAAGCTCATCACTTCCAGGCCCTTCATTTTTTCAGCCTGGAGACATCATGTGACTCGCCCAAAGCTAAAGAACTTCTAAGAGAAACACATGACCTCCAACCACAAAGTACAGGGCAGTTCAACTTTTCACCCCATGAACTCTCATACTCTTTCAATGATAAATCCTGCATCATACATATATATAATTCAGCTTCCCCACATCAGCCAACAACAGCACTCAGAGCTCTGCCATGGGAGTGCAGCCTAGATAGCCCACATGTCCAGTGGGCCAGTTTGTACAATTTTTAAATATGAAATTGCATTTTTGCCTACACTTTATAAATATAAGTAAAAATGGAAAAATCAAAATACATAAACTCAGCATTCAAATATACTGAGACAAACAACAGAGAGCATTAGTTATGACCAAGGAAGCAAATCTTCTGACTGAAAACTCTTAGGCTTAAGCTGGAGGACTATGTGCTCAATTGTCCAAGAACAGAACATAAAAGAGCATGCATAAACACTAGAAATATATGTGTGTGTGTGTGTGTGTGTACATCAAGGAAGGTATTTAAAGGTGAGGTATAATGAAGAGGTTTTACTTTTTATAGCTTTCTAAGAAAAGAACTCCTACTTTCACATTTTTATAATCTGTATTCATTTTAGGAACTTCTTACAAAGAGAAGTTGGGGACTACCTCACATCAAACATAAGCACTCACTGATGATTTAGAATAGAATGTGAAGCCAAGAAAATGACTGCTGAAAATCGAATCTGACAAAAAATAAATGAGCATCATATAAATAGCAAAACAGCAACACATAAAGAGCCTGAAGACAAAAGATAAAAATCCTAAATCCTCTCACACTTGTATTAAAGAGAGACTCTTTATGAACTAAAAGATAACCTTAATGAGGCTTGTAACTCACTTAAAATATAATAGGAATGACATTACAGAAAATTTGCCATTACTAAAACATGAGATTATAAAGTTTTAGGAGTCATCTCTAGTTCTTCAATGACAGAAATACATATTTTTATTGCAGAGATAATGTGCAAGGACGACATTGCTCGTATCTCCCAATTTTCTTGTTATCATCTGCATCTTTGTAAACACAACCACCTCTCCCCATGCCCAGAGCTTTGAAAAAAGACTGTTAAAGAAACCTCCATCACGAAGACAGAGGCAGGCACTCCCTGCCCCAGAGAACACTGTGGAACCATAGAAAATCCTCTGAGGCTGCAGCCATCTCCCTAAAGTGCACTACAGGAGACTAGACTCAGAAGCTCAACTCCGCATCTGTCTTCAAAGAGTAGAACACAACTCACAGAGCCAAATTAATCTCAAGACATCTCAAACCAATTGCAGAACTTTTACAGACATGAGCGACCTAGCAATCTCACTTAAAAATTAATCCATGAATGTGTTTCGAAATATTCTTTCTATGTTAATGACCTACTTTTCTTATCAACAAATGGTAAAAAGCACACTGTATGACTGTTCAAACCTGCTGAGTCTGTTTTCCACTATTTAGTCAGATGGAGTTTCTCTTGGAATAAAATTTTATTAATTCTTTTGCAATATTCCTATACCAGGAAATGAAATCAGTGGACTCCCAGACCTTAAGGAGTGGGGCATTTTTATGAGAATCTCAAAAGGCTAGTCATAGGCAAAACTAGCAGTGCCGAAAAACAAAATACTCACCTTCAACTGAAGAATCTGTCTTCCCTTTTCAATATCTTATACCTTGGGCAAGCAGGGAGTAAATGGATTAAATGAACATATACTCCTCACGATGTTTCAAAGTAACATCAAGGAAAATCTCTGGCTTGGGTGTCAAGACACGAGTATATCCTGACCTATAAATCCTTTTGGTCCTCTCGTTGTTTGTTCCTTCATATATAAAATGGGATAATTAAAATAAATGATTTTCTGGGGTCCTATCATAATCTGAAGCCTAAGGGTCTACAGGGAATCCTTCTCTCACTGGGATGCAATCTGTATCACCCCCCCCAATAAAACATACACAACTTACTGCAAACTAAATTAGTTACTAGCACTCACAGGGTTATACATATAACACATAAACTCAACTGTGAATGCTGAATAGGTCCTTAATCCCATTTATTTATTCAACAACTATTTATTGAGCTTTGACCTGCCTGGCACCATGTAGATAGTGCAGACACAGCTGAGAGCAAGCAGACCGGGCGCCTACTCTCATGGAGCTTACAGTCTACTGGAGGAGACACACCTTAATCAGACCGCCACACAAACATTAATGTGCTGCTGTGACAAGTGTTGAGATGCAGAAGTACACAAGGTAAACGAGTCAATAATCAGGGGAACAGAACCAGACAAGTGACATTAGGTTGAAATCAAAGAATGAGTACAAGTTAATTGGGCAAAAATAAAAGTGAGTTCCAGCTGGGAGGAACAACGGGTGTAAAGGGTCTGTATCAAGAGCACGGGCTAGTTAGAGGGCACTACTTAGCCAGGAGGGGCAGGAGCCAAAAAAGCTAGGCTAGAAGAGGCTGGGCGGTCAGCAGGGCCCTCCAGGCCATGCTAAGGATTTTATCTTTAAAGTCTGGGGAGCCGTAGGAAATTTCTTAAGTGTGAGTGTGTGACATAATCAGATTTGCATTTAAAAAGATCACCATGAATGTAGCTGGAGATTGGATGTGCAGAAGATCCAATCTGCACATCTGAGAGGAATCAGGGAAGCAAGTTAGGAGGTCACCGCACTTGTCCAGGCCAGAAGTGACAGTCTCAGTGGAAATAGAGACAAATGGATGGAGTCAAAAGACTTGAAGTCAACTGAATTTAAAAGTGTTTTAGATATGGAAGTGCATCAACATTGAGGCCTAATTTTGACTCATGCAGCTAGATGGTTTGTAGGGCCTTCCCTTGAGCTCTTCGGTGCTGAGGAAGACTTACCGCCTCTTAGGAGTAGCTCCGAAGAGCTTTCTCTTTACAAGTAGATATGTGAAGAGTAAAACCCTGGGGAAAATACTTTTAAATATATTTTTTAAAACGTAATTACCTTTTCAGATTAATAACTGGATCTGTGGCTTTAAAATTACAGTACTTTCACCCACAAAGGTGTCCGCAGCTTAAAGGAAAACATATTGAACATGCTTTTGGAAAATGAATCTAACACTGTTTGAAATAAAAAATCTCCCCGTTTCTGGAATTTTCAGGCATCCTATAGAAACAGGAAAACAGAGCTTTTACGGTCTTACTTCACCTTAGGAAAAATCATTTTGTCTGCCAGATCTTTTTTGAAAAAATTACAAACTATTTCATTATCAGCATACCTCTCTTCTAAAGGGAAGGAAAAAAAACATAATATCAGTATCTACAACAGAGTATAAGAAACTGTAAGAATGTAACTCACAGGGGAAAGTGTAGTTACTACCAAATAAATACGGTACCACGACCCGATACCTTTAAAGAAGGTCTCAGCTCTTTAGGAAGAAAACACTACACATCAAATTTCACCAATAAAATGAAAATACCTCCGGGAAATTAGAGACAAATAAATAAAGCCCACTTCAGGAGGAAACATTTAGGCTAGATATTCTGAGAGTGAATACTCTAATACACGAGGCTTTTAGCAGCCTTAGCTAGTAAAACCATAACTCTATCTCAAATCCACTTTCCTTCCAAATTGTATCAAGACTTAAAAAGAACATTATAATTCTTAATTCTCTGTGTTAAATTAATTGAACTGCATAATGGTAACTGAAAGAGAAATTCTCTATTCCTCAAACGAAAGCAGGATGAATCATTTTTAAATGATTTTGAGTAGAATGCCAGCAGAAAGATTGGGGGTTTCCCACTCCTAACACTTTTAAACAACTACATTTATGGTTTGTAGTAATCTCTCAAAACTTCCAGAAATCTCTCTCTCTCACACACACACACACACACACACACACAAATGCAATTATAAAACTCATTTTTTGTGACCACTTATAACATCACTAATAGGATATAAACCAAAGCCTACAATTTTTCAAACTATAATATGTATAAATGAACTCCTAAATGATGAGATCATTTAACAGTTGAAATGGTACACAATTCACCCTATCTTAATTTACTCAGTCCTTGTCAAATTCTCAAGTCAAATGAATTCTCAACACATTAAATCCTTGGGGCTCCAGGCGTCACTCAAATGCCCCAAGACCTGTCCTAAGATTCCTCTGGGGCTGGGCCTGGAACCCCCAATAGGTCCACTGTGGACAAACTTCCACTTCCTCCTCTAGGGAGGACTTGGTGCCATGACACTTTCTAGTCAATCAGCACATCAAAGGACAAGAAACTCAAGAAGACAAAGACAATAAAGGGAAACTCAGCTTTTTCAATGGCTACCTTAACTTTAAATCCTCACTTTGATACAAATTATGGTTCTTCCCATATCTATTTTGATTGACAAAAACTCTCAGATGAAAGCTTCCTTAGGATGCTACCTCATTGATTCTAAAGTCAAACTTGCTAACCAGAGCTACAAAAAAAAGCCATAAGAACCTCATGCTACCAATATTTTCAATTTATTCAAGAAGTCAGTGAAATAAATTTGCAATAAACTACCAAAATGTAATGTCATCATGCTTTTTATTAGAATTTATGCTTTAAATAACCAAAACTCCAACATTTGCTTTACAAATAAAACACGCTTCAATAAATAAGTATATGTGTGTGTATGTATATACAGGGTGTCCCAAAAGTTGCCATACATAGGGAAAATGGGAAATTGTAGCTAAAGTTACCTTTATTTACGAAATATGCATTCCAAAATTTTATAAAATTTTTCCTTTGTGTACATATGCACATACATATATATATGCACATAGACACAAACACCTTGCTAACCTTTTTATTTTTTTCTTTTTAGAGACAGGGTCTCACTCTGTCACCCAGGCAAGAGTGTAGTACACGATTATAGCTCATAGCAACCTCAAACTCCTGGGCTCAAGTGATCCTCCCGCCTCAGCCTCCCAAATAGCTAGGACTACAGGCACATGCCACCATGCTCAGCTAATTTTTTTTCTTTTTTTACTTTTGTACAGACAGGTTCTGGCTACGTTGCCCAGGTGGTCTCAAAACTCCTGGGCTCGTGCAATCCTCCTTTCTCAGCCTCCCAAAGGATTACAGGCATGCGCTACTGGGCCTGGCTTAAAATTATGAGGTTCGCTTATAATTTTTAAAATACATTTTTCATAAATATTTTTAACCCTGGAAACACAGAGAATGTATCCTATCATCAGATAATTTAATAAGCACATATTTACAATTAGTAGTCCTTTTACATCATAGAAAACTTCTTTATTCCTTTCAGGTTCTAGGAAAGTGAAAAGACTGATAATCTCTATCACAAGTGTATTAAGCAAAATTAAAATTCAATTATTCAGACTAACATTTATTGAGCACCTACTGTGTGCTGGGCAGTATGCTAGGCAATGGAGGCACAAAAAAATGTAAGACATTCTCTGCCTTTAAGGAATGTGAAATATAGTGGTATTGGTGGTCACATTCACAAACTAGGAAATAATTCTATCCTTATTGTTTAATTTCTACTTATTTAACCCAAAATGTAATTAGTATTAGCACAGAAATCACTAACACTAATGACACCCACAATTACATTTTCATCTACCTTGCTAACTCCATAACCAAACTATACTTACATTTTACTCTAACATATTGCATAAATGTACTTTTTATTATCATGACTTTCCATAGTCCAGGCCACCCTACCTACCCATCTTAACACTACTCTTCCCCAGTTACACCTGTTCTGCGTCAGCCTAGGACTATCATGCTCACCGTTGGGCAGGGTCCCACTCTCAGTGTCCCATAGCCACTGACTCTCCAACGCCTGTCCCCTGAATTCCCACAGACCCTCACAGTCGATACCGCAGAATTCAGCATCAAAGAGTCATTCACTTGAGGGCTAGAGGAAACTTCTAATGTATTTTTTAAACTTTTACATATTTTTTAAGTAAATTAAAACATTAAGCTTCCTACAAGAGATTTTGTGAATAAGAATTTTTTAATGAAACCAGAAAATGCAATCCTTATTACACTGCACATCATGAAATGTTTGAATGAGGAGAGTTCTTTGAAACCAGGCAGTCCAAAACCTTCACAGAGGCATCAACAAAAAAGAGAAGTCAATTATTTCCCACTGCTTGATGAAAAAAAGTGCTGTTAAGTTGTTTTTTTGTTTGTTTTTTGTTTTTGACAAGGTCTCACTCTGTCATTGAGGCTGGAGTGGAGTGGCACCATCATAGCTCACTGCAGTCTCAAACTCCTGGGCTCAAGCAATCCTCCTGCCTCAGCCTCCCGAGTAGCAGGGACTACAGGTGCACACCACCACGCCAGGCTAATTTTTAAATTTTTTTTGTAGAGATGGGGGGGGGTCTCACTATGTCATCCAGGCTGGTCTTAAACTCCTGGGCTCAAGCAATCCTTCAACCTTGATCTCCCAAAATGCTAGGAATTATAGGTATGAGCTACCACACCTGGCCATTCTTTGGTAAGTTTATAAAAGAACAGAAAAATAGATGGGGACCAGTGCCTAGCTCTGGCCCGTACAAGCTGCCCTAATTTACAACCATTACCCTGCCCTGATCTGCTTCCCAAAGGTCACAGAAACCAAGCCACTGTGCTTAAAACCTAAGACCCCAAATGGAAAAGAAAAAAAGGAATCATGAATAGTTTAAAAAAAAATTAGCAGAGTCACTGTTTTATAGATAACAGGAAGAATCTTTCAAAAGCAGGCAGGGCTTTTTCCTGATTCAGGTGTCAGGGGTGGCCTCCCTATATGAGCTCTGCCTGACCCCACATGCCTCCATGCAACTTTCCCCTTGAAGCCTTGCCACAACTGACTGAATGCAAAAATTTCAGAGACAATCCATTTAGCAGTAAGGAAACTCCTTTTAAAAAACATTAATCTTGTACCTCTAAAAGGATTAAAGGACGTGAGTGAAACAATATAAATAAAGCCCATAGCTGTCCTAACACTGAATAACAGTGGTCGTCTAGTACCAGCTGTGATCACATATGCACACAATAGTGGAAATGAACTTGAACCATGTGCTTTGCTACTACTATTTAAAGGAGATCAGCTTAACCAGAGGAGTAGAAGTTTCAAATTAAAAGAGATACCAAGGAGGAGGGAGAACTTGGAGGGCCAGCACAGATCTGGAGGGCTGGTGTGGCCTGAGGCCTCTGAATGCCACATAGCCTGCAAAGCGAGGCACTTGAGGGGTGGAACATGGGTCCTTATTTCACTTTCACGTGACTACCAGCTCCCAAGATCCAGAATTCTACTATCACCATTAACAATTTAAAAAACTGTGCTGTTTTTAAACAGATTCTTTCAGTCTCGGCTGGGAACTTAACCACCACTTATAATGCTGACTCTACATAAAAAATGCCACGTGAGTTCTAAATAACCGAGTTAGACTCTGGAACACAACACCCAGTCCTGAGGTGGGCTGGGGACCAAATGCACACACTGCCTCCAAAACAGAAATTGCATTTGGGCTCTCATTCACTTTCAGAGAAACACGTGGTTCACAACTTTTCTTTGCAGGTACAATATGTTATGTGTTCTACCTGACAGTGTAATTCGGCCCAGTGCATTCAATACATTGCCATAGTATGTGAGAAGATCAAACTGGCAGTCCTAGGGAGAGAGAAAAAAAGACTTCCAACTTACCTTTGCCTACAGTAGCTCTGTAAAGCAATAGTGGCCCACATAAGAGAGAGCCTAAAGGACAGTTACTCTATTTCTAAAACAGACAACATGTATCTTATTAAATATCACCCCAAAGAGCTGTGGCCAAACCTCGTTGGCTCCAGTCTCTCTCTTGCTTGCCAAGAAAAACTAGGATGACAATGTTAAGCTAAAGATACTACTAACCACAAAATTAATTCACCATCTAGCTTGTAAAGTGACTAGTCTCCTAATAAATCTCTCTGCTTAGCAGAGATGATCGCTCGAGTTCACATGTGTTCCTTAGTCACCACTCAGGCAGCATTTGAGCTTTTATAAATCAGTCTCAATTCTTTAAGTTCCTAAGAATGAAAGGAATTAGAATCTTTAACTAGAAAAGAATGCTTGACCATTATGAAAAGGAATTTAAGTATCTTTCATGTGAAGTAAGCAAATAATGGTGATTAAACATTTGTCATAAGGAGGGGGTGCTTGTGAATTTTGTTAAGCACCCCTACAATGCCAAGAGTGGAAAATACACCCCAAGGCTTCACTCTCCCAACACTTCCCTTCCCACGTGTCTACTATGGTCTCTCGTGAAACCGAAAAACTACAGCTTTGTTCATTCAGAATGAAGGCCTCAGCAGTCGTTGGGACATGGGGACACATACCCAATTCCACAATGGAGCAAGAAAGGCTCTTACACCAAACTACCATGTGACCAGACTTGCAGTCTGCCTTGGTTCCCCAGAGACAGAATGACCACACTGTGAAGCAATGATCAACATCTGCTAATCTGAAATGGTTTTCACTATGACTATTACAATCTGTATAGTTCCAGTACTGGACTTGTGTTGTTCCTGTCCAAACTCACACACAGGTAGCCTACCAGTGCCGAGTTTTCTGGCAAGAAAGACACAATGCACCTTTGCAAAAATAACTGGTCTTCCAAACACTCAAGACAAATCCTTAAAATTGCTGATTACTAATGGTCAGATTGTAAGACTGAGGAAATAAAAAGGGATCAATAAAAGATTGCCAAGGAACTTTACATTAAAACTAGAAAATCAAGACTACCAAAGGCTTAGCTAAGAAATTGCATGTATTTTCAAATTTCCCAAAAATGCATCTAAAAAGCCTCTTGAAATGCAGGGCCAAGTTTCCCAGTTTAATACATGCGCAACCTGAATATGTGCAAAAAAATAAAAACAACAACAACACAGGTACTAGCTACCATTGTGGTGATGAACTGAAGAGATAAACCCTGTGAACAGGCTCAGTTTGCAGATCTGGCAAAAGACCACGGTGAAAGGTGAAGAGAATGGAACTGCTGCACTGGGTCAAAGACTAAAAGGGAAAGCCATGTCAGATTCACACTGCTTGAAAAAAAATACACACTATACAATACATCTACATTACCAACTATAAAAATGAATTCACACTACAAATGAAATGAGGTGGAGGTGGGTTGAGGGGAAGGAAGGAAGGGACAGTTATGTTCCTGATCTTGGGCAAGTCCCTCAAGCTCCTGTGACCACAGTCCCCCATCCATCTGTAACACGAGGTGCTCAGCGCTTCCTGCTCTGGCTGTGATTCAGACTCACCAGGGAGCTCAGGGCCCGGCAGCCATATTCATAAAGGTCGACAGCTGATCCTCACGGACCGTCAGCAATGAGGACTTGAGGACTTCTGGACCTGAGAAATAAATAATCTCCCAGACGCCCCTAAAATGGTATGTTCTTTAAAAAGTGATGAAATACTGGTGCTAACTACGATCCATCATTCATAATTTTTAAAAAAGAAATGTAGATCATTGCACGTCCAAAGGGGAAAAAAATAAATTTGTATTGTGAAGTTACTGCCTTCAGTTATATAATACATAGACCTTTCTACTCCTATTTATATTCCAGTTTCTCTCTTTCACAATCACCTTTGCATTGTTTTAATTTCTCACTACTGCACCAAACAGAACTGATTTTTGTTATTAATGTAAGATTCAAATGACAGACCTAATTTCACATCCCATGAAACTACAGAGGCTCTCTTCCCACACAGAATGTTACACTTTATCACAACACTGCCAGTCACATTATAACCAGATGACTATCTCAAGCACTGCTGTGTAATCTCCTTCCAAACTCTAAAATGATCAATCTTTTGCCAGGAACTAAACCCTTTTCCTTAAAATAGACAGACAGACAGGCAGACAGACAGACAGACTGAATACATAAAGCCTGAATAAGGGAAGCTTATCTGAATAGACATTTCCAATTCAGACAGATGCAAAAACACTGCCTCATTTTTAACACCATGTTCTCATCCTAAAATTAGACATTATTTTCCCTCTTCAGTGACTCAACTGTGACTCAAAGCGTAAAATCCTCAGGTGGGAGTGGGAACTCATACCTTAATAGCTTACCATCAGCAGTAAAATGTATTAAACGTACTCTATTTGATTCTCCCCAGTTCCATTCATTAACAGACCTTTCAGAGTGAAGAGCAAGGGAACAGGAGTGTACTCGGCATCTACTCTGCATTGGGCACTTTCCATACTTTTCCTCATTTAATCTTGACAATGACCCTCTAAAGTAGCCATTAGCATCAGCATACTACAGAAGAGGAAAATGAGGCTCAGGGAGGTGAGGTACCTGGTGAAGTCACAGCTAGTGAGAAGTAGAGCCCAGAGTGAAACCCAGCTCCGTGTGGCTCTAAAGGCCTGCACCTTCACAGCCTCGGTTCCCCCAAACACAAAATTCTCTCAGAGCAAGAAACTATGTAAGGTAGTCATAGTTCACTCAGCCTAATTAGACAAACAAGAAATTTGAAATTTATTTTTCTTCTTCTCTTCTTTACTACCTTGCTACAATTCAACCTTTAATGAACACAAAAGAAGAAAATGTACCCCAAAATGGCCAACTGGTTTCTCCTAATTCTCAGAAGATGCTAAGTGAAATATTTTATGAATAACTAAAGCATTAAAAATGAACATAACACAAAATATAACTAAGGAATACTAACTTGAGTCAGATGCTCCGAGAGAATGAAAACAAGTACATGCCCTTAAAATCCAATTTGCAACCATTCTCATGCGTGCACAGGGGAAGTTCCAGTACTGACTGACCCAAGACCAGTAGGGCTGGCCTGCATGCATTTGGTGTGGCTAAATCATACCAAACTAAATGTGCTCCCTGGCCATCTGCCCTACTTAGAAGGCTGTGCGCCAGTCATTACTGTTCATTAGGAAGAAAGAACCTGGATGAGAATGTTCTGCCCTTGAGGAAAAATGTTTTAAACACTTGGTTTTACATCTGAGCACTTTTTTGGTAAGAGCTAGACTTGGATGCCAGAAAGGCAGAAGGGAATTACCCCTGCCCTTTGTGTTATTTTAATATAATCAATAAAGATGTTAATAATAATCAGAGAAACCCACTGACCTCAGAATCTTTCCAGTTAACTTCAATAAATAATTATTCATTCAGCAAATATCCAAAAGGCACTGGTGACCAAACTGTGAATAAGAAAATTTAAGTCTGCCTTCCAAGAAGTTCTCTGTTGCCTTCTGCCTTCAAGGGAAAGGCAGCTTTCAGACTGTAAACTCAAATTCAGTCACAATAGCAGACAACAGCGATGAATGTACGATCCATGAGGACAGGGACAAAGTCTGGCTGTGTGGAGGAGAAGTTTTCATGGAGGAAAAGCCTCATGACCTGAATCCCAAAGGACAAGTGGGATTCAGAAAGTGGAAAGGAGGTGGAGTAATGAGCTCATCACAGATTTGAAAGCTGGGACGTTTCAGGGAGTGGCACCTGAGATGAAGACATCGGAAGGGGAACAGTGAGAGATAAAGCAGGCTGAAATCAGACATGCCTTAATCCACAACCACATTAAGAAGTCTGAACTTTATTTCATGAACAATGGGGTGTAAGCCACCAGGGGATCTGAACGGGCCAATGACATGTTCCCTGATGAACCATTTTTGATCTATAGCCTATCTTAAAGTGAATTAACTCAAACTTTTCCCTCACCCTTTCACATTTGGCTTTTCATTTTTATAACCAAAATACTGATGAGATATGGTTTAAGGTCTAAATAATTTGTAACTAGTAAGATTCCATTATGCAAAAATTGGACATCATCAAAATTTAAAGTGTTTGTGCTTCAAAGGGAACACCATCAAGAAAATGAAAAGGCTACTCACAGAATGGGTGAAAACTTTTGCAAATCATGTATCTGACAAGGTACTTGTATCTAGAATATATAAAGTCTTAAAATGACAACCCATTAAAAATGGGCAAAGCACAGGGGAATGGACACACTTGAAGTTCTGACTCGGGGATGGGTCGGGGCATGGGCAATATACATAACCTGAACTTTTGTACCCCCATAATAAGCTGAAATAGAAAAAAAAAATGGGCAAAGCATTTTGAACAGACATTTTGCCAAAGATTAGATATACAAATGTCCACTAATTTAATGAAAAAATGCTCTACATCATTAGCCATTAGGAAAATGTAAAAACCATAATGAGATACCACTAGGATGGCTAGAATCAAATAGAGAATAACAAGTTGGTGAGAATATGGAGAATATGGAGAAATTGGAACCGTCAAACACTGTTGGTGAAAATTATAAAATGGCGCAGCTGCTTTGGAAACAGTCTGGCAGTTCCTCCAACAGTCAAACACAGAGTTACCATATGATCCAGCAATTCCACTCCCAGGTATATACTCAAGAGAAATGAAAACATGTGTTCGTAGCATTGTTCATAAAAGCCAAAAAAGGGAAATACCCAAATGCTCATCAACTAATGAACGATAAACAAAAAACAATATATCCATACAATGGAATATTATTTGACCATAAAAAAGAATGAAGTACTATATATACGACATACATAAACCTTGAAAACATGCTAAGTAAAAGAAAGAAGTGAGACACAAAGACCATATATTGTATGATTCCATTTATATGAAATGTCCAAAATAGGTAAATCCATAGAGAAAGCAAATTAGTGGTTGCCTAGTGCTGGCGAGGGAAGGGTATGGTGAGGCGGTACTGCTAACGGGATGGGGTTTCTTTTTGAGGATGATGAAAATGTTCTAAAATTAATTGTAGTGATGGCTGCACAACTCAGTGAATACTGTATACTAAAGACCACTGAGTTGTACACTTTTTAAGATTGATTGATTGAGACAGAGTCTTGCTCAAGAGATCCTCCTGCCTCAGCCTCCCAAGTAGCTGGGACTACAGGCATGTGCCACCATGCCTGACTAATTTTTCTATTTTTTTGTAGAGATAGGGGCTCGCTCTTGCTTAGAGTAAGTCTAAACTTACTCTAAGTAGTAGCTGGGATTACTCACTCTTGCTCAGGCTGGTCTCGAACTCCTGACCTCAAGTGATCCTCCTGCCTCAGCCTCCCAGAGTGCTAAGATTATAGGAGTAAGCCATCACATCCGGCCTGAACTATACACTTTAAATGGGTGAATTATATGGTACATGAATTATATCTCAATAAAGCTGTTATAAAACAAAAAAATATTCCATTATGCACTGCTGAAATACAAAGTGTGTGCTCAGGAAGGAGTATAGAATCTTGTTCACTCACTTTAAAGGATCTGAACTAGGGCAATGAAAACCCAGAGAGATTCTATTACTTAACATTCTAGGTACTAGGTCATATTGAAATATTCATGAAGAATTCCATGTTTAATACAGAAAAGGGATCTTAAGTTTAAAAAGACATAGAAGTGTCAGAAAAGAGCTTTCAAAACTTAGGGATAGGATAACACAGGGAAGTCATTAAATGGAAAACCAGCCTAAGAGGTTATACCATATAGATTTGTACTCTGAATACGAAAGTAGTACTCAAATTTATTATTGCTCCACTCCTGAAGAGAGGTCAAAGGTAAAACAGCCTAATTAATAATGTTTCTAAAGTACCAGGGTGTGACAAATCCAAATATTAAGAAATGAATATTTTGCCATCATAAAAAACTGAATTTTCCACATTCCCACTTATATTAACTATTAATAAGAACTGATAATTTATCCTTTGGAACATTCCATCTCATAGGCATTAGAGTCACTCTCCTCCTCATGGTTGGAGTGGATCCCAGAAGTGACGGATGCGTTAAACATAAAACTTATATCAAAAAAACCCAACAGTGTTTAAAAATTGTTATTCACTGATGCTGAATCTCATCTTAAACTACACATAAACAGACATAAATGCTGATTAGCACAATCTGCAGGCAAAGTAACAAATGATCGTAAAAAATTCAATATTGTGTGCGGTGATGTTTCATTGGTATGTATCTATTCATCAGGCTTTAATGTACCTTCCACAAGTAATCAAAAACAAATGTGAACAAGATATGTTCCAATTTGTCAAAAAGGCGTGTACCTGACCTTTATACCAAATCTTCGTTTAATCCACAGTACACATGACTATCATCTACTATAAAACACTACAGGGCCGGGCGCGATGGCTCACGCCTGTAATCCTAGTACTCCGGGAGGCCGAGGTGGGAGGATTCCTTGAGTTCAGTTTGAGACCAGCCTGAGCAAGAGTGAGACCCCTTCTCTATTAAAAATACAAAAAATTAGCCAGGCGTGGTAGTGCAAGTCTGTAGTCCCAGCTACTCAGGGGGCTGAGGCAGGAGGATCCCTTGAGCCCAGGAGCTGGAAGTTGCTGTGAGCTAGGCTGACGCCACAGCACTCTAGCCAGGGTGACAGAGCATGACTGTCTAAAAAAAAAAAAAAAAAATACATATATATATATATAAACACTGCACTTCAAGACCTAAGTAAGGTACAATTCTCAGTTTTATTTCACTTTTTCTCTATTTATTTATGCAATCTCTCACACCCATTTACTACTTAAGGCTTCATATCTAAACATTATGACTAAAGTCAAAAAAAAAAAAAAAAGTTTCCTTAAATCAGTCTTCTAAAATGTATAGAATCAAGTCCAAAATAGACTTTGTGCATTTCTTCAGTTTTACAGGGAATGCAGAAAGTGAATTAATATTAAACAGATATCTATTTGCCTTCACAATTGAACAGACGGTACAAAGCAACTGCTTATACTTAATCATGTTTCTGTCTATTCTAGCAGGCCCTAGTGTCAGGAGAACGTTCTGCCAGATAAGGACAATGAGATGCATTATTATATAGAGTGACTAAGAGCCCTACAAGTACTGTTTTAGAATGTAATCCCAGGCAGGAAGGCTGTGGTAACACAGCCCAATATCTTGTAATAACTATTTCCCCAAAAGTGAATATATTTGCCACCCAGTACCAGTTTATAAACACGCACTACATTCAGTTCTTCTAAAATGTCTTATAGGAAGGAAAAGCCTTTGTATCTTGCTATCCCTGGGGAGATGAACAACTTGCAATTTGCTTCTCACTCTGAATCCCACGTTTGTAACATGTAGAGCAAGCACTTCAGACACCACAAAACAAGGGCAGCCTACATTAAGGCCAAATATAGGATGTGATTCTAAACCATGAGGCAGTAAAGCCTACGATTCCTTTTCCAGCGTTCAAAATCCTTTTAACACTCCCAAAAAAGGATGGCAGGGCCAGCGCCTCCCTCCAAGAGGAAGCCCCTTTCTTCTCGGCTCTCCCCGAAGCCTGCCACTTCCCCCAACACATTCAAATCATTTGAGAGACGGAGCTGGTGAGCGAGCGCCTGTGGGGACAGGCGGGAGAGCTTGGTTCCTGCATTTCCACCCTCAACATCTGACCTCATCCTCAGTCATTTAGGCGCAGCGGAACCCCACCTGCACCTAGCTCCTTTTTCCTGCGTCCCTCTCCAGCTGCCCCGCTATTAGGAGAACACATCTCTGAATCACCCCGTTCACTCGGACGCCCCAGGCCCCCCGACCCTGCAGCGTTCCTGCTTCGCTCTTCCTCGCCCAACCCCCCCGCCACTCCCAGCCCTCTGCTCCCTCGGCCGGGCTCAGCCTCTTCCCAGGCCGCCCCCACCCACATTACTCCAGCTCCAGCCCTGCCCCGCCCTCAACCTAGACCTTCGGGGCCCAGAGCTGGCCTCGCACCCAAAGCCAGGCAACCCCTTAACGCCAAGCAGCCGCCCTCGCCCCTCCCAACGCAGGGCCCAGCTCGCCCCGGCCCCACGTGAGCCCGGCCCCTGCCCACCCCTCACCCACTCGCTCCCTAGGGCGACTCAAACCCCGCCCCCAGGCCTGGCGCCCCCGGGCTCTGCGCCCCAGACTCAAGCAGCCTCTCCTCACCCAACCAGGCGGTCCCTGGTCCCGAAAAACCTTGCTTGGGCAGCCGCGTCCCCCGCGACTCCTCACCCGGCCAGGAGGGGTCCGGACCTCTAAGACCCTACTCTGGGCAGCCGCCTCCTCACAGGGACCCCGCTTCACTCTCCCCAGGCCACCTGGTTCTGTCCCCAGCTCCCCTACCCCCGAGACCCCGAGCCTCCGGCAGCAGCCCGCAACCCTAGCCCCTGCACACCGGCCCAGGGGTCCGCGCCCCGCGCGCCAGCCCCAGCCCTCTCCCCTACCCGACCCTGCCCCTCGCCCCGCCGGCTCCTGTCAGCGGGCGCTGCCACACGCTGAGAGGACAGGTCCGCCCGCCCGGCTCGCTCCCGAGCGGCCCCGCCGAGCGCGCGCCGCTCACCAGGGCCGAGGTGCCTGAGGCGCCGCCGCCGCCGCCGAAGTCCCCGCTGCAAAGCCGGGCGAAGCCTCCAACCGCTGCCGCCTCCCGCCTGGCACTGAGCGCCGCGCGGGGGAGGGGCGCGGGCAGCCGCCCCCGCCCCCGCCGCCGCGCGCAGGCCCCGCCCCCGCGCCGCGCCGCGCCCAACCAGGGCCGCCGGGCCGCGCCGCGCCACGCCCACTTCCGGGAGGGGAAGCCCGCTTCCCACTCGACGCTCCACGCCTCGCCCTCCCTAGCGCCCCTCTGGTCGCGCCGAGGGATGCAGGTGGGCCGAGGGGGAGGGCGGTGCCCCAGCGCACGCCCCGCTCTCCAGTCATCTGAGTGGCCGGACGGCCACGCCCCCAGGAGCCGCCGGCCACGCCCACCGCTGCTTAGAACTTGCAGCTGGGTTCTTAGAGCTCCGCCTACCGACCCGCTTGGCTCGGCGAGCCACAGCCCCTGGCTCCGCGAAGATTCCCCCGAGTCCCTTAAAACCGGAACATCGGCTCCCCTGAGTCCCGCCCACCGCCCACCCAAGCCCTGAAGCCCGCCTCCCAGCTCCCTGAGCCCAGCTCCCCGCCCAATTCCGCTTCAGAACTGGCCCATAGGCGCCGCAAAACCCCGCCCAGATGCCAGAAGCCCCGCCCAGGGACCCTCGATCCTATTGGCAGCATCTTAGGCCCCGCCCACTGTCTAAACGCTTCAACTCCAAGTCCCGCCCCGAATTCGCGAATCCCCGCCTCTGGCTTTCGAAGCTCCGCCCCTGCCCGGTCTCACCCTGCCACTACCACCTCTGGGGACTCCCGACGTTCCATCCCTGCCTGTACGTTCCTAGTGCAGGGCGGCCTCCCCTGGGCTGGGCCACACTCACGTGACCCCAGCAGCGACGCAAACATGGCCCGTGATTGACCCCATTTCACAGGTGAGGAAATGGAAACTGCAAAGTCCCTCCCTTCCTTTCCCTGGCCAAAGTCCCTCTATAACTGGGCGTCCCAGGCCTGAGACTCAGCCCGGGATTCCAGTCCCAGATCTGCTGCCGTCAGACAGTGTGACTTGGGGCGGTTCCTTCTGGAACTGGGCCTGAGATTCCTAATCTTCATCCTGAAGAAGTTGTCGTGTTGATATCCAGAGCCCCTTCCTGAACTACCAAGCTCAGAAATACAAAGATTTGGGGAAACTGGGCCTGGGGAACTGAATTAACAAGGCAGGCAGCAAGGCATCTTTGCAAGTCACAGGGGGATTTTTCATTTTAAGCATGAGTCTCAGTCTCAGAAATGTGTGTTATGTAAATCAAGGTCCACCTGAACTAAAATAGCTATCACAGCAAATGACTTATCCTCTCTAAGGTTCAGTTTGTCTCTGAAATAGGAATAATAGGAACACCTCCTCACAGAGTTCCATGAGACCATGTTAGTATTGCACTTAGAAGGGTGCCTGGCTTGTGATAAACCCTCAGCAGATGCTGCCTGTTGCTGCTACTGCCCTGACTCCACAGTATGAAAGGATGGGTTTCATTTTGCCTTCAAAGCAGCCACGCCTAATGGGAGGGACTCAGCACCCTTTCTGCAGCAAGGTTTGCCACTCACTTCATTTAAATGACATAGACGAATGTGTTAAAGCACCCAGTGCAGTGCCTGCCATATGGCGATGCTGAAAAACAATTCACTATTATTACGATTCCCATCTTTAAACAAGGGCATTGAGAGCAGTGGGTTCCGCACCGTTTGGGGAAATTGAAGGTTGATAAAGTGCTTTGCATTGCAACTGGGAACCACCGAATAAATGACTTACTTTTGGAAACAGATTATAGCTAACATTTATCCATCACTTATATATGCCAGGCACTATCTGAGTGCTTTACATGCAGAATCTCCTGAAATCCCTCAATAATCCTGTGGCCATAGAAAGAATTCTTAATCCCTACCTACAAAGGTGAAGAAACTGAGACTCAAAGAAGTGAAATTACTTGCCCAAGTCACACGGCTTAAACCAGGTAAAACCCACATCTGTCTAACTGCAGAACCTACACTCCTGGCCAGTTAGTCCTTACACTAAAGTGCCTCCGTGGCAGCAAGAGAGAATAGAAAAACCAAGGACTTTAGATTCTGACAGACCTGGGTTCAAATTCAGGATCCACCTCTTCCTGTGTGACATTGGGTAAGTCATTTCTGCTTTCTGAGCCCTACTCTCCTGGTGGGGGTCATGTAAATGCTTATTTCAGGGAGTGGTTTTGAAGATTCAGGAGTTCAGATTCAATGAATTAAGACATGGCAAAGTTCCCAGCACACAGCAGCTGCTTAAAACATGGTGATTCCCTTCCTCCAGTTCTTTAAATGATGAAATTAGAAGTAAAGTTTCCCATGACACCACTTCCCCCCACCAGATGACACCACCATAAAGCAACCGTGCAATATGCTGAGAAAGAAAGATTCCAAGGTCTTCACCTTCCAGCTGCTTGTTTCGGTTCCTAGTTTTATCCCTGAGTTGGGGGAGCTGATTCTTTCACAGATGCATCCAAAAGCAGAAGCAATGCCACTTCACCTTACCCAACACCTGCCCCAAATGTGCTCAGCTGAGAACTGCTACTCCCAGAAACAGCAGGAAAAATGCATAACCCTTTGCTGGAAGCAAAATCCTCATTTCCCTGTTCTTGAATCTCCAGCCACCCCTTTGTGGGCCTGAAGGAAACCTTGGCTCTTTCCAATCTGGTCCTAAATGAAGGGATTCAGGTTCAGGTAAGATCAGGTAAGATGCTGGATTTGAGAGTCTCTATCTCTCTTTTTTTTTTCTTTTGTGTGTATGTATGTGAGACAGGGTTTCCCTCTGTTGCCTGTGCTAGAATGCAGTGGCATCATCGTAGCTTACTGCAACCTCAGACTCTTGGACTCAAGCAACCCTCCTGCCTCAGCCTCCCAAGTAGCTGCGACTACAAGTGTGTGCCACCACGCCTATGTAAGTTTTCTATTTTTTGTAGAGATGATGTCGCTTAGGCTGGTCTTAAACTCCTGGCCTCAAGTGATCCTTCCACCTTGACCTCCCAGAGTGCTGGGATTACAGATGTGAGTCACCACACTCAGCCTGAGACTCTTTCCCTGTTCTCAAAAGCTGGTGATTTCTAAAGTGGCCTAAGGCAGATGTTAGATGGAGAGGAATTTAATGTTCAGGAAAAATAAGAGTGATTCTAGGCGCTACCTGATACAGGTGCTCGCTTATGTATGAAGAAGAAAAAACAGTGGGGGCTGCATCCGGAGGCTCCTTAGCACATCATTTTTCTGGCTTCTCTCAATACCAAATGTGGACATTAGTTTTAGGTTGCCAGGGTAACCTGGAAGCTAAGTGAATTAGCCCCATGGAAGCATTAATAATAATAGTATTAAATAAATGAGACTGGAAGCCCTTAGAGTAATCTCAGTAGTCAAGACCCCTAATTGAGTGACAGAAGAGGACAAAGCCTGGGGAATATTAAAATTCACCCTACATTGATAAATCCTGATTCTCAAATAGGGACTGGAAAAGTGCTGAATAATTGACCAGCTACTGACAGATGCCTTTTTTTTATTTAAAACTTTTATTTTGAGATAATTATAGATTCACATGCTGCTATAAGAAATAATACAAAGAGATCACGTGTACCCTTTACTCAGTTTCCCCCAATAGTAACATCTTGCAAAACTGTAGTACATTATAAGCTGGATATTGACATTGATACAGTCAAGATACAAGGTATTTCCATCACCACCAGGACCCTTCATGTTGCCCTTTTATAGCCACACCCACTTCCATCCTGCACCCACCCTCTCCTTAACCCCTGGCAACCACTCATCTGCTCTACATTTCTATAATTGTGTCATTTCAAGAATGTGATATAAATGTAACTTTTGAGGACTGGCTTTTTTCACCCAGCGTAAATCTCTGTTGCATGTATGAATACTTTGTTCCTTGTTGTTGCTGAGTACGGTTCCATAGTGTGGCTATACCACAGATGCTTGAACCATTCACCCATTGAAGGACATCTGAGTTGTTTGTTGTTTCCAGTTTGGGGTCATTATCAATAAAGCTGCTATAAACATTATAATCATTCATGTATGGGTTTTTGCGTAAACGTAAGTCTTCATTTCTCTGTGAAAAGTGACCAGGGGTATAACTGCTGAGTTATGTGGTAGTTACATGTTTAGTTTTTAAGAAACTGCCAAACTGTTCTGCAGAGTGACTATACCATTTTCCATCCCCACCTACCAGCAATCTGTGAGTGATCCAGTTTCTTTGCATCTTTGCCAGCATTTGGTGTTGTCACTGTTTTTTATTTTAGCCATTCTCATAGGTATATTGTGGCATCTCATTGTGGTTTTAGTTTGCATTTTCCTGATAACTAATGATGTTACAAATATTCTCCTATCTTATTTGCTGTTTGTATGTCTCTTAGTGTCTTTTGCCCATTTTCTTTTTTTTTTTTTTTTAGGACATTTCTTTTTTTTTTTTTTTTTTTTTTTTTTTTGAGACAGAGTCTCGCTCTGTTGCCCGGGCTAGAGTGAGTGCCATGGCATCAGCCTAGCTCACAGCAACCTCAAACTCCTGGGCTTAAGCGATCCTACTGCCTCAGCCTTCCAAGTAGCTGGGACTACAGGCATGCGCCACCATGCCCGGCTAATTTTTTATATATATATTTTTAGTTGGCCAGATAATTTCTTTCTATTTTTAGTAGAGACGGGGTCTCGCTCTTGCTTAGGCTGGTCTTGAACTCCTGACCTCGAGCGATCCGCCCGCCTCGGCCTCCCAGAGAGCTAGGATTACAGGCGTGAGCCACCGCGCCCGGCCTTTTGCCCATTTTCTAATTGGACCATTTATGTTTTTGGTTTATCTGTTTGTTTACTGTTGCGTTTTTGAGGGTTCTTTATATATTCTACATACTAGTCCTTTGTCAAGATATATGGTTTGCAAATATTTTCTCCCCATCTGTGTAGTCTGTTTTTTTATACTCTTAATGGGGTCTTTCACAAAGGAAATGTTTTAAGTCCAATTTATCAATTGTTTCCCTTTATGGTCCATGCTTTTGGTGTCGGATCTAAGAATGTTTCACCTATATTCTAAAGATTTTCTCCTATGCTTTTACTAAATGTTTTGCCATTTTATATTTCACACCCAAGTCTGTGATCCATGTTGAGTTAATTTTTGTATGGGGTTTGAGACTTCAGTTGAAGTTCATTTTTTTGCCTGCATATATGCAATCACTCCAGTATCATTTGTTGAAAGGGCTATCTTTCTTCCATTGATTTAATTTTGTACCTTTGTCAAAAATCAGTTGGGCATATTTGTGTGGGTCTACTTCTGGGTTCTCCATCCTATTGCACTGCTCTATATACCTTCCTTCCACCATTGCCACACAGTCCTGACTACTGAAGCTATTAATAATATAATAAATCTGGAAATCAGATAAACTGTTTCCTCCCACTTTATTCTTCTTTTTAAAAATTGTTTTTAGCTATTCTGGTTTCTTTGCCTTTACATATAAATTTTAGAATAATCTTGTCTATATCTACAAAAAATCTTGCTGGGATTTGATAGGAATTGTGGCAAACCTGTATAACAATCTGAGGAGAACCAACATTTTATCATATTGTCTTCCAATCCTTGAACACAATATCTCTCCGTTTATTTAAATCTTTGATGTCTTTCATTGTATTGTGTTGTTTTAAGTATACAAGGCCTGTACATGTTTTGCTAGATTTAGACCTAAGTAACTTTTTGAGCAATTATAAATAGCACTGTATTTTTAATTTGTGCCCATGAACTCACTGCTAGTATACTGAAATATAATTGATTTTTGTATGTTTATCTTATATCCTGGAACATTGCTGAACTCACCTATTACTCTTAGAAGGTGTTTTGTAGATTCCTTGGGATTTTCTATGTTGACAATCATGTCACCTGCAAATAGAGACAATTTTAATGTTTTCTTTCCAATCTGTATGCCTTCTATACCCTTTTCTTGCCTTATTGCACTGGCTAGAACATCTAGCACTATGTTGAATAAAAAATAGTGAAAACAAACATCCTCGCCTTATTCCTGACCTTCACCAGGAAACATGGAGCCTTTCATCATTATGTATAATGTTAGCTATAGATTTTTTGTAAATGTTCTTTATCAATCAGGGAAGCTCCCCTTTATTCCTGTTTTTAAGAGTTTTTATCATGAATGGGTATTGCATTTTGTCAAATACTTTTTCTACATCAAATGATACAATCATCTTCTGTGGCCTGTTAATATGGTGGATTATTACATTGATTTTTAAATACTGAACCAGCCTTGCCTCCCTGAAATAAACTCCACTTGGTCATGGTGTATAATTCTTTTTATATATTGCTGAATTCTGTTTGTTAATGTATTATCAAGCATTTTTGTTTCTATATTCATGTAAGATATTGATCTGTAGTTCCCCTTTTTTGTAGTCTGTCTGATTTTGATATTGGGGTTAACACTAGCTTAATAAAATAAGTTAAAATGTGTTTCCTCCTCTTCTATTTTCTGGAAGAGATTGGTGTGGATGGGTGTTATTTCTCTAAATGTTTGATAGACTGTTCCAGTGAAACCATCTGGACCTAGACATTTGTTTTTTGGGGGAGCTGTTAAATTGCAAATTCAATTTCCTTAATAGTTACAGGGCTATTCAAATTATCTGTTCCATATTGGATAAGCTATGGTAGTTTTTGTTTTTTAGGGAATTGGTCCATTTCACTTACATTATCAAGTTTATGTGTTCAGAGTTGTTTGTAGGATTCCCCTATCTTTTGATGTCTTAGGGTCTGTAGTGATAGCCCCTGTTTCATTCCTGATATTGGAAATTTGTGTCTTTTTCTTTCTTGGTCAGTCTCAGTAGGGAATTTGTCAATTTTACTGAACCTTCAAAGAACTGATCTTTGTTTCATTGATTTTCTCTATTTTCCTATTTTTAGCTTCATTGATTTGTGCTCTTATATTTATTATTTCCTTCCTTCTGTTTGCTTTGAGTTTCTTTTGCTCTTCTTGTTCTAAGTTCTTGAAGTGGGAGCTTAGATTTTTGATGTGAGACTTTTCTAACATATGCATTCAGCACTTCTTTAGCTGTGTGTCACAAATTTTGATGTGTTATATTACCATTTTCATTCAGTTCAGTGCATTGTCAAATTTCCCTTGAGACTTCCTCTTCAACCCACAGGCTATTTATAAGTGCGTTGTTTAGTTTCCAAGTGTTTGGAGATTATCCTGTTATTTTTCTGTTATGGATTTCTGATTTGACTCGATGTGGTCAGAGAATACACTCTGTGTAATTTTAATTCTTTTAAATTTGTTGAAGTTTATGGTCCAGGATATGGTCTATCTTTTTGGTTTGTTTTCTTTTTCTGTTGTTCAAATTAGGTAATTCCTGTTATTCTGTCTTCATTGATTTTTTCCTCTGCCTCTTCCATTCTGTTGTTGAGCCCATCCACTGCATTTCTTTGTTATTATACTTTTCAGCTGTCAAATTTCCATTTGGTTTTTCCTTATATCTTCTATTTCTTCATGGAGACAGTCCTTTTATAAAAAAAATTTATTTCAATCATGTTTGCGGTTGGTTGCCGAAGCATTTTTATATGGCTGATTTAAATTCATTGTCAGGCCAGGTGTGGTGGCTCATGCCTGTCATCCCAGCACTTTGAGAGGCTGAGGCAGGAGGTGGGGAGGATCACTTGAGCCCAGGAGTTTGAGACCAGCCTGGGTTGACATAGTGAGACCCCATCTCTACAAAAAAAATTTAAAAATTAGCTGGGCGTGGTGGCACATACCTGTAGTCCCAGCTACTCGGGAGGCTGAGGCAGGAGGATTGCTTTAGCCCGGGAGTTTGAGGTTGCTGTGAGCTTGACGCCACTGAACTCTGTAGCCCGGGCAACAGAGCAAGACCCTGTCTCAAATAAATAAAATCATTGTCAGCTAATTCTAACATCTCTGTCATCTCTGTTAGCATCTGTTGATTGTCTTGTTTCACTCAATTTGAGATCTTCCTGGTTCTTTGTATGGGCAATTTTCAATCAAAACCTTGACATTTCTTAAGTGCACATACAGTAATAATATTCATTGGGTGTCAGGCAGGTAGGTGAGGGGAGGAGGGCATGGGTATATACACACCTAATGGGTTTGGTGCACACCATCTGGGGGATGGACACGCTTGAAGCTCTGAGTTGGGTGGGGCAAGGGCAATATATGTAACTTAAACATTTGTACCCCTGTAATATGCTGAAATAAAAAAAATTGAAAAAAAAAAAAAGGTTGACATTTGTGGTATTATGTTATAAGACATTGGATCTCATTTAAATCTTCCATTTTAGCTAGTGCTACCTGACACTACTCTGGTGCGGGGATGGAGGGAGGGGGCCACCACATTACTGCCAGGTGGGAGTGGAAGTTCCCCAATCAGCCTCTGTGGACCCAGTAATTCCACACCCAGAAATTTTTCCTAAAGCAACAGTCATAATCACATGCACAAATACAGTCAATTCTCATTATTCATGGTAGATTTATACTTTATATACTTTATATTCTATAAAGTCACCATGAACGCTGAATTAGCAAATACTGAATCATTGCTCCTAGGGGAAATGTATAGTTAGGATCCTGTAAGCTTTTGGTCATAACATTTACATCAACCAATTAATATACAATCTTATTTTATCTGTTTTTCTGCTTAAAGACACCTGATGTTTTATATATAAAGATGTTTTTTCAATTTTTTAATTTATAACTTTAAAGTTAAAAATATTTTTAAAACAAATATAATAGTCCTTGGGCTAATTTTTTCTGTTTTTTAGTAGAGATCGGGTCTCGCTCTTGCTCAGGCTGGTCTCGAACTCCTGACCTCAAGCGATCCTCCCACCTCGGCCTCCCAGAGTGCTAGGATTATATATGATTCATTAACATTGAACTCACAGCCAATACCATGATAACTCATGTTGGAATGAAGCTTATCTAACCCATATATTTTCCCCATAAGGCACATCGTAGCCTTCTTGGCTTAGGAACGCTACTCGGTACTTTAGCACTACATTTGGGGGCCATTTGAAACAGCGAAATAGAGCCAAAAAAGCACACAAATGCTAAAAATGTGGCACCAAACATACTGTGAAAAGTTATGCTATAGTCTGAATGTTTCTGTCCCCCTAAAATTGAGACATTGAAATCCTAAGACCCAGGTGATGGTATTAGGAGTTGGGGGCTTTTGGAGGTGATTGGGTCATTGAGGGAGAGCCCTCATGAATGGGATTAGTGCCTTTATAAATGCGGCCCAAGGGAGACCCCCTGTCCCCTTCCTCCATGTGAGAACACAGTGAGAAGTCACCATCTATGAACCAGGAAATAGGCCCCCACCAGACATTAAGTCTGCCTTGATCTTGGACTTCCTCACCTCCAGAACTGTGAGAAATGAATTTCTGTTGTTTATAAACTACCCAGTTTATGGCATTTTGTTATAGCAGACCCCAAAGGATTAAGACAGGACGCTTGTTTACAGTACAAGGGCTGAAACAAAAAGGCAGAACATTGCCTCCTTGTTCAACCTCCGCTGGGAATGTGCACATTGGGGGACCCAAATGTTTCCCTACTCTGCACATACACATGTCCACAAATGACTGCAAAGTCACCCTGAGTATTGCTTTTGGGGTTACAAATAAATTTCGGTGAATATGTGAATTTGCACATACGGAGTCAATGAATAATGAGGAGGTATACGTATAAGGACATTTGTCACACCACCATTCGTTATGGAAACAACCCTTGATACCCAATAAGAGGAGATGGGTAAGATTGGAAAGAACGCTATAAATGCTATAAATGCGGGATACCGTCAGACTGAGGCTGGGCGTTAGAGAGCATGAACAACAGCTAACAATGTCTGTACCTCATCTTGAAGGCAAAAGTGACTCTCTAGTACCCAACCTCTGCCCCCTTCCTTCATGAGATATGTGGTCTCCGGCCTCTATGTGGCCAGAAGACTCCGGCAAAGAACTGCAGTTCAACAGGAACCATGGAGTGTGGCCTCAGCTTGTTCCCTTGGCGAAGCCTGACTACTCCCAGGCCACCAGAAGCCACAGAAGGTTCTTAAGTAGGAAAAGTAAAAGAATTTTATGGAAGAACATTTGTGACTTAACGATATGTAAAGATGTTCCAGATGTGCTGTTAGAGGAAAAAGGTAGGTCAGAAAACAGCATGTTCCATTTTTATAAACCACACACACATGTGCATGCACACACACACACACACGTGTGCGTGTGGAGTAATAGAAATTATCTTTGAGACCTAGGATTTTGAATTACGGGAGTATTAGTCAGGGTTCTCCAGTGAAACAAAACCAACAGGAGATAGATAGAAAGAGATTTGTCATAAAGTTTTGGCTTGTGCAAATATAGAGGCTGAGAAGTCCCACAATCTGCCCCCCTGCGAGCTGGAGACTCGGGAAGACCAGTGGTGTGGTCCAAAGTGCAGAGGGCCGATGGTGGAGATTCCAGTTCGAGAACGACAGCCTAAGTCCCAGGAGTGCCGAAGACAGAAGACTGTCCCAACTCAAATAGGCAGAGGGAGAGTGAATCTAAACTTCCTCGGCCTTTTTAAAAAAAGTTCTTTAAAATTATTTTTTTATTTATTTGTATTTAGTTACCTTAGAGACAGGGTCTCAGTAGGTTGCCCAGGTTGGTCTCAAACCCCTGGCTTCAAGCCATCCTCCTGCCTCAGCCCCCCGAGTTGCTGGGATTACAGGCATGAGCCTGTAATCCACACCCCTTCCTCAGCCTTTATGTTCCATTGGGCGCTCAGCAGGTTGGATGACCCACACTGGGGAGGGCCTTTGGATTTATTCAACCCACTGATTCAAATGTTAATCTCCTCTGAACACAACTTCACGATCACATCCAGAAATAATGTTTAATGAGATATCTGGGCATCCTGTGGCTCAGCCAAGTTGACACATAAAATTAACCGTCACAATAGGTAAGCTTCCTTTTCACATTTCCTGCCCTGTATTTCCTGCTCTCATTTTTCTGCAAAGTGCAATCAACAGTTGGAAATCAGAAAAGTTGTTGTCTTTTTTAAAGGGGGAAGAGATTGTATAAATTCTAGGTATTATATCAAGACCCTAAGTCCAAGGTCACCCTTTGACAACCTCAACAGAACTCCAGCTAGAAGAATTTCCAGATAAGGTTCTCGTGCAGATTTTTCAAAACTTAAATATAAATCTTGGCATAAAAAGGGCTCACTCGTCCATGTAAATCTCATTATTGAGGTAATAAAGCTCGCAACGGCTTGTGCAGTCTGCAACAGCCCAACCTGGCCAGCATCCCCCTCACAAATCACATGCCTCAGCCTCAAAGGAAAAGAGAATTATTGTTAATTAATAACAACAAAGGCTTACACCAGTGGCTCTCAACTGGGGGCAATTTTCTTCCCCACCTCCCCCCAGGGGACATTTGGCAGTGTCTGGAGACACTTTTGGTTGTCACAACTAGGAGGGTGCTCCTGGCAGCGAGTGGGTAGAGGCCACAAATGTTGCCAAATATTTTAAGTGCATGGGACAGCCCCTCATGCTCCCCAGCAAAGAAGTATTAGGCCCTGAATGTCAATAGTATTGAGGCTGAAAAACTGGCTGCTCAGACATACGGAGCCCATTAAGTCTTCCTGGGCTAGGAGCTTTATAGGAAAGATCTCATTGAATCCTCACAGAAATCCTAGAACATAGGCCCCATTATCATGCCCATTTTACAGAAGAGGAAACTGAGGCCTCCAGAGCAGAAGGAACTTGAGATTATATAGCTTTATCTTGCAGAATGAGGAACCACATGGTGTTTCTGACTTCAGAGCCTGCACTCTCCCCTTCCCCACACCCACATTGCTGAGTTATTGCTATAGTGTGTGTTTTTTTATTTTTTATTTATTTTTTATTATCTTTTTATGCAATGCACACAGTTGGCATTCAAATACGGGTGTGTCTAATTTTGTCACGTGAGCCCATGCAAGGCACCTGGGACATGTTACTACCAATAATAAAAAACTCAGCAATTGTTAAACACATACTATGCTCTAAGCCTGGTACTGAGTGTTTCATGTGCGTATCTCACTTATTCCTCAAAATATTCCAAATAGATAGAAACTATTATTATCCTCTCCTTTTAGAAGCGGACACTAAGGCTCAGAGAGGTCCAGAAACCCAACCAGGGGCACACAGGATGTAGGTGGTGTAGCTGGGATTCCAACCTAGTTCAAACTTCAACATCTGTGGACTTTTTACTCTAATTACTGCCTCTGTGAACAATTACAAGCATAAAGACCACTGTGACTTCTACTCCTGTGAATCTTCCCAAAGCCCAGCGGCGTCTAGGATGCTCTGTAAATGTTTACTGCACATATTAATGATGAAATGAATACATCTCCAAGTGCCCATGTAGGTTCCTGGGTCTGTATATCACGTGGGGAATGTTTTGGGTGGATGAGCTGTAGAAACGAACATTGACCTCCTCACCATAACCCTCATTTCGGTTGCATGGCCTCTGACGATGTATTCTTTCGTAGGCCAGATGTTTTTGCTTACACTCCTTAGAAAGCTTTTCAGAATCCAGAGAAAGGAACAATTATAACAGGCTGGGCTTTCTCTGCTGCCTGGCTTGGGCTATGAGATGGTTTAGCTGGGCACAAGGAACAAGCTGTGAACACTCCGTCCTGGAAGTGCTCACAGCCACAAATCAAAAACCAATCTTCCTGTGGGAACAGCATGGCAAGGGCTGCTGGTCACACGTGGGGCTTTGCAAACACCTCGCATCTCCACAGCTGATAGGAGCTCCTAGCAGGAGATCACCTTAGATCACGCAAGCCAATTCCACGTCAGAGTAAGAACTGACAATCTGGTGATATGAAAAGGGAAGAAAAATGGCATTCTAGATCATGCATCTTAAGAATGCTGGCTTTTGATTCAGTATTATTAGCTATCTATTGCTGTGAAACAAATCACCTAGAATGTGTTGGTTTAAAACACGAAAATCATTTATCATCTCTCATCTCTTGTGGGTCAGGAATGTGGGAGGAGCCTACCTGCCTGGTGTTGGCTCAGGGTCTCTGGTGAAGTCACAGTTAGATGACGTCTTAACTGAGACTCCACTTCCACTTCCAAGGCGGTTCACCCACATGAGTGACAAGCGGTGCTGGCTGTTGGTAGGTGGCCTCTGGTTGTCTCTGCAGGCTGCTTGAGTGTCCTCATCAGACGGTGGCTGGCTTCTCTCGAGAGATTCAAGAGACCAAGGGAGAAAGAAGCTGCAATGTCTTTTTTGATGTAGCTTTGAAAGTCACACACTGTCACTTCTGCCACATTCTCTTGTCCACTTAGGCCAGCCCTGATTCAGTGTGGCAGACGACTACATAAAAGTATTGTAGTCAGTCGGAGCGGCTATGACAGAATACCAGAGACTGTTTGGCTTAAACAACAGAAATTTATAGTATCTTTCGCCGTCTTGGAGGCTGGAAGTCTGAGATCAGCGTGCCAGCATGGTCGGTTTTTGGTGAACCCTCTTCCTGGTTTACAGATCGTTGCCTTCTCAGCATGTCCTCATGTAGTAGAGAAAGAGAGAGCTCTGGTCTCTTCTGCTTCTTAGAAGGGCACTAATCCCATCATAGAGGCCCCACCCTCGTGACCTCATCTAAACCTAATTACCTCCAAACCCATCACATTGGGGGTTAGGGGTTCAGTTAAGGGAGACAGAGCCGGGCACAGTGGCTCATGCCTATAATCCTAGCAACTTGGGAGGCTGACGTGGGAGGATCGCTTCAGGCCAGGAGTTTGAGACCAGCCTGGACAACAGAGTGAGACCCCACCTCTAAAAAAATAAAAATAAAAAAGTAGCTGGGTGTGGTGGTGCATACCTGTAGTCCCAGCTACTCAAGAGGCTGAGGCAGAAGGATCGCTTCAGCCTAGGAGTTTGAGGCTGTGGTGAGCTATGATCATGCCACTGCACTGTAGCCTGGGTGACAGAGTGAGACCATGTCTCTAAAAAAAGTCAGGGGAGACACAAACATTCAGCCCATAGCAGACATGGATATTAGAAGGCATGGGTTGTTGGAGGCCATCTTGGAGGTATGTTGCTAATTCTGAGAATCTGGCCTACAGGAAGACAGCAGGTGTTACAAATGTTTTAGGCACAAAGATGATAATTACACTTTTATTTATAATAGTGAGAACTTGGAAACCATCTACAGATCCATCTATACGAGACTGGCTGAGTTAACTCCTGCACAGCTACACAATGGAATCATGGTTATAAACGTGCAGATGCCCAGAGAAAGGACAGGGAGCCATCACCACACTTTGGGCGATGGTTATTTGGTTATTTCGGTGCGTGGGCATGCAATTGAGTAGCACGAGTAGCAAACTGAGCCTCAGAGAGCTCCAGTGTGGGACCAAGTGAAGGAAGAAAAGAAGTAGGTTCTTATTTATAAATCTATCCTGCCAGGGTTGCTTTCTCCTTAACACCCCCTCCAGAAAACTGAAGCTGAGCATTTTGGCTTCTGAATACCACGTGGCTAAAACACCTCTTTAATCAGGCTGTGTCTTTGCAACCCAGAGGCTCAGCAGTCACTTATGGGGTTTGACTCCAAGCAGGAGCTCGCCCAGCTGGATGGCTGGAATCAGCTCTCATCCACCTAATTCTCTCTGTCACCTACACCGATTAGGACACTGAGCACCCAGGGCAAGGAAAGGCCATCCTCTCCTGCAGATTATAAACTGACATTCATCCCCTGCCTCCTCCACCTTCTCTAGTTCAGTGGCAAATGACCAGCCATTTTCTTGACCCCAACACATTAATTACCCAAGGATAGAATAGAAAACGAGACCATTTCTGGAAGAAATCTATGGGCCCCATCTGTCCCTATTTCCCTAAGGCTCCTGGGCCTCAAAAAGCTTTTTGTGGATGAAAATATGTATTTCTCCCAGCCAGCCTGCCGCAGTCCCCGCGGACCCCACGGCGTCCTTTCCTGGGGCCTGGGACAGTCACATCCGTGTGGGAGAAGAGGCTGATCAGGGGAGAGAGCCGGATGCTAACTTTCCCCCCACGTCAGTGAGTGAGTCAGATGTGACAGAGCAAAAGAACAAGCCTTTCTGCTCTAATTTATCATCGGCAAAGCAGTTTGACAGACAGGCACAGGCTTTGGGGACAGACTCTGTTTTGACTTCCAGCTCTGCCAAAGATGTGCTGTGTGGCCTTAGGCAAGTCACTTCACCTCTCTGTGCCTCCATTTATTCACTCTAAAAAGGAAGAAAGTAATAGGGCCTACCTCTCGTGGTTGCCGTTAATGAGATAGCATTTAAATACTCAGCAAAGTAAATGGCATAATAAGTGGTTGGCACAATTATATTATTATGTTATTATACTACTGCAGATTCACAAGACATCCTATTGGGGAGGGAGGTGAGGGCAGGAGGTGCGTGTTGTAAATTCGGAAATACGAGCAGTACCGGGAGCAGCATCCCTTGTTCATTCTCTCCGGCTAAATTATTCCCACTTGGGAATTTCAGTACTTTTTTTTTTTTTAATAACTTAGTGGTTTGTTTATCCAGAAAGGAGGGAGAGCATGGGGCACGCACCCTGGAGCAGAGCCCAGGGAGCCAAATTCAAGGCCAGGCCCTGCTGGCTCACACCGAGCCTCTGTGCACAGCAGGTAAAGGAGCTCAGTGTGACTGTGGGGAAATTGCTGAACCACTCCGGGCCTCAGTTTCCCCATCTCTGACATAAGGATGAGTAAGATGAATCTCCGTCACTGGCATATTGAGAAGAACAGCAGTAAGAATCGGTGCATACTCTCAAGCGCATTACAAACACCATTTATTAACTGCTCTTTCCTTTAGGCAACACCCCCCTGGCCACCAAACCCTCCAAACACACATTTTCTGTTAACCTGTAAACAGGCTCAAATTCTTCCCAACTCAAGGGGAAAAATTCCCTTCCTAACTCCCCTAATCCTGCATCTCCCTTCAGTAACATTTTTTTTTTTTTTTTAAAGACAGTATCTCACTCTGTCGCCCAGGCCAGAGTGCAGTGGCATTGTCATAGATCACTGCAGCCTTGAACTCGTGGGCTCAAGCCATCCTCCTGTCTCAGCCTCCCGAGTAGCTGGGTCTACAGGCAGGTGCCATCAGGCCTGGCTAATTTTTCTATTTTTTTTTGTAGAGACGGGGGTCTCACTATGTTGCCCAGGCTGGTCTCAAACTCCTGGCCTCCAGTGATCCTCCTGCCTCGGCCTCCCAAGGTGCTCAGATTACAGGTCCAGCCACTGTGCCCAGCCTTTAGTAACAGTCTTAATCCCTTCACTCACAAACTTTCCAAGAATGGTAGCCACTTTCGGCCTCCTCTTCTCCACTTCTGGTTTGGCATTTTCTCCCTTCCTGTCCTGAATTTTCTCTGTCCAAGGTCACTAGCAACCTCTTAGGGCTGGATCCAGGGCCTCCTGGTCCTGGTTTACAGACCTGCCTGGTGACCCTGACACTTAGAGCACTGCGGTGTCCTGCCTTCACTCCTTCTCCTTCTGGCCATCTCTCACATGTCCATGTCCCCAGGGCCCTCCCCCTCCCTTGTCCCTTGCATCTGCCTCCTCTCCCAGGAGGGGAGGGCCCATCCATTCCCAACTCTCTGCCTGGCTCATACCTCCAGGCCCAAATAACTAATGGCCTCCAGGACATCTCCATGTGGCCCTCAGATGGGAGATCATCCCTGTCCCCAACACGCCACCTCCCTCCCAGTTCCCATCTCAGGAAACACCCCACCATCCACTCAGCCGCCCAAACCAGAACCAGGGTACCACCCTAGTCCCTTCCTGTCACCATGGCCCACCAGTTTAGCCTTGTGAAGCACTCTTGCCAGCATCCTCTCACCTCTGTTCCACCCTCTCACTCTGACACAGGCCATCTAGCCAACCAGTGGTGTTTTATTGAGCACCTACTATGTTCCAGGGACCGTGCTCGGCACTGGCCACTAGCATCTCTCGCTGAATCGCTGGAGTCCATCCTCACGGGTCCCCTTCTCTGAAAAACACTCTCCACCCAGAACCTGACTGATCTCTAGCACAGCGCTGTCTACAGAACTTTCTGTGATGACGGCCATGTTCTCTATCTCTGCTGTCAGATAGGGGAGCCACAGGTAGCTACTGAGCACTTGAAATGTGGCATGTGTGACTGAGAAACTGAATTTTTAATTTAGTTTTATTTAAATTTATTGAAATTAACCACATGGCTAGTGGCTACCCTATTGGACAGTGCAGCTCTAGAGGGAAAAGCTGACCCCATCCCTTCACAGTTTGTAATCCCGCATGGCTCCCCAGTGCCCTTGGGATCAAGTCCAGACTCCTGACAATGACCTCCAAGGCCCTGCATGGCCTGTGTCCCTCCCCCTGCACCCTCCCAACTGGCTCTCTACTTGTCACACTGGCTGTGTGGAGTTTGTCTAGGACAGAGTGCTCACCTCCACCTCAGGGCCTTTGCACCTGCTTTGCCCTCTGCCCAGAACACTCTCTCCTATCCCTTCTGTGAGGGGGCCTCCTCTGTTCCGTTTGGAAACTCTGGGTCATGGCGTTGAGCTGGGCCAGTGATACAATGTCCACAGCGGCTGCCCTGCCCTCCAGGGGTGTCCCCCAGGGAGTCCCAAGGACGATGCAGGACGGTGGCCTCAGAGAGCTGAGGGGGGTTACTGACAGGAAGAGCAGGACCCCCGGCCACTCTCTCCGAGAAGCCAGCCTTTGTGGGTGTGAGGACACGATCTGTGTTCTTAGTGGAAAGGACACGGGGCTTTGAAGTCTGACAGGTCGTGG
>CM052452.1:12410447-12445685 GCA_028533085.1 Varecia variegata
AAAGACACCCCAAGCTCAGAAGCTGCTGGCATTGCGTCCATCTCTCACATCTAACCCCCGGGGGTGGGGGAGGCCAGCTGAACCCCCCAAATCACAGAACTCACTATGTGCCCCCGGACACTGTCTTGTAGTTCATTCAACAGGCAGATCTGGGGCTAGGGTCAGCTGCCTCCCGGTCCCCTTGTGTGCTTGGGCAACAGATCAACTCTCTGCGCCTCAGTTTCCTCATCGGTAAAATGGGGATGATGATGATAATACCATTTTAATAGTGTTCTTGGGATTTAATGAGAAAACGAGTAAAATCCTTGGCACCCAGTGGGCCCTCGGCAAAGGGGCTGTTTCTGCTGAAGCTCATCTACCCCTACCCACCCCACCCCTCAGCCCAGGGGAGACCCCTGGCTGGTCTACCCAGTAGCCCAGCCCTGCTGGCTGTTTGGGGGTTGAGCAGGGAGAATGGCTAAGGCCCCAGCTGGAACCAGCAAGATACAGGCTCTGTGACCTTAGAGTCACTGCCCTTCTCTGGGCCTCAGTTTCCCCATCTGTGGAAGACAAGCACTATCCTACACCAACTCCGAGGGGTATCAATGACCAGTACATTTATGGAGCACTTACTGGACGCTGCAAGCTTCACCCACTTCCCAACAACCCTTTGGGGCCGCCAGCCTTATCAACAGCCCCATCATATAGGAATTGAGGCTCAGAGACATGGAGCGACAGGTCCACAGTCACACAGCTAGAAGCAGTGCTGATAAGCTTGAATCCGGCCCTCCTGTCTGAGTAGCTTGGTCCACTTGGGGCACTGGGCAAACTTTAGAGGGGCTTCCACTCCCCCAGCCCTCCCCCCTCCTTCCCACCCTCCACGTGGGGACACTTCCCCCCCAAGCTCAGCACAGAGGCCATGGCAGGAAGTGAGTCGGTCGGGGGAGGGAGGGTGTTCTGGGAGCCTGCACTGGCTCACCGGGGCTGTGGCCAAACAGCCGCAGAAATGGAGATTCAGTTCCTCCAGCAATCTGCGCCCCTACTGCGTGCCTAACACTGAGCGAGGCCTTGGGGTTGGGTAGGAAAAGTGGGACACATCTCTGCCTTCCAAGAGCTCATCTTTACGGAGGTCTTAGTAGGCAGATTATATTCCTTCATTCTCACCACAACTGAGTAATCGGTGCTATTGTCATCCCAAGTGAAGTATCTAGAAAACAAGGTCCAGAGACGGAAGTGATTTGTCCAAGGTCACACAGCTAGTCAGTGTTGGGGCTGAGATTTGAACCCCAACAGACTGACTTCAGAGCCAGAATTCTCTCTGAAAGTGCTGTTCATTGAGTACCTATTATGTGTCAGTCATTGTAGGTTCCTTCCAACACTCCCATAGACTGAACCCTTATTCTATAGAGAGGGAAATAAAGGTTCAGAGAGGTTAGGTAACTGGGCCAAGGCTACACAGCCAGGCAGTGGAGGAGCAAAGATTAAAACTCAAACCTCTCATGACCCAAGAGGGGAAATGAAATCAGCCCTATCGTTTGTTCATTCATCTATTGGTGTATTCGATGGTTAGTCATTCAACAGATATTTATGAAGCACCTACTATGTAGGGCACAGGGTGGACCACAATAAACGTGACCCAGCCCCTGCCCTCAGGGGCTCAGGGTCCTCAGCAGGTCCGTGGGGTGCTCAGATTATATAATAGCCATCTCCTCGGAGTTTACAGGAGGGGCTTGTGAGAGATGGCTTCCCAAAGAGGTGGCTCTGGAATTCTGACTGCCTTCTGGCTGGGCCATCTGGGTAAGTCTTTTCATCTGAAAACTCTGGATCACAAAGCCCACCTTGTCCAATGTGGCTCAGGAAATGTCACCCGTGAACACTGTAACAATCCCAGCGAGCCCCCGCAGCAGGAAGCCCATGCTTTGGGAGAGGGCGGGCAAAGAGTGCCACAAACCCTCCGAGCCCAGGGACACAGGGCAAACCAGTGAAAAGAATCCCCAAAGGTCCCAGACAGGGTGTCGCCTCAGTGAGTCCAGGGCCAGAACTGTGACCTCAGCCAGGCCCCTGGGGCCTCCAGCAGGAATGAGGTCAGCGCTGTGGCCTGAGACAGGAAGGGAGCCCTGGAGGTATTCAAGAACTAAGAGAAGCAGCACACGGGGCAGGGGAGCGGGGAGAGGCTGAGCTTAGAGCTTTAGTGTTGGTATAACCCAAGTCCAATCCAGGTAGGACACTCAGGATGTGACCTTAGGTGGGTGATGTCCCCTCTGTAAGCTATACTTCCTCTTTTAGATAATGTATTACTAAATACCTACATCCCCAGCTTGTCTTATGAAATCAGATAATTTTTTTTTTTTTTGAGGTAGAGTCTCACTCTGTTACCCAGGCTAGAGTGCCGTGGCGTCAGCCTAGCTCACAGCAACCTCAAACTCCTGGGCTCTAGCGATCCTCCTGCCTCAGCCTCCCGAGTAGCTGGGACTACAGGCATGCGTCACCATGCCCAGCTAATTTTTCTATGTATATATTTTTAGCTGTCCAAATCATTTCTATTTTTTTTTTTTAGTAGAGACGAGGTCTCGCTCTTGCTCAGGCTGGTCTCGAACTCCTGACCTCAAGCTATCCTCCCGCCTCGGCCTCCCAGAGTGCTAGGATTACAGGAGTGAGCCATCACGCCCGGCCCAAAATCAGATAATTTTGACAATTATTTTATTTAAGAGACGCATATATAGCACTTACCGCGGGCCGGGGCTGTTCTAAGCACGTTACACGCGTGTATTATTCATGAGAGGTTAAGTGGCACGGGCAGCTGGCTCCTGCCATGGAAGCACAGCTATTGTCACTCCTCTGCATTATGTGATTTTGTTACAATGACTGTGCTTTACTTTCTGATCAGGAAAAACAGCAGCGGTAACAACCATCAGGAAAGCGAATTCCATTTTGGGAGCAGGATGGGGCCTCGGGCAGTTCTGGACGCTGGTCTGGGACCTGGACGAGGACGAGAATTCAGGAGGGTCCAGTGGAACCAGGGTTGTGCACTTGGGATCTTCTCTCTGGACCTCCAGGAAAAAAAACTGGGAATTAAGAACTCTTCCGTAGGGGGAATCTGCTTGTCCTGGAAGTCCAACTTGCCTCCTAGATAGCGTGTGTGCACGTATATATGCACACACGTGTGCTCGGGGTGCTGGGGAGGTTTCCTAGGTCATTGTCTGGCTCCAGGCCTTCCTCAATCTTGCACCGGCCCCAGCCCAGCCTCTGGTGCCCAGCCCGTCCAGGCCTGCTGCCAGCTGCCAGCCCCAGCTGTCTGTTGTGGCAGATGTTTTTGGCTGAACCATGGCAACGCCAGAACAGGATGTACCTCTGGATCACAGCAGGGACAAGCCCACGCTCACAGGCTGCCCATGCCATTCCCCTCCCCAAAGACTTCTTGGGGAAAACCGCTCAGGCCCAGGTTGGGGACAAATGGTGTTTGTGTCTGGAGAGAGGCAGACCTGGTGTCCTCGTGGGGTCAGTGGCAGGGGAGCGGGAGGACAATGTGCAAATCCTAGCTGAGTGCCTCCTCCAACGAGCTTGCATTTGCATCCCTCTGCCTTCCAGAAAGATGCTAAGGGAGCAGGGGCTGGTCCATGGGGGGCCGACCAGTGCCTTCCCCATTATTATGGGAACTATGCATTAAGGGATAATTTGTGCTAAGACCTGCACTAAATACTTTATATAACAAATAATATCAAAATTCAGGGGTATTTACTTTGTGCTAATTACAGAGTGCTAGACTTTATAACACCATTCTGAGCTTATCCCTGTTTTTCAAATAAGGAAACTGAGGCACAGAGAGATCAAAATCACTTGTCCCAAGTCACTGAGTGTGTTAGGTACAGAGCTGAGATTGGGATCCAGGGCTGTCTTGCTCCAAAACCCTTGCCACTTCCAGGACCAGCCACATAATTTGCTGGGCCCAGTGTAAAATGAAAAGGCCGGCTCTTCTTTAAGAATTATTAGGAATTTCAAGATGGTGACAGCAGGACATTAAAACCAAGTGCAAGGTCTTTGCAAATGTGGAGTCCTGTGCAACTGCCCTGAGCCTGGCCCTGGACACTGTGTGTCCATCATCATGCCACGCAGTACCACTGCCACCCCCAGATGCTCAGCATAACCAGCCCGGAGCAGCTGACAGCCCAGGATAGCAAGCCCCTGTCGGGCGCCTCTGAGCCACAGCCATCTGAGAGTCCTCTGTTCCAGGGACCCATGCTATTCCATCAAAGAGAGGGAAGAAAAGACTCTCCCCTCAAAATGCTATGCTGAGCTCCCTAGAACCATGAGCCTGGGAACTCAGCAAATTTTAGCTCAGTACAAAGATATCCTTTTATTAAATCTTTACACTTTGCTTTTTTTTTTTATTATGTAAGTAACATAATCCTGTTGCAGAGATTTTGGAAAATAGATAAAAGGAGGAAAAAATAAATAAACCTTGAATCCTAACTATCTAACCCCACTGCCATTAGCAGGTGGTGTATTTTCTGTCTTTTGCAGAGGGGCCTTCTGTCAGGACCCCAAGGGGAGACTAGACTGTCTGTTCTCTTTCCCCAGTGCCAGGCACGTGGCAGGGGCTCCATGAACCGAGGATGTAGGAACACATGGATGTTAAAAAGGGGCGTGGCCTAGATGACCTTTTAGATTGTTCTGGACTCTGGAAAACTCAGGATTCTTTGATTCACAGTGAATGCCTGGTGTGGACCCGGGGTTCAGTCCCAGGTGCCAGGCCCTTGCTGGGGTACCAGACTGAGACATGGCCCGCTGCCCAAGAGGAACTTGTTTTGGGCAGTCATGGGTGTCCCCAAACTGTCCCAAGCCTTGGTGAAATAAGCTGGGACTCATTTTCCTGGCATATTCCATTCACTCATTCTCTCATCAAACATCTGCTGAGCACCTACTACGGTCTAAGCATTGCACATAGTGCATCAGAGGCGGTTATCTTTGGGGAGACGATGGTCAGGTAGAAAGCACAGCAAACTGGAGTCGGGCACTATAGGCCTCTTCCCCTTCCTGGCTGTGTGGTCCTGATCCAAGTTACCTAACCTCTCTGACCATCCACCTCCTCGCCTGTAAAACAGTCGTATCTGCTGTGAGGATTAACTCCATAATATATGTGAAACCCTTGCAACTAATGGATGCTCAGGATATACTCCTTCCCTTCTCTCTCCCCGCCCATCAACGACAGCCGCCATTTATTTAGGATGTAGTGTGCCAGGCAGAAGGGGTTTTGGATATATTATCAGTTAATTCTCAAATCAATGGCCCCAAGAGGTAGGTAGCATTGTCCTCAACCTGTTCTGATATCCGGTTTCAAGAACCAGAGGGAGTTCCCCAGCTCCAATGCACCCCTCGTGGGAGAACTTGTCTCTTAGGGTCAGATGCTGGCGCATGCCCTCCTAGGCTGGAAGGCTGCTAATGTAAATGCCGGCATTTTTATCTGCCGGAACAGTTTACAACAAAAGGAATTTCAGGCTGCAACTGGACTCTTTACAAGTATACTTTGGGATGCACGAGCAGTTTCCCTTTAAAGGCAAAATATGGTGACTACGGTTGGGGGGAGGGGAACATACCTTGCGTGGCCCCCAGTAGACTTCACCCCCAATAGCCTTCAGAGCAAGAAATGGGTCAGATCTCCCAAGGGCTGGAAGCTTCACCTCCTGACCCCTCTGCCTTCTTGCTGATGCCGCCAGGGAGATGAAGATGCATCTTCGGCTTGCTGCTTTCTCCTCCTGGGGTGGGAGCCGCAGCTCTGGGAGGGGCTTCGGATGGGGACGGAGCAGTAGCCACTGGGCTTCATCACCTTTTAGATCTAACTGTGGGCAAATTACTTACACTCCGCAGGCCTGTTTCTTCATCTGTGAACTGAGAATAATGCCAACGGGGTCGTTTGGAGGATGCAGTGCGATTCCTTGCGTAAAGCACATGCAGGGCACTTGGTAAGTACAATATGCACCCCAAGGACAGGTGAGTGCTGTTTTCTGGGCAGGGCTCACTTTGTGCACTGTTCGGGGACCTCTCGAATCCTTCTGAAATTCCAAGTCATCCTCAAGCTCAGCCTGCTGGAGCTTCTTGCAAGCATCTGGCCCAGCGGGGCTTCCCCAGACACAAACACAAATGAGCACATGGATCCTCCCGTGCACGCCCCCTGCCCCCCTACTGCAGGTGTGATCTGGGATCACACCCAACCGTGGGATGGTTACTCTGAGCAGGCGATCAGGGCAGAAGCAGCCGGTCGTGGGAATATTCTGCCAGGGCCTGAGCATGTAAGTATCTGGTAAGTTTTGGGAACACCCATATTCTGTTAGGATGCTGTGGGTGTTGTCTCCAGAAAGCATGCGTGGAATGTGATTGCAAGTGGCAAAGTGTGAGCCTACGCAATTGCATCACATTCTTATTTTGGTGGTTTCTAAACTCGGCCATCCCAATTCCCAGAGAATCTATCAGCAACGTACAGATTGCTGGGCCCCATCCCCAGACTCCGATTCACACGTTTGTTAGGTTATCTCCAGCCTTGCCAAGGAAGAGTGTGTCCCGAACTGTGACACTCAGCGTTTCCACGTTTAAAACATCCCACGGAGGGGGCTGCATTAGAACTCGGTAACACTAACCATGAGGAGCGGCCCATTAACCTTTTGCATTGATTTCATACTCAACAAGCAGTTCCTAACCAAACACTGGCTTCCCACATAGATTTATCTGGAAGGCCTGAAGGTGCTAATCAGCATAAGCTGGTCTGCTTGACGGTCATAATTCTTGTGGTAAAGTAATAAACGTGCATTCCGGTTTATTCATCAGTCTCTCGTGAGTCTAAGTTGTCAGAGCAACTCCAGATGCAGTGAACCAAGTACTTTCTGGATCTGCAGGCACTGGAATTTAGTGGTCACGCCCAACTACTTGTGGCAGTTAGTGCTCACCAAATTATGTGTGCCCCATACATCTCCCGGCCCCCCTGGCCCTTGGGCTGGGGCCACGTGACCAGGTCTTGCTGCTCAGCACCCAGACGAAGGCAGATGAGAGTGAACTTGAGTTCTCCCTGCTTTCTCCCTTCACTGCACGGCTAGAGGCAAAGAACTCCAAGGTGGCAGGATTTTAAGATGAAAGCAGCCCTGCTTCCTGAGTCACCAAGGGAGGAGAGCCACCAAAAGCTGCCTGGTATGCAGTGCATTGTGATACGAGCAGGAGATCAGCCTGTGTTGTGTTCAGTGACTGAGATTTCCTGGGATCCCTGCCTTGGCGATCAGCGGTCATTAGTCTCCACGGTCCTCCGCCACCAGGTGTAGCGGGAGCAGCTTGGATGGTCTCTAGAGCGCACCTCTGGCTTTCCGTTTCCTACTTGTCGGGGAAGAGAACCCACCCAAAGTCCACAGCCCACTCTGGAGGGTAACATTCTTTTGGTCCACAAAGGACCAGCCACAAGTGGGCCGGCTCTTGCAAACTGACAAAATCAGGAGGAAAAAAGCCCAGTCCTGGGAGGAGCTAATATTTCTTCCATTGGCTCCTTCTTTGGCCTAACCTGCCCACATTTCCTAGCATGGAGCTTAGTACACAGCAGGTGCTCAGTAAAGACTGCCATGATGATGATGATGATGATGATGATGTAGTATCAGACTGGCTTGACAAGGGTTAAAGGGGCAGTTTCCTTTTGTACAAATTCATAGTCATCAGGCATTTATAAAGAAAAAGTTTATTTCCATCACAAGAAGCACACACACTATATACAATACACACCAACGAAAGTAAAAAACAAAAAAGTGCATTATGCATCTTCTACTGCAAATTCACAGTACAAAAGATACTGCCTTTTAAATAGATAATATAAAAAAAACAAGAAGAAAAACAATATAATAAAAAAATCATTGATATCATAATGCAACACACGGGAACCCACTGGCAGCTTCTGAGAAACCAAAGAACATCTCGTCTCGCGGAGCTCCTGGTTTTGGGGGGAGGAAAGAGGTTTGGTCTGTACCTATATTTTGTTGCAAAAGAGCTCGACATTAACAGATAGGAAAAATAGGGTGGCCTAGGTGGCAATAAAATCTCTATTAAATAAGAGTACAATGGTGCAACTGGGGCAATGGGTGAGATGCGGGGCTCTGGTTCAGAGGTCACCCGGCCTGTGCCACCCCCCCAGCTGGCCAATAAACCAAATCACGTTTTTCATCGGCTCCTACGGGATACAGCGCCAACGCCTGCCTTGCCTGCAGGAACTACCAGTGCTGTTTCTTTCTTTCTTTCTTTCTTTTTTTGCACGTGGGAGTCTTCCCGTGCGGACCAGAAAACCTGCTAGACAGATTCTAAAAGAGCTGCAACACTTACCAGTGCTGTTTCTAGCAAGGCTCCTTGGAACAGCTGTGAACACACAATGTAAAACTGCATAGCAGAATAAACACAGATACGGGACAGGACAAACTAAAGTCCTAATGCCGACCACGACCAACAAGACACAGTGTCCAACCACAAACCATGAGACTTTAACCTTTCGCATAAATACACAGTATTTGTAAACTATTATTAAGGCACTCGATTGTAAAACAATAATTACAGTGTAGGAAAAGAGGGAGGAAGCAGCTACCATCTTCTCATGCAGCAAGGCCGACAGAAAGGACAGCAGAGGACCAACTGGTGATCTGGTTATCGAGACGCCTGTTGGAGACAGTGACAGAAGCCAGGGCTGCAGCACCTACTGCAAAACAAGAACGAGGCAGTCTCTCCAGATCACAGGATTTGCTGTGGAGCTCGGGTGACACGGCGTGCGTGTGGATGAGAGAGAGAAATGATGCACGTGGTCATGTGACTCAAGTTCTACATACTCAAATATATACAGGCGGAGTGAAGTCACACACATAGGTAGTTGATTGCAGAACAAGCACTAACAAAACAAGTGGCTGGGTATGGGGGTAAAGTCAAGGGCCTTCATTTGACCTGTAACCTCAGCAGGCACCTGGGTGGTGGGGCCAGGACAAGTGAACCTGCACTGTGCTGCCCAGATGTCACCAGGTTTCTGATCTACCTAGCTCTCTTGCCAGAGGTGAAGTGGGTGCCCTCACTGGGTGGTGTGTTTGGGGGGGTGGCCCTGCTAAGTGGCCAGCCACCGAGCAGGGTTGGATGCAATGTATTCTGGCACCAAGAATTTCCAGCTCCCTCTTCAGATGCCTCAGGCAAGGTTACTTAATATGATCTCTTGACTAAATGATGCAGCATTTGTTCCCAGGAGGGAGACATGGTCCCCAGGGGAGGAGGAGGATGCATGAACCTTCCAGGATGGGCTGGCCCTGAGGCACGAGTGCAGAAACACAGGGTTGTCCTGAAGGTCTATTCTACTCAACCTCAGCTCCATCCTGCCTGCCGCATCCTCTGGCCTTATACCAGGGGCAAGGGCTGTAGAACCCACTGGAATGCTCTTTAGCAGAAGGGAGCAGAATGGGACTTGGACAGTGTGGCTGTCTGTGTGCACCTGGTGAGTGAGCTGCATGCTCGAGCAACAGGGTGCCCCGGAGAAGGGCTTGCCACCCCGCAGGGAGCTGTTCAACAGCCTGGAGGTTGGCAGGAGTCCCTGCATGCACAGCAAGGAGGCGGACAGGGAGAGAAAGAAACCGTGTTCTTAGGAAGTTCATGGAGCCAGGACATCGCCGGAAGGCCCGAAGTCGCTACAAGACAAAGCAATGGAAATCGGCATCACCCAATCATGATCGGAAGGCAGGCTGGTTCTTCCTCTCTGTGACCCCCTTCTACTTAAAAAGCTCGAAGAGAAGACCGTCCTGTTATCGCAAGGTGAAGATGTAGAAAAGTTCAGTCTAACTTTTGGCATGCCACACCCATTAAGGTGAGGGGGAAGGTGAAATCCAGTGGAAGACACAGGGTATCAGGCTGATTTAGAAAATTTTCCTTTTTTCCCAAATCAACAAAGGCATTTGATGAAAATGACAATCACACACACACACACACACACACACACACAAAATCAATGACTCGCATGGCACAAACCTCTGCCTGCCTCTTTCTTGTGCCACTTACGTCTGGAATTTTCTCCATCGGCTAAGATGACACACAAAGCATCAGCCAAGCTATGGGGTATCTTACGGGGCAAACGTTCTTTTCCGAGACCAGTATGAACTTGTCTTTGCCAAGGCGCCCCCAAGCCTGGCAGACCACTCTTGTCTTGTTCATATAATATTTCAAATAGGAATTTGCCGTATGTTTACATGCAGCTTATCTGGGACCCCAGGAAAAATCTTTGACCTTTTTATCCAGGCCGGAGTATTAACCACCAAATCAAGAATGCTTCATTTTGCTCTGATGACGGGGACAATCGCCCTGGTGTCTGTTTAGATGTCGATATGCTAGCTGTCCTCTCAAAAAATGAATGGATAAGTCTGCCAAGAGCCAAAACAACTCATTTGTATTTGAAATCTTCCCCCTACCCCGACTCTTTTGCTGGATAACAAAAATTATGGCTTTCGAAATTAAAGTTTTCAAAAATATATCACTCTCATACACAGACATGGTGAAAAAAACCAACATAAGCCTGTCATCACCACATTTAAGGGATTATTTTGACACAACTGATCTGTGCCATAAAATTTAATTTGGCAAAACATACTGAACTTGGTATTTTTTTTTTTGAGACCGTGCTCTCGTTGGCTGAGAGGGGGGAAACCCACAGGGGTTTCAGGAATAAGTGGATAATCACCTTTTAAGGTGCTTTCAATTGACACTAGTGGGAAACAAATTCCTAGAAAGTAAAATAAAGTATGTTTAAAATAAAAAAAAAGAAGAAGAAGAAGAATCATACCAGGGAGAAACAGGTCCAGGAGAAAGGGTTTTTGCAAAAGCTCTACCCCCTGGTTGAAATACGAACTTGCCTTGCTCCTGAAGACCCTGCCGGGGTGCTTTCTAGAATGGCCTGCTTTTCGGAACCCGGTTGGGACCAATGTAAGGTGGCAACTCACTCGCCCACTTTCAGAATTTGGCTGGCCTTGAAGGCTTTCCGGTTTCACTGAGCTAATCTGGCAGACCCAGCGGAGGGCAAGATGGAATTGTGGAAGAGCTCCAGCCAACAGTGTCCCCCGCTGTCCCCCAATAAACAACTACTCCCGTCCTGCACGAGACAGGCAAGCTGGGGTGGGCTGGCCAGGCCTGGAGTCGGAGGAGGGAAGGGTCAGGGGTCCAGGAGGCAGAGGAGGTCTTCCAATTTGCTGTTTCCTCTGCAGGGCCAAAGGCAGCCCTGTGTTGTCAAATAAAACCAGGGGACAGCAAACCTTCTCTATAAAGGACCCGACAGCAAATTAGCTTAGGCTTTGTGGGCCGTGTGGTTTCTGTCGCATATTATTTCATTTTTTTTTTTAACCCTGTAAAAATGCAAACACCATTCTTAGCTCAGGGGGCCATACACGACAGATTGCGATCCCCGAATTCAACCTTCCTGTCTTTCTACCGAGCTACTGCTCTGTCCTCAAAATGCTGTAACATTCTGTCTTGCCGACTGCCACCAGATGAGTCCTCTGATTCAAGCCCAGAGCCCGAGGCCGAGCTCACCTGGTTCTGGAAGGGGCCACCCACAGAGGCGAGGCCAGACCACAGATCCCTGGTCATTGTCATGCTGCTGGGAAGAAACTGGAAGCAGTCTTCCCACTGCAGCAAGGGCCACTGTAAACACCTGGGAAGCTCTGCAACAGCCTCCCTCCTCCCAGAGAAGCTGCTGCCGAGTTACTCCTGGGGAGGGAACTGATGAAATCTCTGTGCTGTCCCCAAATGGGAATAGATGGGGCCAAATGAGCGGGAGCATCCGGGCTCCCAGCAGGACAAGCCGAGTCTCAGAACCACCGCTCCTGCCTGACACTCCAGCGCTTTCAAAATCTAAAGGCAACCACGTGCACGCGGTTTGGCAGCAGGTGGGGCTCCCGAAGCGTGGTGGGCCCATCCCCTCAGCTAGAGGCGCTTTCAACTGCAGCATCAGCAACAGCTGAGACCACCACACTCCTCCCATTTTCCCCACCTGACCCCCGTGCTGGTCAAGCACACGTCACTCAGCTGTAACCGCAGCACCAGGACAGAGAGCTCTCGCGCCACTGGGCACAGAGCGGGCTCCACCACGGCACAGGACACCTCTGTCCAGTGACTCCACCGAGCCGTGTCTGGTGCCGTCGAGTTAAAAGTCTTGACACATCTGGGGTCCCAACCCAAACACAGAACACAAAAAAATTCTTTTTTTTTTTTTTTTTGAAAAACCCTTTCTAACACAGCATCATTCCCTGGAACGAGCCTTGGTCATTCTTGTGTTTTAAAAATAAAAAGCACAGCAAGAACGGAGAGGTAGGACTTATGTCGCCATCCAAGAGTTTTCCGAGAGGGCCACGAATGAGCTAGAACGTCTGCCGCAGCGATGCCACCGTGGCCACGACTTGTCTTCTGTAGGCTGCGAACGGAACGGTTTGGACGTGGGTGCACATCCGTGCACGTTCTTCTCAAGACACGATTCTTCTTGGAAACACAGGACCTGGGAGTGGAGTCTCGTGTGTGCCGGCCTGTGGCTTCTGCTTCTCCCAGGCCACGCCGCTGAGTTCCCCTTTCTTCTTGTGCTGCGAGTTAGTTATCTTTGTTTCTTCTCCTCCTCTCTGTGGCAAGAGGGGGAAAAGTCAGGATGACTTCAGCTGCTTAAGGGAAATCGAGACGGAAGGGGCCGACCAAAATCCACAGTGAAACGACGAGAGGAATCATCGGAAAACACACGTCCCGGTGCGGCAGGAGGGTCAGCTTTTGCTCGCCCAGGGGGGGCTCTTCAAGTTTTCTGGGGCAGATTTCCCTGATGCTTTGGAGGTCGCAGGTGGGTTCCTCAGGCTGGCCTGGGGCTCATGCAGGAAGGAAGACTCGCTCATCGTGGCGTCCTGGGAGTCGGCCACGGTGGACGGGTCAGCCTCACTGGACAGGTCTTCGGTGGAGAAGTTGAGACTCCCGAGCTTGGCAAGGGAGTGCGAGCGCTTCAGCGGGGACGAGACGGTGAGGCCCGCCAGCCGGAGCCGGGTCTCGATCTCCTGGGTGCGCTGCTTCACCAGCCCCGGCTTCCCGCGGACGCTGTGGATGCTGTCGCTGCTGGAGCTCCGGGTCAGGTTGGAGCTCATGGAGGAGCTGGGGGTGTAGCAGATGGTCTTCAGGAAGTCTTTGGAGAAGTGACTGGTGTGGTCCAGGCGGCAGAGGAACGGAGGGGGACTCTTCAGCGAGGCTCCCTCCAAGGGAAGGGGTGGGGCAGCCTCTGGTTTGTCATCGCCCCCCGCCAGGCTGGGGAAAGGCAGGGGCCCTGGCTCCCGGGCAGCGGCCGGCCCCTGGCTCTCCTCGGGGATGCTGGCCTCCAGCCTGCTGGCCGGGCAGTCCCTGAAGGCGGAGGCCGGGTCTGCGGGCGTGCGCTTCAGCCTCTCCAGCTCTTTGGTGTGCTTGCGGACCAAGCCTGCCTTCTGCAGCTGGATGATGGACTCCTGGTGCTGCATCAGGTAGCTGTTGGTCGTGGGTTTCTCGGCCTCGTTACTGAACAGCAGCCGCAGGTCCTTCGCGGGCTTCAGGTCCTTCTTGGCTGGTGACTCTTCCTTCACCACTTCCATGCTGGGAGGGTTCTTATCACAGTGAGAATTCTTCAAAAGGAGGGACTTTGGCAGGACTTTGGGGGTCTCTCTGGAAGGTTCCAAAAGGCTAGCTGGGAGCTCTGGGACAGCTGCAGCCCCAGAGCCACTGGGGTCTGGCCTCCTCGGGCCTGCTGGTGGCGGGAGTGGGGGAGTCTCGGCTGGGCTGGAAGCCGGCTTCTCCAGAGCCCGGGCCCGGCTGGCCGTGAGGGCCATAGGGGACGACGTGACGTGGGGCAGGAAGGCAGGCTGGGTGCAGATGGCAGGGGCACCAGGGTCCTCGCATCGCTCCCTGAAGGCCTCTGGGGGCCCGCTGCCTGGAGGGTACATGCAGTCAGCACAGGATTTATAGGAAGGCTTCACTTTGTTAAGGATCCCAAATATAGCGTCATGCTGCAAGGGGACAAGAACATCGTGAGAGGGTGCCCTGATGAGCTGAGACCAAAACTAGGAGGTGGGTATGAGGCCGGGCTGCGGCAGGCCCTGGAGGGGTGGCTCTTGCTTCGTTTACTGCAGGAGCAGAGACCTCCCGGGACCCACCTGACCCTGAATAGTGCAGATGACACAGGAGCTGGAGGTGCCAGCCAAAACTGCCCAGGAGCACGTGCCCGAGACCCTCGGCAGACCTCGGGCCACGCTCCAGCATGGCCGGGACAGGACCCCCAAGGCCTTCCTTCTCAACCCTGCCTCTGCCACCTGCTCAGTTGACACTCTTACAGGGCTTGGTCTCATGGGGAAAACAGGGTGACAACCCCCGCCTCTCAGCACTGTGAGAATACAACAAATAGTGCATGTCCGCCATGGAAACACAGAAAGGGGGCCTCTTCCTTTCACAGAGGTTTGCTTGTGGGGAGTGCGCAGCCTGACGACAGAGCCCCTCCCGTCCGGCAGGAGCACAGTGTGGCTCCAGAACCTTCATCCAGCCACGGTCTTCTCTCAAGTGTTGGCAAAGTCTCCGACACAGACCCAGACACGGGTGCCCACAGGCCCTGATAGGCGCGCCAGGCTGCGGTGGGCTTGATAAACCAACAGAAAACACGTTTACACCGTCTCCTAAGGAAGCTCCCTGCTTTCTGGTCACCAGGGCTCTAAGTGACTACAGCACGTCCCTTCACCTCCTCCCCGGCAGACGGACAGGCACAGAGCAGGGCTACCAGGCTGAGATGGGGCAAGATCACAAAAGGGAGGCAACACTGCTGGGGGCAACTCTCTCCGGAGCTGTTCAGCTGGGAGATTCCTGATACGGGCTAAACCCGAGCCCAGGCAAATGGCTGATGCAGGCTTCCCGCACTTTCTCCCTGCAAGGGGGGCCTGGGTGACCCCCCATCCCCCTGACTGTCAGGGATTAACACCATCCTGTGTAGCAGGCTTAAGCCCCTCAAGGTAGAAAGTCTTGAGGGGTTCAACACTCGGGGAGTCAAAAGGATATGCAGCCGTTACTCCTGGAGGGAGGGGCTCTACAGAACCTTCTCTGTGTCAGGAACCCTGGGGCCGGCTTCTAGAACCACCAGTAGGACCTCAGTCCTGACCAACCTCTTGTTAAGGCCCGAATTCTCTCTCTCTCTCTCTTTTTTTTTTTAAGAGACAGGGTCTTGTTCTGTCACCTAGGCTGGAGTGTAGTGGCCCAGTCATAGCTCACTGCAGCCTCGAATTCCTGGGTTCAAGCAATCCTCCTGCCTCAGCCTCCCTACCAGCTAGGACTACAGGTGTGCGCCACCACGCCCAGCTAATTTTAAAATTCTTTTTAGAGATGGGGTCTCACTCTGTTGCCCAGGCTGGTCTCAAACTCTTGGCCTCAAGTGATCGTCCCGCCCTGACTCCCAAAATGCTGAGATTATAGGCATGAGCCACAGTGCCTGGCCCAAGGCCTGAATTCTTGACCCAGAAATTTTTCAGAAGCTTTAGCCAAAGCGTCTATGTGGTGGTTCCTCTGAAACCTGGATTGAAATCCACCATGGCAGGGGATCTGAAAGCACCTTTCTGAGCAACCGGGTAAGGAGACGGGAGAGAATCATCCACTCAACTCGTATTCACAGAGTGCCTGCCTCGTGCCAGGACTTGCATCAGACTCGGGGGCTGGGGACGAGACACAGCCCCTACCCTCAGGAAGCCCGCTGTCCACTGGTGGGAACAGACAGAAAACTGTGACAAGGACCAGGGGAGCAGGGTGAGCTCCGAGCCTCCGCGAGGGAGGGAAGGCTGCCCCGAGGGACTGACTTCAGCCGAGCTTCTGGGGCTAGCAGGTGCCGAGCAGGCAGAGGAAGCAGAGGACTTGCCCAGCAGCTGCAGGGGAGGAGGGCCCTGCACAGGGCGGCAGGCTGGAGGGTGCGGTGACGTGGGACACAAGGCAGGAGGGCACGGGGCGCTGCCTCCAGACGTCCTTGCTCCACCCTCTGAGCCACTGTCTTCCCAGGCCCCCCGTGGCCCCTCCCTCCCACCAGCCTACCTGCAGCCCACATCCCGAGGGGCCTGGCCACCCTCTGCTTAAAGTCCCCCCCAGGGCGTCCACGGTTTTATGTCACTTGTCTCTGTGGGTATTTGTGATGAGCAGGGAAGCGGGGAATCCGTGAGGGGTATTTGGTGTGGAATACCTTTCACGATCTGGAGGCCAGTGGACGTGACTTCCCAGTTCTCCCTGCACTATGCCACGACATTGATGACAGAACAGCTTTACACTCAAAAGCATCTGTCAGCATCCAAGTGCTCCCACTTGAGAATCCCAGCGGTCCCGTGGGCTGGGCAGGTGGGGCCCGCGGAAATGAAGCTCCCCGCCCTGGGCCCTGGCCAGCTGGCGCCAAGGCAGGGTGGACGCGGAGACCAGGCCGCACAGCACACCCCTCCACGCAGCCGGCCTCTGCTCCTGGGTCACCTCCCACGGATGCAAGAGGGAAAAGTTTGGCTGCAACAAACTATTTGCTCGGTAAGCACCGGGTGAAAGCTCAAACCTTGTTGCAGATAATCCACCCATTATCACAGCTTCCAGAGACTCACGGAGTTGGGCATGAGAATCTGAGCTAGGAGACTAGATCCTCGATGATGCTGAGGGTTCGTTACTGGTTTTTGGAAGGTGGTCATGGTATTGCGGTTATGGTCTATATTGGGGTCTTCAGGAATAAAATGATAAATCTGGGATTGCTTTCAACATACCCAGCGTGCGGGGAAGTGGGTGAGATGAAATAAGAACAGCCACATGTTGATCAAGGTTGAAGCTGGGTGGTAAGTTACTATGTTTTACATTTTACATAAGAAGGAAGAAACTGATTCGGAAACCCCGCCCAAGATGTGAACAAGGCGCACGGGCCGGAGGGGGCACGCTGGGATTCGTGTCATTCCCGGCAGACCCCAGTCCACTATCTACGTACATGCCACATGCCCAGTCAGTCAGCAGAGTCACCCTCCGAAATAAGCCCATGGCTCCCTTCCCCGTCCCCCAGAGATGAGAGCTGCCGGCTCCGAAGCGGGGAGCAGCAGGACGGACCCCACACCCTGGTTCCATGCCTACCTCGAAGTCATCGGGACAGCTCCTCTTGCTGTTGTTGTTGTTTAGGTTTTCCCGGTTGAGCTGGGTTGGAGGCCGCCCCCACCGCCCTGGTCCTGGGCCATCGTCCCTGTCCATCTCCTCCGCCTGTGGCAGGGAACCCCTCCGGCCCGCGGGGCTCACGAACTCTAGTTTCTTCCTGGCGTCCTTCTCCCAGAGCCCGGGGCCCTCCTGGGGGTGTCTGGCTGTCTTGTGCGCCTCTGCAGGCTGGGCTGCCTCCTCAGAAAGAGCATCCCTCTCCAGATCCTCGAGCTGGACCGAGCTGCCGGTTTCGCCGTCAGGGGAGGGCAGGAGGGGGGGGTCTGAGAGTCGCCGGAAGCAGCAGGGGAGAGCGGGCCCTCCGGGGGCCCTGATGCCTGGGAAGCTGGGCTGGGCAGCGTCCTCCAGGCAGGGCGGCCGGGTCTCCGGGGTGCTGTCCAAGGTGTCTGGTGAGAAGTCGCCAGGTCCCACAGGGCCATCTGCGGGCGGCTGGAGGCTGCTGTCCGTCTGCTGCCCCCACAGCTTGTTATGCCGCTGTTTGCTGTGGGGAGAAAGGGCAGGGGAAGGTGAGCAGGGGAGGACAGCGCCCAGAGGGGCCTGGGGGGAGAGGGGTGGCGGGGGGAGCAAGCAAAGGACAGCCCACGGTTGGGGCTGCTGGCAGGTTCTCGCTTAGGTGAAGCCCCTCTGTTCACTTGTTCCCAAGAAACACAAGCATGAGGACCCTGAATCCCATGGCTTGCACGGGAAGCCTCACATGACTTGCGGCCACGTGGGGACAACGTGACAGGGACACAAAGGGAGTCTAGACTTGCCCTCCGTGTATCTGTGTTCATGCTGTCTCAGTTTGTGAACCCAGTCACTTCACTCATGTTCCATCTGTCAGTTTCTCCATCTGTCAAACGAGAATAACAATCCTCCTCCCGCCCACGCCGCAGACAAATCAGGGGATGACGGCAGAGAGTACGTGAAGGTCTACACACGCTGCCGTAGCCATGTAGACACGTGCCGCACACGGATACATCTGGGAAGAGCCCAGACAACTGGAAATATCTGTTTAGGTCGGCGGGATTACAGGATACTATTGTTTTTTATAATACCTTTTTTTTTTTTCAAACACAAGGCAAAAAAAAAAAAGGGAGGGAGAGAGAGAAAAGTTTATAGTGAAATAGGGTGACTAAGTCACCCCCATGGACCTTAAAGTAAGGCCAACGTCATGGTGCTGTGAGGGTTAAGGCAACAGAGAAGGAGGCCGGGCATGGTGGCTCACGCCTGTAATCCTAGCACTCTGGGAGGCCGAGGAGGGTGGATCGTTTGAGCTCAGGAGTTCGAGACCAGCCTGAGCAAGAGTTAGGCCCCATCTCTACAAACCATAGAAAAATTAGCTGGGTGTGGAGGCACATGCCTGTAGTCCCAGCTACTTGGGAGGCTGAGGCAGGAGGATCACTTGAGCCCAGGAGTATGAGGCTGCAGTGAGCTATGATGATGCCACTGCACTCTAGCCTGGGCGACAGAGCGAGACTCTTGTCTCAAAAAAAAAAAAAAAAAAAAAAAACCCCGAGAAGGAAACACAAACACGCAATGGGAATGCAGGATTTGCTGTTGCTCTTTGGTGCAAGGCAGCGTCACGATCCTTCATTGCTGTTTGCTCCGTGCACATTCCATCCAGCTGTGTTATTCGAGATAAATGTCCTGCGACCGTGGGCCCGGCCTGGAGAGCCCCGGTCAAGCTACGAAAAGCCCTGATGGCAGCCGTGCCTGACAGGCTCGGGGAGGGGACAGCAGGATGCTGGCTGCTCCTGCAGGCCCTGCCTGGGGACCTGTCCAGCCACACTGTCTGGTTGACAGTGAAGAGCCCCGAGACGGCCAGAGCTGTTCTGCAGACCCTGTGGGACCCTGCCAGGGCACTCCTGCATTCCCAAGCTTGGCCACCAAGCCCCTGGGCTTTATTTAGCCTGTGGCTTTCTTCCAACACGGATCAGAAATGCTCCAGGGAGACCTGCTTCTTGTCTGAATAGGAAGGGAACGGGGAGAAAGTGAGTCCCAAGCTCCTGGCTTCCGATCTGGATCTGATCTGGCAAACTGGAGTCACAGTGGGGATCTGCTGGGGGTCACTGGAGGACCCCCACCAACACCTTGGGTGGCACGATGACCTCAGGACCTCCCTGTGCCAAGCGTCCCCTGCCTGGGGCGCACGGACCTGTGTGTGTCTCTCCCTTCTGCTGTCCACTGACAGTTTCATGTGTGACTAGTTAACCGACTCCTGTCCCCGGAAAAGGAGGCTGACCTGTACTCTGCAGACCTTCTATGGGGTGGGAGTTAGAGATTTTTAAGAGAAACTATATTTATTATTTATTATGAGCCAGGTCTGACAAAGTATCTGCAAAGGTAAACTTGTATAGGGCTCATGCAAACCTCGAAATAACCCTATCAGGTGGGTATTCTTTTTTTTTTTTTTGGTCAATTTATTCATTGTGGTGAAATACACATAACAAAATTTTCCATCTTAACCACTTTTAAGTATACAGTTTGGTAATATTAAATACATTCACAATGCTGCACGACCATCTCCACCATCCATCTCCAGAACTCTTTTCCTCTTGCAAAACTGAAACTCCGTCCCCATGAAACACTAACTCCCCATTCCCTCCTTCCTCCATTCTACTGTCTCTCTCTGACTCTGACACTCCAAGTACCTCGTGTGACTTGGGATCACACAGTACGCGTCTTTCTGTGACTGGCCTGTCTCACTCGGCACGGCGTCCTCGAGGCTCATCCGTGTTGGAGCACGTGTCCGAACTCCCCCCCTTTTTGAGGCTGAGTAACACCCCGTTGTAGGGGTACAGTATGTTTTGTGTATCCATTCATCCGTCAGCGGACACTGGGCTGCTTCCACTTTTGGCCACCATAAATAATGCTGCCATGGACGAGGGTGGACAAGTATCTCTTTGAGACCCAGCTTTCAATTCTTTTGGGGATATGTGCAGAAGGGGAATTGTTGGCTCATATAGTAATTCTATTTCTAGTTTTTTGAGGAGCCACCATGCTGGGATTCACAGTGCCTATAGCGTTAATATCCACGTTGAGGTGGGCACTGATTCTTAACTCTGAAGAGGAAACTGAGGCTCAGGGAGACTGACCCGCTCGCTCCAAGCCGCCCGGCCCGCCTGGCAGAAACCCGTCTGGCTCTGCAGTGCCGGGCTCGTCCCGCAGCAGAGCCAGTGCACGGGGCTCCGCACGACGCAGATGCCCAGGGAACGGGACAGACACATGCCCGCGCCACACACACCAGGACTTGCCTTGGACCAGAAGTTAGGCGCTGTTCCCTCCGGCAGCAGAACCGGCTTTATGTGTGTGCCAACAAAATCAAAACAGATCCCTCCTGGAAATGGCTAATCAAAGCCCAAACAATAGTTGTTTTTCTCAAACCGGCTCCCCGAGAGAGGCGGGACTTTGGCTGCGGAAGCCACTGCCGGGGCCGAACGGGAGCACGCTCAGATGCCGACGGTGGCCGGCTTGGTGGCAGACGCTGCTCCAGCTCGGCCGGCCAGTCCCCCCTCTCCGGGCTGGTACCCACCTCGCATCCAAGATGCCTTCATACTCAGACAGCTGTCTCATAAAGCCCGCGTTGGGTCGCGTAATGCTGCGCTTTTGCTTCACGTAGTTATACGCCTTTTCCAGAGGCCAGCCGAATTCCTTCATGGCGTAGGCTATGACCGTGGACGCAGAGCGACTGACGCCCATCTTGCAATGCACCAGGCACTTGGAACGGTTCCTCCTGCCGGCGTGGGGAGGGGGGGTACAGGAGAAAGAGTTAAAACGCTTCCACAACTTCACTCTCTCAGCTTTTACTCAGCTGATTTTCTTTTTTAAACCCTGAAGTTATCTCACTTGCCTAAAACCTCCTGTGTCCTAATGTTTACATGTCTACAAGCCCTCTAAAGGAAATAACTTCACTGTACAACCAATTAGCACACAATGGGAAATCAAGAGAAATCTGTTCTGGCCCGGCCAAGTTTTGCAAGGAGAGCTCCAAAACTTGGCTGCCTTCACCGACAAAAGTGGGAACCTTCTCACGTGGCTGGGATAGGCTAGGGGGACCAAAAAACCCTTTCCTGGGAAGCAGTTGGGCAGCTAAAGGGATTTCTGCAAAAGCTGCTCAGCTGCTACAGCAGATGGAGACAGTGAATGAGTTACTGTAGAAAAATGGGGTCAGCGAAGTGAAACTGGCAAGGCCTTGGGGAGAGCAAGACACTTGTCAGACAGGAGTGCCAGGGAGCAGGAGCAGGACAGCCAGAGAGGGACAAGCCAGGGGAGGAAGATGAGGCTGATCTGTTATTTGCAAGGAGGCAGGTCTGGCCCAGGCCTGGCTGATTCGCCAGATACGGCAAGGCCGACACAGCAGTGTTTGTGTAAGTACTGCTCGCTCAAGAATGCCAGGGAGCACCGGGCTGGGAAGGGTGACACCTGTGAAACTCTACTGGTACAGAAGGTAGCCCCACCAGGTGGGAGCGGGCTCCAGCTTCCCACACCCCAGGTTTACAATTCCTCTCCAAACCTCAGTGCCTTTTTTTTTGGACTGCTGGTCTGAAGTCTCCCTCAAGAGTGTCCTGAGTCTGTCCCCGGGGAATTGGAGAGAACTAAGATTTGGTAAGGTCACTTTATGAAGCTTTGACCTAGAGGAGCACAAAGCAGAAGAGGGTGTTTCTCTCGACAGCCTCTCAAAGGGTTCTCTTTTTCTGTTCTTGACTCCAATAAGGCACAGTTGTTCCACAGCAGAATAAAATGGGAACAAAAGACGGGTGAGACCAGACTGTCCTATCCCATGTGACACTAACTTGGGGACAGAAGACAGGCTGTGTTCTTTGGGGAGACAGTCCCAAAGGAGCTCTGAGCCCAGGTCCCTCCCTGGCCCTCCTTTGGCTCAGCGACTCCCCAGGGACAGAGCTCCTAAGAGTGTCCACTTGGTATCGGATCCTTGCCAGGAACCAGTGCCGAGGACAACCGGGGTCAAACGTCACAATCATGGACAGCTGGGAGAGTCACCTCATCAGGCCTCTACCTGGGGAGGACCAACAACTTTTCCCCTCTGGTGTTTGGGGTCCTGCGGCTAAAACCCAAAGTCTGTCGGACATCCAGGCCCCTCAAGCCAGCCGACGTCTGTGTCTGGGGTCGCCAGCAGTTCCTGCGTACCCGGCATCTGCCAGTCAGCTTCTGCCTCTGCCCAGCTTCCCCGCCCACGTACTTGGCTTTGTTTATAAAATGATATGCTTCATTCCAGTGGGCGAGAAGATCTGTCGTCTCTTCATCGTAGACGCGGATGTTATGATATGCAAATAAGCCAGGAAAAAAATTATCTATTTCTCTAGTAACATTTAAAATGTAGTCAACCCTGCAGTGAGAAAAAAAAAAGAAAAAAAACACAAACACACCAGATTTGGAGAATCAGGATGAGGAACTATAAAAAACAAAGTAATGAAAAACTGGCAGAGGGAAAAAAAAAATTAAATACATATTAACAAAGGGCAATACATTTGTGGTGGAACTTTTGTTTTTCCTTAATAGTAAATTTTCTTTGTGTTTTCTGAATGCCCTCTATACGATGAGAATGTATTATATTTATACCAAAAAACCAAACCTCTTTATTTTTAAAAAACCCTATAAAAAGATAACTCAGTTCAAAGCATGCTAGAAATTAAAAATATACATATATGTTACTTAAGTAGATTTCTAAATTCCTTAACGTGTCAAGATTCATAACTATTACGAGTATACAGAGGCTTTTAAAAAAAAGTCTCCACTCTTAAAAAGCGGAATATATCCATTCATTATTCATATTCTTGAGAATTGCCTTAAATCCGTTTTGAAACAAGGCAAGATATAAATAAGTAAGTATTTCCAAGGGTCTTCTGACCCAGCTTCTGTAGTGCTACAAACTTAATCCTTTTATTACTGGAAGACCGAAATAATTTCAGGAGTTAGAAAATATCTCAAATAGGTTTCATAAGAGAATACTTATACATGCTTAAAAAAATACATTTAAAAGCCACTCATTTATTCCCAGCAAGATGGAAAACGCACAGAGCATCACCCTACATGTTAAGAATACTTTCTGCTGGAGGAACACAACTTAACCAGTAGGTCTAAGGATATATTTTAAGATTTGTTTAGTCTTCATTTTTAAATGTAGTAATTCAAGAATGCCATCATGTCAGACCCACAGAACGGTGATTTTGTGGCTATGTTGTTTAAAAAACAAAAAGTCCAGACATCTGTTCTTGAAGGTCTAGATTCAAACCTCTTTCATTCCTGCTGCTAAGCGTTTCTCAGACTGAGACAAGCCATACGCTTCTGGCCAACACAGAGTACTTAGCTGCAATCCCACCAGGCCCAGAAGTATAACCTCAGAAAGAGCCAGGAGCGGTCCAGGGATCAGGGTTGCTGACTGGCAAAACCGCCAGCAGATCTCTGTATCCACATGGGGGCTCTCGGCAACTCTGCAGGGCAGCGAGGCGGTGGGAGGGGGCTCAGAGCCTTCTCCGCATCCTTGCTGTCCTGTGCCATGTGAGTGTGATTGAGAAGCGTCCTCCCTGACACACACAATCACGGGAGACTCCGGGAAAATCTAAGCCCATGAATTATTCAAGACGTGGCATTTGGAAGCACATCTGTTTAGCTATGCAAATCGGCCCCGGCAGCCACTTCAGAGACCAGGGTGCAGGCAGTGACAGGCAGGCAGCCCGAGGTCTCACCCTCGATGGCAGCGTGGAGGGATCCTAAGCTGCCTGGAAGGACAGGGAAAGACAAGGGGAGGAGACTCACCCTGAGCCCTGCAGTTCCTCCAGATTGGATGCATTCCATTCAGAGCCCTGGGAGACAGATCACACAAACCCCCGTGAGTGTCACATGTCGGCCTCGGAGCTGCTCAGGGGATGCAGTCTGCCCCAGCCCTGGGGGTGAGTCAGGCCTTACTTCGTGGACCTTTGGCCTCAGAGAACAGCGAGAACTGAGGGGCTGATTTTCAAGAAGCTTCCCAAGTTCTCAGAGCATCATCAACGTGTGTGCTGCGGTTGGGGAGAGCGGGAAGAGCCCAGGCCCCTCACTGGCCCCATGGCCTCAGGCAAAGAACAAGTCCAGGAAAACCTGCTTCCCCCATCTCCCCGCTTCCTCTCCTAAGACTGCGGTGACATCCCAGGGTCAGAGGCAATGACCTGCGACCTCCCACCCGGGGGAGGGCAGGTTCACAGGCTGCTGCTAATTGAAGAAGGCATCATTCTACCTTTTCTGGGAAGTATTTTGGCAATATTGAAAAAGTTCCAACCCTGTGACCCAGTAATTTCACTCACAAAAAGTTATCCTGAGGAAATCATAATTCACACAGAGATTTAGGTACGAGGATATTTAAGGCTATTTATAAAACAGTGGAAAGAATCCAAAGGTCAAATGGGAAGAAATTAGTGAAATAAACGATGATGGAGCCTCATGAAGGAGCCATGAAAACAAACCATGTTTTTGGAGAATATTTAATGACACAGGAAAACACCACATAAGGCAAGAATATTTAAAAAGAATGCAGGATACAAAACTATATAAAATAATGAGCATGATCCTTTCTTTTTCTTTGTATCTACCTATCTATTTATGAGTGAGTGAGACAGAGTCTCGCTTTGTCACCCTGGCTAGAGTGCAGTGGCATCATCACAGCTCACTGTAACCTCAAACTCCTGGGCTCAAGCGATCCTCCTGCCTCAGCCTCCTGAGTAGCTGGGACTACAGGCCCGTGCCACCATGCATGGCTAATCTTTCTATTTTTAGTGGTAGAGACGGGATCTCGCTCTTGCTCAGGCTAGTATCAAACTCCTGACCTCAAGCAATCCTCCTGCCTCGGCCTCCCAGAGTGCTAGGATTACAGGCCTGAGCCACTGCACCCGGACTCTTTTTCTTTGTTTCTTTTTAAAGAAGATATATACGCATTTAAAAGAAAAACAAAAACAAAAACAGAAGATGGGAAAATAAAATAGCCCAAAATGTTAACAGTGACTACCTCTGGATTTGTGAGATTGGGAATGCTTTTTTACTTCTTCTTTAGATTTATTTATATTTCCAGACTTTCTACAATGTTTTAATTTAATACTTTAAAAAAATAGTATCACACTAACAAACAATTCCTAAGCATTCAAAGAACGTGGAAGGGGCAAAAAAAAAGAAAAAATAGTCACTTTGCTCTTAGGAAGTGCAAAACACACGGTCACAAAGAGCAAAAGGATCCGTCTTCATCTCCCTAAAAACTTTCTCTTTCAGGTTCCCAAGAGGGCAGAGCCGGTAGGACCCAGGGGCTGCCGGACCCCAGTGAAGCCGGCAATGTGCGGTGCCAGCTGAATTTTCGTATTTGAGGGAGAGGCTCAAACATAAAAATTCCTTTAGTATCTCTCATGGAAAAAGTGACATAAAGCACCAAACCACACCGAAAAAATAACGAAAGCTCTGCTAAGGCTGTGAGCATCCTCTGGCCGTGACCACCACCTAGTGGAGAAAGACGGGACGAAGGTGCCTTACGTTCCCTTGTCACCAGGGAAATCAATCAACTTCCCACGGAGAAGTGTCCCGAACTTCCCAGATCTCTCTCAAGATAAAGTCTTCAACTCCACACATTTATATATACATTTGAATGTATAAATAGGAAATCTATATAGACCTATACATACAAATACATTTAAATATATACCTCTATAGCTATCATGACATACATTAATGCATTTGGAGAACTCCAGTGACTTCCCGCAGGCAGAAAACAAAGTCATTCAGGGCTCTAGCAGCAAATACACTTCCTCACCATCCCCAGGAAGCACTTTCTCCTCTAACGATGCTTACCATTTATTAGCACCTACAGAAACTGTGCTGGGTGCTTTAAATATGTATTTTCTTTCTTTCTTTCTTTCTTTTTTTTTTTTTTCCACTATTTGCCCAGGGTGGCCTCGAACTCCTGGGTTCAAGGGATCCTCCAGAGCAGCTGCGACTACAGGCTTATGCCAGCGCACCCAGTTTATATTTTATTTAATCCTCATCATCATCCCAAGACGTGTAAGATGAAGGAAAAAAAAAAAAAAGCAGCAAAGTGGCTTGCCGCAAGTCACACGGCCCAGTGAGGCTGAGGAGGGGGAACTCGGGCCCTGGTGGGTTGATTTTCATTACACCACGCGGCCGCTCTAATTTTAGTAACGTGCCTTTCTCTATAGTCTCTCTGCCTTTGAAAACTTGCCAGTTGCCTTCTATGGAGATTTACGGCACTAAGACAGTCTGAGCGAGCCACGGAGGTGCAGGGAATCAGTGCGACCCACCCAAAGCTGCAGGATCGGGGCAGATTCTTCCAGGGTCTCTGGGAGCCGTCCCAGGGAGGAGCTGTCTGGACAGGCTCGGAGGGGAAGCTACGCTGCAGTTGTGTGATCTGTCTTCCCTGTCGTTTCTCACATCGAGGGGTGCCTAGGCATAGCTGTGGGGTTTGGTGAGAATGCCTCCTTTGGTAACGGGGGCTTCGGGGCCCACACGCCATTTGGACAGGGGCCGTGTGTGAGTGAGTGAAAGGGTCTGAGAGTCTGAAAACACTGCCAACTGCCCGTGCCAAACAGCTCCCAAGCAACTCCCCGCAGCTCAGCTGAGAGCCACGTCTCGAACATCCGGCTCCAGAGCAGACCAGTGGTCCGCAGGCCGGAGAAGGGGCCGAAGAACTTGGGGCGTTTCCGTCAGTTGGGACGGAGGCTCCAGCAACTGGAGCTTTTTCTCTGCTTTTCCTCTCTGACTCGCTGCCAGCACCCAACAATCAAGGTCTGATTCACGCCCCCCAAACTAGGCCCCACCATAGCCGTGCCTCTTACGAGATAAAGATGATCGAAGATAAGGGAGGGTTTGTCCATCTGTCCCAGGATAAGTAGCATCTCGTTGTCTATGAATTCCTTAAATTCTTTCAAGTTACAGTTCATCTGTTTCTCTAATTCATTACGGATCTGTGGAGTGGGAAAGATTAGGAAAAGTGATTTGTTAGAGGCAACAGCTGTCCACCTCCAAAGAATTAAAGTTACAACACGAACAGTGGCTGTTTCCAAAAAAGGTGGCTTTTTTTTTTTTTTTTTTAGAGTAACACATTTAGACACATGCCGCACACATGCGTGGGTGGCAGGAATGCAGGTGACTCAGCCTGCAAGTCAATCCAAGTGGGGAAAGTTTGTTATTTCAAATAAGGCATCTGATTTCCATGAGATCTTTTCTACTGTATTTAAAGCACTTTTGCTTTTACAATTACATATCAAATACATCACGGAATCTAAAATCAGTTTCATCTTGCTTGGGAACGTTATCACAATATGATTTTTTTTAATGGATGAATTCATAAGAAGATTATATATGACTCTTTAAAATGGCAATTTCAACCTCCTCCTCTTAGATCTACCCTGTTTAAGCTGTTATTATAATTCATTGCATTCTCTGAACACAAAGCAACAGAAAGAAGAAAACAAGTGATCCAGGAACACATTAAAAGGCAGGAAGAAGGTAGTCTGGAATTTACAGGTTGCCAGTCAACTGCAATCCTGTAGTCAACTGCAGAGAAATAAGTTTGCTGTCTCTGATGTACAACACAAGGCAACGTGGGGCAGAAGCCAGGAGGAGCAGGTGTTGACAGATCAATGTTCCTGGGTGCAATTTATAGATCTCATGGAATCGCCACCAAAGGTCATACAAGTGAGGCTCAGAGAGGTCAAGAAATTCGCCCAATGACTCAAAGTTGGGAAGTGGCCGATTTAGAATCAAACTACAGTCTGGCTCCAAGGCCCGTGCTCCTTCCACTATGCCCTGCTGCTGTTACAAAACCAGGCAGAAAAAAGCCTCTGAGCGCTGAGGAGCAGATGGGCAAAGAGAACCGGGTGCCAGGCCAGCTCCCAGCGCCCAGGAGGAGCAAACGCCACGTGGCCCCTGGCCCGCTAAGGAGAGAAGCACTTTCTTACTTCTTTGGAGGTCACGTTTTCCAGATCCTGGCTCATCATGATGCTTCGGAGTTTGGCTTTGATGAGGCGCTCAGTCCTTTCCCCTTCGGTTGGCCTGGAGAGAAACGATGTTTAGGAACGTGCAGGAGTCTGGGTAGACTGAGGTCAGGGGTTACAGAAACACCAGATGCTCCTGGGTCTAAACAGCACGAGGCTTGGCATGGAGAGCTCGCCGCTCAGTGCACGTGTTCTCGGGGGGCAGGGAGAGGTACGTGGAGAACCTGTTCCATCTCCGGAGTTCCCACGGGAGTCGACATAGCAGAGGGCAGATCGGGCGGACAGGGGACAGTTTGGAAACTCACTGCTCGTTCAGGCCCCGCAGCAGCAGACACTCTCAAGGTGGGACGCTGGAATCGCCAGCATGACTTGCCCACGCCACTGGGCCCTTTAGTCTCTGCCTGAACACACGTGGGTGTGAGGACCTCACTGCGCCCGGGGTAGCCTGGCCCAGCTGTGGCCAGCTCCCACCATCTCCTTCCTACACAAAATCAAAGTTTATGTATCTCCCTGTACCTTCTACACACCAGCCCTAGTCTGAACCCGACGGGCCACACTGACCAGGGTGAGCTTTCTTTCCCGTGACGACCCTTCAAATAATTCAAAGGCAACGATCATTTCTCCTCAATCTGTCCCGTGATTTCCTGGAGGCCTCGCACAACGGGGCTTCCAATGCTTCCGCCTCTGCCCTCTCGACACACTGTGGCTTGTCCACAGCCCTCTGCAAACTTCGCAGCATCCCAGAGGGGAGGCTCTGCGGGGAGCAGGGTCCTGACCCAGAGAGGAGGGAGCCGCTTCCTTCTTCTCAAACTAGACGTGACTGAGCGTGGCCTCTGGCCACGTCAGCGCTGTCAGAGGTCACATGACACAGGTCACGTGACTCCCACGGCTGCTGCTCTAAGGCAGGCTGCCCTCAGCAGTTGTGTTCTGGGATCCAAGGAAGCAGAGGTCACGTTCATAATTCTCCTAAGAGCAGAGGAGGAGGCTTTGGGAATTAAGTCTCTGGCAAACTGGAGAGGAAAGGCCAGACCACAGAGGGGCAAGGAGCTGGTGACACACAGGACCACACATTGCTATGAGAATCCAATGGAAGTTCTGGACCTATTCCCCCAGAAATACAGTCAACAGATATGTAGGTAATTTTTCAGGGGCAGGGGCTGGTCACAGACCCTTCCCCGGCCAAAGACTACCCATGGGCCCAGGCCAGGAACCCTTGCTGGAAATGCTGGTTCTGAAAAGGCGGCTGGGTCAAGGGGCTCCAGCGGAGGTGCGACCTCGTGCAGAGACACAGGGGCGGGCACAGGGCAGGTGCCGGTGAGGCAGGTGCCCGAGAGGAAGTGCCGCACTTACTTGTCGACGAACAGGGCCGGGGAGTCAGGCCGCGTGGACTCCAGGTCCTGCATGGCGTTCCACTCGTTGATGCAGCTCTGCTCAGAGCTGATGCAGCTCTCATAGTAGGTGGCCCAGATGAGAGCCACGCCCCCGGGGAAGTAGTTGTGCCTTCGTGCCACCTCGCAGGCCTTGTGCAGCACCTGCAGGGCAGACCTGGGGTGAGGAGGGGAGAGGGTCAGGTCTGGGGAGACGCAAGAAGGGCTGGGGGTGTCCCCTCCAAACAAGGGGTTCCGGCGGAGCCTGGGGAAGGGCAGTTCCTGCAGGACTCCCTGCTGGAGCCGTGCTCACACACAAGGGCGTGTGGGGGATACACGGCAGCCCGGGACCCAGTCTTCCAGGTCACAGAGCTGGCCACAGTCACCGACCGAGTCCAAGAGTGGACAGAACATCCCTTGTCATGTCCAAAAGGAGAAAAAACAAACAAACAACAAACTTCATCACTCTTCCAATCAAGCTGGTTCCCATGTTATTTCACGTTCCATCAATCCACTCCAAAGAATTAAGATTTACTTCCGAAGCTGCGGTACCCTTGAACCTGAGCACCACAACGAAGCCTTGCAGCTGGAAGGAAAAGTCTTTCATATGCGACAGAGACATGTGACTGCATTCGAAATACTTAGATTTCTAACTATCCCCAGTGGATGTTACAATAGCTTAGATTTCTTAAGGAAATGAGTTCTAGAAACTCATTTTAATACAGAAACTAACCGAAGAAGAGGTTTGGGAGGCAGAACAGGGCAGAAGAAACAATATTAAAGATGTATACATTTGTTTGAGCTGCCCTCTTTTACTTCTTATCACAAAAATATAGGCTGAAAATTTCTCGGCGAATGGGGTGAATCAGGCCATGACAGGTGGAAGGGTGGAGCCTTGGAAGGGACGGAGTTATCAGAGAATGGCCCCACGGTGGCAGAAAAAATCCTGCAATCCACACCACCTTCCCCAACTGCACGTCTCTGTCCGATCTCTAGGCTGGCTGAGGGAACACACTGGAGCTGAATGTGTACGAAATTTAGTTCTCATTCCGAAGTTTCTAGAAAAACATGTGGGCCTATTTTTTATTTGCCTGGAGAGAAAGAGACAACCAATGATGCAGGGACACAAAGAAACATCTGGGCCATCTACTGGTTCATGTTCCAGAATTCTCATTTCATGATTTCCCCCCAAATGATCCTGAATTGACTGCAGTGTGGAGTAACAGAGGATGTTAAAAAATGAAGGACAATATTAACTTCCGGCCCTGGGAGGATTCTGCACAACTCTCACTGTGCCCAGAAGAGAGCATCGTTATTTCGAAACATTGTGCAGAACTCTTCTCATCAGATGGTACCGGCTCTCTCCTGAGTTTTTTCCCAGATAATTTCACAGAGATTGTTGCATCGAGTTTGCTGCTCTGCGCAGTCTGTGCAACCCTCCAAGGAGGAAGGAGGCTCTAAGAGGAGGTGTGGACGTGATGTCGTCACCCAGTGCAGCCTCCTTCACCCACAGCGACCTCATCCCCAAAGCAGAGTGTCCTGGGTGAAGTCGTACCCCTACCCAGGCACCCGGACCCTGCAGCCCCACACCCTGTGAGAACACCCTCCCCCACGTCCCTGAGTGTAACACATGACTTTGATCATATATCTGTGGCCACTTCCCTCGACAGACTTTAAACCTCCTGAAGACGGAATCACATCTGTGTGGTGCCTCCCCGAGTGCCTAGCGCCTAACAAAGCACTGCTCCTTTCACTGAGCACACTGAGTGCCAACTGCATGCCAGACACAATGAATAGATGAATTTACGACGAAGTGACTTTCTGCCAGCAGGAGCTAGAGATATGTAAAAACACACCTTCAACAACAACAAAAAACACCCCATTTAGAAATGAGTAGAGGACTTGAATAGACATTTCTCCAAAGAAGATAAACAAATGGCCAATATGCATGAAAAAATGTTCGACACTAACAGTCATTAGGGAAATGCAAATCGAAACCACAATGAGGTACCATTTCACACCCATTAGGGTGGTGATGATTAAAAAGAAAACTAACAAGAGCTGACAAGGATATGAAGACAGTAGAACACTTAGGTTTTACCGGCAGGGCTGGAAAATGGTGTAGACACTGGAGAATAGTTTGGCAGTTCCTCAAGAAGCTAAACATAGAATTACCACATGACTCAGCAATTTCACTGCTAGGTATCTGCCAGAAAGAACTGAAAACAGGGGCTCAGATACGTGCACACGAATGTTCACAGCGGCATTATTCACGAGAGCCGGAAGGTGGAAACAACCCAAATGTCCATCGACAGATGAATGGATAAACAAAGTGTGGTCTGATCACACAATGGAGTATTATTCACCCTTAAAAAGGAATGAAGTTCTGCTACATGCTACGACACGGACGAGCCTTGAAACAACATGCTAAGTGAAAGAAGCCAGACCCAAGAGGACAGATATTGCATGACTCCATTTAGACGACATATCTAGAACAGGCAAATCCACAGAGAGAGAAAGTAGAATGGAGATCACCAGAGGCTGGGGGAAAGGAAAAGAAGTCATCGTTTAATGGGTGCAGAGTTTCTCTCTGGGATGATGCAAACATTCTGGAAATGGCTAGTGGCGATGGCTGCACAGCACTGCAAATGCACTTAATGCCCCTGAACTGTACATTTAAAGAATGGTTAAAATGGCAAATTTTATGTTTATTTTGCCACATATACACGGGCGTGCACATCTAAATAAGCTTCTAAGTAGAAGGGTTTTTTTATTCATGCTATTAGCTAAGAAAATATTTCTTTCTTTTCTTTTTTTTTTTTTTGAGACAGAGTCTCACTCTGTCACCTGGGCTAGAGTGAGTGCCGTGGCGTCAGCCTAGCTCACAGCAACCTCAAACTCCTGGGCTCAAGCGATCCTCTTGCCTCAGCCTCCCGAGTAGCTGGGACTACAGGCATGTGCCACCATGCCCGGCTAATTGTTTCTATTTTTAGTAGAGATGAGGTCTTGCCCTCTTGCTCAAACTTCTGGGCTCAAGCCATCCTCCAGCCTCGGCCTCCCAGAGTGCCAGGATTACAGGCGTGAGCCGCCACGCCTGACCAGTAAGAAAATATTTCTGAGGAGTTAAAACCTTATACTATACTTACCACATGGCCTGGACAGACACAGGCTTAAATATGTGCATCCTTCCCGCTGTGCTCACGCTGAATCCACTGAGAATGAAAAACAAAAAGAAAGATATCTGTGGTGGGAATCAGATTCTTCTAATCAAATCACTTCGAGACGATGGGAACAGGCCCGCCGTGGACCCTGAGAACAAGTATGTCTCATGCTGCCTGATGCGGGATTGCAAACCCCGAGGAGGCAGAGCAGGCAAAAGCAGAAAAGGATACATTCTTGAAAGAGCAAGGCTTGTTTTTAACCCAACAATAAGAGATCTACCAAACACTGAAAGCCCAGCTAAAGTGCCAGGCAAGGACAGCATCCAGTGACATCTCTCTTATGTCCCCCAACCATCCCTGTTCACCCACTACTTCCCGCCCCACCTGTTCTTTTTTGGAACAGCATGGAAAAATATATTTGTGGAAAACAAAATTTAAAAAAAGGAAATATATCCCCACAATTCCACCCTTCAACAAATCCAATTTTTTATTTCTCCCTCCCCATCCTATCTGCGAGGCAATGTTAACTGTAACCTGCTTGGAATCTCAGGGTGGGGACAATTAATTTACTTTTCTGTCTCTGTCCACTCCTCGCGGTTCCCAGGCACGTGCCTGGGAGCGAATGTACTCGGAACCGGACGGCCCTTCACCCCTTGGCTACCTGCACGGCTTGGACTAGGTGATTCTTCCTCTGCAGCCCCCCTAAGTGACACTGGCAACACTGTCGCACCTGCTCGTGGGATGTCTCTCCCCAGACCCCCCCCAAAGCCGGCGAGCTCCCGCGGCACCACATTCACCGTGAACTTTCGGGGGTCAGCCCCAGGGAGGGTGTGTAGTGAGTATTGGCTTAGCCAATCAAGGTAAGTGGATGACTGTCAGTTTACCGGCTGTGAACTTCACACAGATCTCCTGTAATGTGCTCCCGATACTTCGTGACCCCTCACGGAAGGTACAAAAGTGCAGATGCACCTTCCCGTGCAGCTCACGGCAGCGTGACACTGTTTCTCCTGATGTAACGAACCCGTCGCATGTGACTCTGTGGCTAACGACTTCCCAAGGGGGCCCAACCCAACTCGTGTTTCAGTCTACAGTGAGAGAATCGTTTAAAGAGATCTCCTTACCCGTCTCCATCCAGGTGGATCTTCGTGTCGCTCCACAGTCGGAGAACCATCCCGATGGTGCAGCTTGTACTGCGAGGGCCAAGAGAAGACGTGTGGAGTCAGCGCCCACCCACGGGCATGCACAGTCTTCCCTTTCTGCCTCTTTGCCCGCGTTTCCGGCTCACAGCGGGGAACCACCCCCGGCCCAGGCCGGGCTGCAGGGCGTGCACCTGGGAAAGGCTTTTGGGCCATTTGGTAGGGACTGTTCGCCACTGAATTCTAGAAGACACAGGTCTGGGACAACTCTGTGGATGCAACTCCACAAGTGCTCAGCTGAGGCTCCTGGGGTGTAAGGGACAAGCAGCTGACCGCACGCCCACACTGCCAGTGCAGGGAAGCCACGGAGAGCTGGTGCCCTGCCGGCGGGAGGCCACGGGGTACACAAGTGAAGAACGAGAGCCAAGCCCGCCTTATCTGTCCCAGGGTGACCGGGGAGGGGAGCCACACCATTACCAGGGTGCACTTTCAGACCTGTGCTACCTTCCGTGTAGCTGCTGTTTTACAGACTGACTCAACCCAGTCTTGCCCATCCTCACAGGGAAATGAGACGTAGCAACTGTGGAGACTGGCGCCACCAGAGAAACACAGAGGGAAAGAAAGGAAGGCTTTATCACAGCGGCTCCTCAGAGCATTACGAAGATTCCTCAGGCACGTAAGAAAGACTCGGCTTGTGAGAAACTGCTGTCACCGTGCCCAGGGCCAGCCCCAGCCACCGTCAGCAATCTCGCGCTTACATCTCTGCTGCCGCGTCACGGCACCCTCGGGGAGCACCTCCCAGAATCAGCTCCCCCTCCCTCCAGAGCAGCGCCCACCTCGTGGGGCTCTTCCACCCTGGGCCGTTGTATCTGTGGGGAAGGGAAGGTAGTTTCCAGCCCTTCCGGCCAATGACACTAAGCTTTGGGGCTGGGCAAACGCTCAGGTCACACCCTGCAGTCCTACCCACTCCCGACGGGCTAATTTTATTTCCTTTGTAGAACCGCAAAATGAAGTTTATGCAGAGTTCACAGGGCTCTGGGAGCTGGGTGGCCGGGTCAGTGCCAGGAAGAGGCAAGGAAGGTCCTTTTGGAGCCCGAATCCCACGTGTGGAAAGCCAGGTCAGAAGATGCCCTGGGACGTGTGGGCAGGCCTGGAAGACCTGACCTGAGCACTGACAACCCATGCCAGGAACTGGTGCGGAGGGGAGGGCACGGCACAGAGAGCTGCAAAGAGCATGGAATTTGGGGGCCCAGGCCCAGGGCAGGCAGAGCCGAGGGGCAGGGCTGAGATTGCCCACACGAAGCAAGGGGTGTCCCTAAAGCCCTAAGCCAGCCTCCCTCTCACACAGAGGTGGGCAAGGGGCTGGTGGGCGCTGCACCAGCGGGCAGAGCCCGTGGAGGGCTTCTGCTCA
>CM052452.1:12454059-12506059 GCA_028533085.1 Varecia variegata
TGAGGTTGCTGTGAGCTAGGCTGATGCCACGGCACTCACTCTAGCCCAGGCAACAGAGCGAGACTCTGTCTCAAAAAAAAAAAAAAAAAAAAATTAAAATTAAAAAATGTTTCACCTTCGTGATTTGATGATCAAAAAAAAATCTTCAGTTTATGTAGAAATTAAGACACAAAAAAAAGAATGCAGCACTTTTAATTACTGCCAATTATTCAAAAATATCATCAACTCTCAAATTACCTGTAAAAGATACACTAAAATTATTAATAGTGGTTTTCTGGGGGCGCTGGACCACCCGTGATTATCTTTTTTCTGCTAAGTAGTTTCCAAATTTTCTATGTTGAACAAATATTAACTTTTTAAAGTGGCTATATTTTTGTTTGATTTTCAAGGTCATATAAAATATACTGTATCATAAGAAAAAGAACATTTTATTAATTTTGTGAAAGAAAGTCACCGTTCAAATTATAGGGAACTATAAAAATAATTCTCTCTTGAGCAACCTGTTAAGATATAAATGACCTGAAGGGGAAAACTCCAAGAAAAAGCAGCCCCCTTTTTTAAAAAAATAGAATGCTCAGCTTAAGCAAATCCATTCCTGACATAAATACAAGGATGTTTTCTGTAATGTAAAAAAGCAAGATCACCTTTGCCCTAGACATCTAACATCAGCAGTTAAACCTTCTAATCCTGGAATAAAAAAACTCAGCTGAGAATATCACTCTAGGTGCTAAGAAAACATCACATGAACTAGCATTTTAAGTCAGTAGCTCCTGAAGTCAGGAAAACTGTTCTCTTGTAAGATAGCAAATCCACCATAAAATCTGTTAATCTTTCTGGTTAAATTCTCATGCTAAAAAATAGTGACTGCTCACATACTAAATCATAAGGCTGAGTTCTCCCTCTCTTGTTCAGGCCTTTGAATCACTGACGACTGGTTTTGTGCATTTCATAATACCCACACCTTGCATCTGTATGGCATTTCATCTGTCACTGCAGATGGACTGCCAAGTCACCCTTCTCCCCCATTACAGCCGCATATTTGTGCTGTGAGTTTCCAGTGCCGAGGAGGCCAGGATTATAAATAATGAAAGAAATGAGAAGCATCCCTTCCCTGCTGTCTCACCCTCACCCACGGGAAGCTAAAATGCTCTTTTGCATCCATCTGGCCAACTTGAGATCCAGGCTGTCTCATTTCCCAGGCTGCAGAACAACCTCACGAGTTTCTACCGAGAAAGCATCATCCTCGCTGCCTTCTTTCGAATTGTACAAGTCTGTTTTCAGAACTGTTCTTGTTGGAGACACAGATCACTTACTCCTCGTTCTCATCAAAATCCAAGAGAGCTGTGCAAGAGAACTCCAAAACCCTTGAAACTTAAAACAACAATCAGTTCATCGAAGCAGCTGGGAAAATTTTTCCAAGGCCAACATCAAACCTCTTTTGTTCATGAGTTTAAAAAAAAAAATTCGTACTGATCAGAAACCCCCGAGCACTCTGGAAACAGCCAACCCTCAACGGTGACCTTTGCCTTGGAAATCATGGGCAAAAATTCCCCTTGGTTTCCCTTATAGTCCTTTGCAAAAAAAAAGAGAACAATGCACTAGAATAGGCTGGTTCTACCCCATGATCACTTACGAGGCCAGCTGTTCCTCCTCAGCGTCCCTAGCTTGGGAAGCATCAGAGCCTCCCCCTCTCCACGTGAAGTCGGGGGACTGTATTAACTGGGGCCCTGGAACACTCTGCCTCTGTTCCCCCATGACAGGCGTTTACTGTAAAGAACAAGGCTGGAAGCCGCAGGGAAGCCCAAGGAGCACATTATCCCAAGGCTGTGAGGTCACCCTGCGTCCTGCGCATACAGTAAGGGGCTAAGTGGGAGGAAAACCACACGAGATGGCTCTTGGGGGTGGGGTGGGAGGCCGCAGAGCGCGGTCAGTCACAGGACTTATGAAAACAAGATGCAGATATTCTCTGTGACCCGGCTTCCCGTCTTCTGTGCTGAGCTCACTCCGGGCCCAGAGCCTCACACGCCCTGTGTGTGGCTGATGCCATCGCTATTTCCTATGGCCGGGGCTTTGTGTGCTTCTCTGCCGGGCTTCCAAGCGAGAGGCACAGTACCCTGATTCATGAGGACCTCAGAGTGCCCCGCCGGGGAAGTCCTTTAAGAAATCCACGTCAGTGATGGTGCACACACTTCACCAGGTGCCCAGGACAAGGAAGGTGAAACCCACAAACCATCCAGCTACAGAAAAACCAGCCTTCTCCCAAGAGATTCTAGTGTCCTAAAAAGAGTGACTAAAGTTACGGAAGATCAGACCCAGACAGGCAAAGTAGAAACATCTTCCTCCATTTCCTTAAGAAAAATCTTGATGAAGGATAAAAAAAAAAGGTTCGGCCACTGCCCTGTCCACCGCCAGCCTCAACGCTTTTATCTCCGCAACACAAATATATTCCCAGACGCTGATTACTGCCATTCGGGGAGCTTTCGTAAGATGAAAGTTTCTGCAAAGCATTGAAGACAGACAAAAACCTCAATCAGTGCTCCTCCAAAAACCCCAAACCCTCAGAATACAAACAGACAGTGTCATCCAGAAACCAACACACCGGTAGGAAAACAGAAATCAGGGTGGTCACACATACTAATTTGGGCCGGAAACCTCTGAACAGCAGAAGTACCGAGTTGGCCGAAGGAAGATGCAGAAGTCGGTGAAATAGAGAAAGTTCGCGACTGCCGTGTTTACATCTTTAACGGCCTCTCGAACTTTCCGCAGAGCTCCCGCCATCCACTCCCAGCGGAAAACAGGAAAGGCCAGGAAGAAGCCGACGAGTCCCTTCGTGAGAGCCGTGGACTGGAGTCCTCCTCCGATGAGGTTCCCACCCAAAGAGCAAATGGCTCTTGTGGAACTCTTGTCTTCCCCCGATATTTTGGCTTAAAAAGGCCCTTGTCCCAGCACATCCCAATGAAAGAGGGCCATTCAGAGGGAGCAAAACAACTGCAGTTCCTCTAATCACTTTACTCCTACGGCTTTTCTGCAGGCTTCAGGAACAAGCCCTAGGGTGTGCATTAGAACTGTGAGGGCACACAGCTGGCCACCCAGGAACCGACCCCAAGCCACAGGACCCCCTTGTGGTTGAAATCAACATATTGAAGGATGTCTCTTTCTTTCAAATCTCCATCCATCCACCCAACAGTGGGGCAGCCGCCACAGTTCATTATTTTGCATTTTTAAAGCACTTTTACATTCTGAAACTTCTTCAGTCATGCTAATAATAGCTACTTCAGGGGACACACCAGGTAGAGGGAACCATATGTGTGCACATACAAGGTGCTCTGGGATACAGGCTTTGGGATACATGTGGTGCCCAGGGCAGGGCAGGTCGCCAGGGTCCCAAGGAGTGATCCCAAAACCCCCCTGGCAGACGCTGGCCAGGAGCTGTGCTGTTAGCACGCCTTTCGGCCAGCGAGATAAAGTCAGGATGTGAATAACCGCAGTGCAAGGCAGAATGGGGTACGTACCCCAGGAAAGCAACTCTGCCAGGGCTTACGGGAAGGAAAGGGGTGCACTGAACTGGTGACTTCCGGGACACTTTAAAAGGAGGTGGCACTGATCCGCAGGTGACGGTGAGGAAACTAGCACCTGCCCAGGAACATAGACCTTTCCAAGATGGGACTAGACTCAGGTCTACGCCCCACGCCTACTTTCTTAACCCCTGGAATGCCATTCTGCCCATCCGGAAAGGAAATCAATCAGAGCTGTGAGGCCGCCGTCACCTCTGCCCGTGTCTTTCCCAGTGGCTGACTGCGGTGCCGCTGCTTTGGTTCTGCTAAAGCATGTGACACTGACAAGTCAGAATCCGGATCCCGTCTCCAGCTCTTCTTCCCAAAATCCGAATGCATTGTGTGTTGGAAAGAAAGAAAAGGAATGATTTTCCAGAAACAGAACTTCAGGACAAGAAGGTTCTGCATCAGAGTTCTTCCACCTGCTGCTCAGGCAAGTGGAAGGGAGCCCACAGCATCACCCTGCCCACTGCTGCCACCACACTTACGGGACAGGACACATCCTTTGGTCCTTCTGCACCAAATGGGAGTGTCGAGGAGTTCTGTGACCGGCACAGACACACTGACCAGGACGGTGTTGTGCAAGGTGGTCCTCATCAACAGGACTGTCATTTACCAAATACCTACCATGCGGCTGAGACTACACGAGGTGCTCCGCTATGCCACGTCGTCGGACGCCTGCAGTTCTGCCGGGCAGGTGTTATTTTCTCCATATGCCAGATGAAGGCAGCCAGTCAAAGCTTCTGAGTAGAAACTCCAGACAGCCTGGGCCACTCCCATGATAATTCTGGTACACATCCAAGTGTAAGAAAATAAAAAGCACTGGTCTGGGAAATCTGTATTTTTGGTTCTAATGTATGTTCTACTATAGATACGTTCTGATAGTCCTTTATAGGGCTCAGCCCCGTATTCCACACGCATAAATACGTGGCTCTTTGAAAGCATGAGCAGAAGCCTGTTTTTATCAATAAGGGCAAAGATAACCATTTTCTTCAAGGACTGGTGATCTGGGTGTGTCCCATGCCACTTAGAAACATAATTTCCTTAAGATCAAAAACAGCTGGTATAGAAATATCACGTGAACACCCCTGATTTTCAGCTGTGGTTATACATATCCAAACCACATTCTGCGACTTCCACAACACATTCACACCCAGGTCCAACCTTAACATTATCCAATTCGGAAGGTCTGTGATGAATCTTGGGAGTCAGCTTTTTACAAAGTTCCAGAGGTGCTTCTGACGCACAGCCAAGGTCAAGAACCTTGGGACTGAATGACAGAAGACACAGAGAAAACTGGTTTCTGTCGTAAAAGGCCCCCTCGTACATTATTCATAAATGTGAATTTATAAATTCTGCTTTATACATTAGTGCCTTGTAAGATTCGTTAGCATAAATCAGTTAGTTTCTCAGAACTTCCTCATCCCTGAGTGAACTCATAAATTCAAGTTTCAGAATGTGCAAAGCTAAGAACCAAACCTCAGGCTTGTGGTTGAGCTGTCAACATAATACATTCTCAGCACCCGAATGCCTGGTATACTACAGGCACTCAGTGCATACTGTTTTAAACAAGTGAAGAATGGCTTCCATCTACACAGTACTTTATAGTTTACAGAGAGCTTGTCCCTACATTTTCCCACTTCATTCTTACAATTCCATTCTTCTGATGAAAGACCCAAGACCAGGAGAAGATAAATAACTTGTCTGTGGTCATATGGCTGACAATAGGCAGAACATGACTGAGAGGCTCCAAGTTCAGTGCTCTCTCTGCAGAATCCACAGGTCAGAGGGCAGGACCATCCAACCTGCCCGAACAGCAGCAGCAGCAGCAGCAGGTAAAGCTGATAAAGACAGACTGACCTCAAAACCACTACTGGTGATGTTTTAGGCAGAGTCAGAACCCCATTCCTCGCAAAGCGAAGTTTATAAAAATACAAAGGAAATGCAAGCTCACTATTTGGAGAGAGATCAGCTAAAGACTGCAGGTGGAATGGAAAATTCTTTCCATGGTTCTCCCACAGGTTCTTCCCTTATTTTGAGCTCATGTTTAAAAGCCACAGAGACCCGGAGTTGCACCGAGGTCTTGTTCTTTTTTTTTATTTTGTGCTTCACGGTGCAATCCGGCAGGGCCTCGTTCCAAATGCCATTCTCCCGGGTATAAGAAAACAAGGAACTCTAGGGACACACCTGTCAACGAAGAGTTCCCCAAGATGTTGCCCTACACACACAGTGCTGAGGATGGAGAAATTCCAGCTCTGCGGGGCATTACATTAATGCTTAGGGAAAGGGGTCACAGACGAGAAATGCTGGCAGGGCTCGTTACAAATATCTGTGCTGCTGGGGCATGTATTGTTTGGCTAGAAGGCGTAGGCTTCTCTCAGAGAGAAGGAATGTCCAAAATATTCCAGACAGTAAGAGACATTCTCTGAGCCAGCTACACAGCTCTCCCTCACACCAACGGGTAGCAGCAAGCAGCTCAACTGGCCAGCAAGCCTGCAAAAGCAGGAATTTTTTTTCCCTGCATAAATAAGACAGCAAAGGATGTACCTTGACTCGGCTCTGAAAACCCTGGGACAGTTCCCCTTAGGGCCCCCAGGTCCCGTGGAAGTGACAGCGGGTACATCTTTCTCCGTGCATCTGGTACACCAGCATCTAAGCCCCCTGAACGGGGGCAGAAGGTATAAAAGCTGCATTGTGCAAGAAATGCTATGGCAGCAACGACAACCTAACCAGCCAGAAATAACAGGCGCACGAAGGACATGTTTTTGAAACAACTAAAAAATTCCAAAAACAGATTATTCCAACTGAACCAGGTTCTCGGCCCTTTCATTGGTATGCAGCCCCAGCCCATGTTTGTGAGTGAGTCATCAAGTCCCAAGTTTTTCAGGGTCCCTCCTTCCCAGTGCCTCAGTCACCGTTCCAGTTGGGGCCCTCCTCACCCCCATGAGCCAGGCAACACCCACCCAGCCCCGCCGTGCACCCAGCTCTGTGCCGGGTACTCAGAATGTCCCTGCGGGGACAGGGCTGACCCAGGGAATGCACATGTTCTCTATCTGCGCTGTCCAATATGGTAGCCACCAGCCATAGGTATCTACTGATGGTTAAAATGCAGTAAGTGTGACCGATGCACTGAATTTGTCACTTTATTTCATTTTAATTAATTTTAATTAGCCACAGGGGGCTAGCAGCTACAGCATAGGACATCACGGCTCCAGGAACCATCAGCCCTCGAGAGGCCCCTGCCCTCTGTCTCCAGCCTCTAGCTCACTCCGCAGTTTCCTAGCCATGGCTCTCATTACCCTATTTCCCAGCCCCAGAACTTTCAATAATGCGACACCACCCATAGATTAGAGTCCAAACTCTTTGTGCTAACTTTCTCGGGCAGCCACAATGAGCCATTATGTCATTAACCTAAATTTCATTCATCTGACATTCCCTGACCTCAAGGGGCTTATAGTACAGTTAGAAAAAGCACTTTATAATAAAAACCTTCTGTGTGATACCTCTTGCACTCTTTCTCCCATTCTGCCCATTCTCTGCTCCGTCCCTGGCTACACCGCTGTCCTCACAGACCCTCCGCTCACAGCCTCCTCCCTCCCCCGGTGCCCCCCACATCGTGCCTGTCTTCTCCAGGAATTCTTCCCTTGTGGCCTTAGCTGCAAGCCATGGCTCCTCCCTTTCAATGTCTTCTAGCACCTTCTCTCATCTTGCAGGTGAGGATATGAGGCTTAGGGGTTAAGTCGCTTGTTCAATAAATATAGCACGAATTCAACCAAATGCAGATTGAAAATACAGCATTCGAGGCAGGTGGAACTTCCTGAATCCGAGGGTTCTGCAGAGCCGACTTTGGGACTTGAGCACCCACAGATTTTGGTATCCTAACGGGGGTGGAGGGGGGTCTCCAGAACCAATCCTCACAGATCTGAGCAAAAACTGTACTTAGAAAGTGGCAGGAACCCAAGCTCCCTGCTTTCCAGATCGTTTCCCGTGACCCACCTGGCTACTGACGGGGGGGTGAAGGCATCTTCCTGCCGGTATGTTTGAGCTTCACAATGGGATGCGACACATAGAATTTTTAAACCTCCCTCTGTGCCTGCCAGATAATAGAGTCAAAGCAAACACTGGCAGACACACCGGCCGAGCTGTCCTCCTCTCCGGTCCCAAAGCATCCTATGACGAGCTCACTCTGGCAATCTCTGTGTCGCAGGAACGCTGGGCACTCACCACACACGGGACGAACTGGACATCACTGCTGTGAACGAGTCACAGCCACCTGGGGGTCAGGCCTCTTGGCACCCAAGGGCTTCAAACAACACAACAGCAGCTAAGTTCCCCACACCACCCCGGGCACCTTGAGAGTTAAGGCTGTGACTTCTCCGTCTCAGGACCCATCTCAGTGCCTAGAAGACAGGGGGCACTCAGTAAATACGATGCTAAAAATAAACATTTTGGCTGAGCGTCATGCTAAGCACGTTACGCACAGTAGCTAATTTCATCCTCGGGGTCCGTCTATGACTGTTACATACGTAGATAGGGAAGGAGACTCAGACAGGGCAAGTCACTCGCCCAAGTTCACGTGACCAAGAAGGGAAGAAGCTGGACGGGGAAAGCAGAGACCTCTGCTCTCAAGTGCTGTATTTCAGCCAAACTGACACCTCGGGAAAACACAGTGTCGAAACAATCCACTTCTGTTCCCCAACAATTCAGACCTAAAATCACCTGTCGAGGCAGACCAGGGCAGGCATCCAAACTGGGGAGGGAGCGTGGTACCCCAAACTGGGGCTCCTGATGTTGAGGTGGGTGCGGAGGGCATCCACACAGGGAGGGGTGGCAGGAGAGATGGAGACTGCCCACGGGCGGGGGACGGATGAAACACGTACATATTTCAGGGATGAGTTATAAGTATGAGAAGAGAGAAAACTAAAATGAACCCCAAGGTGTTGCACAGGAATTGAGGGTGTCAGTTTGAACTCATGGTTTTCAATGTTTTCTTTTTAATTGAGATAGAGTCTTACTCTATCACCTGGGCTAGAGTGCAGTGGCATCATCATAGTCTGCTGCAACCTCAAACTCCCGGCCTCAAGCGATCCTCCTGCCTCAGCCTCCCGAGTAGCTGGGACTGTAGTGCACACCACCACACCTGGCCGATTTTTCTATTTTTTGTAGAAACGGGGTCTTGCTATGTTGCTTAGGCTGGTCTTGAACTCCTGATCCTCCTGCCCTGGCCTCCCAAAGTGCTAGGGTTACAGGTGTGAGCCCCTGTGCCCGGCCAAGAAAAACTTCTTAACGATGACAGGGAAAAGAATAACTATACAATAGAGAAGTCCAGTAAAACCCACCTTGGTGACCAAAGTGAATGTCACCGTAACAGGACAAAAGGAAATCACAAGCCACTTGATGGGCCTCAACAAGGACACAGAATCCCTTGTGTGCTGTTCCTACCAAACATGCACGGCCTGACTCTAATCATATCACACACACCACACAGGGGAATGTTCTACAAGATGATGGTCCTGGACACAACTGCCTGGTACACGACAGACAAAAAGAGACTGAGAAATGTCCCAGCCTGCAGGAGACCCAGGGATAAGACCACTAAATGCGATGGGCACTCCTGAATGGGACCCTCTCACTACAAAGGACGTCATGGGGACACAGGACGAATCTCGCGTGGGTCTGAGGATTAGACAGTGGGACAGTGTCAGGGTTAACGTTCTGCATGGATGGCTATATCAGGGCTCATGGGACGATGCCCTTGCCTGTACTCCAGGGGTCATGAGTGGCAGGTTGGCCACTTACTCTCAAATGGTTCACAAAAAAGTTCTTTGCACTGTATTTGCAACTTTTCTGTAAGTTTGAAATTATTTCAAAATTTAAAAAATGATCATTTAAAAATTCTACTTCATTAGATTTGTGTAAAACACTTATCGTCATTTTTCTTTATCAGTAGGTGATAAAAGCTGAGATCATTCTACTGATCATTGTTATGGGCGTATTTCCTGGCTCTCCTCTTCCATCTCTTGGATACTATTTCGCTCATCAACTGAGATCTTTCCCTGCCTCAGGACCATTTTCCCTCTGTGTTTTCCAGAACAGAAGTGGCCTTGCTCCATGCACACAGCAGCAGAGAATGATGGCGGACTCTGCTCTGCTAGGTCCTCTTGGTCTCTGCGTGTCCAGATCTGAGGGCCACTGCCTCACATACACAGCCCTGGCCCGTGAAGACCTAATTTTAGCCTTTTCCTGCTCTGCAACCGCATGTTTGGAACAGCAGGGGTCAACTTGCCCATGCGAGCCTCCCATTGTGAAGGGCACACGAAGTCAGGATGCCGCAGCCCTGCAGGATGTGACTCAGCATCCTGTTCTCAGTGTTTGGGGCGGCCAGTAGCTTTGGCACCAAGCACTGCTGCTGACTTCACCTCCAAAGACTACAAACACCTGGGTTAATTGGTGAGACAGGCATGGAGCCTCAGCTCTCCCCGTGGGCCGCAGGGCCAGAGCTAAGACAACCTTCTTGTCCATCCATCATGCTATGAACCTCCACAGGCACCTATCAGGAAGAGTTCTTCAGAGGAACTGACCTGCTGGTATTTTAAGGACACCATGAATCAAGAAACTCATCTTGTTTCCCTCTTTGCTTTGACTACTAGGAAGCTCAAAGTCAGACTTGTGGCCAAATTCTAATAACTGTACCAATGTTATGCCATGTACTCCATGTCCAAACCTTCCCCAGACTTCAATTTATCCTCTCTTCTCTCCATGTTCCAATTTTCTCACTAATGTTAAACTCTCTTGTTCCCTATGAATTTTATAAGCCGCTTCAAATCCCTTTTGGAAGGAGCTATGGTAGATACAGTATATACATGTTACCCCCAGGGGTTAAGGACTCTTTTTTACTCAACACAGAATCCCCAGCATTGAGCACAGAACCCATTTATAGACACTGAACACACACTGGCTGAATTGATAAATAAAGCAAATAACTAAATAAAAAGCACCTCCATGACCAGGCTGCTCCACAAGAGATACTTCTCCCTCCCACCCCAACGTGGTAGGGCCTGCCCAGGACTTCCCAGGGCCTGGGGTGCCGGTTCCTCAGGGAGCCCTCTTGCTCTTGCTGCAGAGGCAGCTGACGGTTCAGCGGCCTCAACTCCAGACCTCAAGAGCCAGACTCCCGCCTGCAACAGACACGGCACGGCCCAGGCGGGCCTGGGCGTGCGGGAAGTGACAAGTGATTTCCAGAGGTGGCAGCCAGCCTGGCTCTCTCCAGACCACGCCAACGGTCCCCTCCCTGGTGGGAATTCTGACTGGGCCCAGATTTGGGGAAACATGAAACACGCCTTGAACACTCCTGGCAAGCACATGCCAGGCCCTGACTGGGAATGACTTCTGGGGGCGCAGGGGTCACCCCCCGCAGGGAGAGACCAGGCACGTCCTAACATGGGACCTCCCGACAGCCTTCTCTGAAACAAAGTCTTTGAAAAAATAGCTTCGAAAGTAACCATGCAAGGGAAAAGAAGAGAAAAGAAAAGAAAGGAAGAAAATCTGTAAATACAAAGCCGCATAAGAATGATGTTTCCGAGATATAAGCCTGGTACAAGTGTCGGTGGAACTTGGAGAGAAGCAGGCCAAGCACTGGGCCTTTCTTTTCCCCTTAGGTGCCACTTTGCTAACCGTGGTCTTTCGTGGTGAAACTGCCTCAAATCCGACCATGGAGGGGAAGGGGGGCGGCAAGAGGGGCTCTCATGAATCACCACCAATGACAATCACGGTTACGGAGAGTCAGGCGTGGGCCAGACACCACACAGGGGACGAGACCCCCTCTAAACCTCACAACGGCCTCGGGACTGGGGTAGGTTTTCCCTCAGCTTCGAGGAGGTGGCTGGCTTGGGGCCACAGTCACACAAGCAAGTGGCGTGGCCTGTACCCTAATCCAGAGGCCTGCCCTGTCCGTGCGAGGCTCCCCCTGCATGACCTCTGTCATTAACATGCAGTCTCTGGGGACACACCACCATTCTGCCCCCACCCTCTCACCAGCACGCCACCCCACGCCGCAAAGCAGGAGTTCCCACCCCGGCCCGATCACCCAGCTCGCCTTGAAAGTGGCCACTCCTTATTTTGGGTAATCCTTTTTGATTAATCCTGGTTTCGCATTTTCAGCCTTCTCTGAAGCAGAATGACTCGTGCGGACATCCTCCTCATCTTGGGAAGTTTCTATAACTCGTCCAGATCCAGTGATCTGACCATGGCACAACATACGCCAAAGACGACTCTGAAGGCAGAGTCTCGTCTGTCTACACGGCAGGCAGCGTGCCTGCAGCCCTGCTCCCGAGGGTGGGGGCGGCCGGCTAACCGTTCCCTGAAGGGCAGGTGGGTCCCAGCAGAGTGTCAGTGCTCTCCACCCCAGCATTGAACCATAACCCCGACACGGCCAGACACCCCACAGATGTGCAGCCTCTCTCTCCCGGTGGGAACAAACCTCTTGACAGTCTGTTACAAATGCATAGCAAACGATTAGAAGCGTGATATAAACACAGAACTCGACCGGTGGGTCTGAGGCCTCTCTTACATTTGGAAACCACAATGTAATCTTGTCTTTGCACTTTGCACAGGAGGGAACAGAGGCCCAGAGAGGTGAAGTCACTTGCCTAAGGTTGCACAGCAGACGATACATCTCGAGACAGAGCCTAGGGTTTCTGACTCCCTCTCAAGCTCTGTGCCATTTACCACGAGAATGATTACAGGCACCACCGTCACCCCTGAGCAGAGCTTGCACGCGCACACGCTCCCTTGGTGTGCTAAGCGCGTCAGAATGAGCCCAGGGCCCCGTGGCATTCTTCTCAAGTCTAAGTACTGGTATTTTGAAAGTTTAATGAAACCTACTAAGACTCTGAGCAAAATTCACTTTAAGTTAACCTTAATAAGTTTAATTAAGTTCCAATCAAATCAAATTAACTCTTCACCTCTCTGTCCTCATTTGTCTCCACTCCAGGATGAGTTTTCTAATTAAAAGCACATAGATACATGTTGAAGGCAAATTCTGATTTTAAAGTCAAATGTTCCAACGAACTGCAGAAATGATATAATACTCGAGTTAAACCGAAAGGAACAGCCAAAGAGTATGATGGTTCCAGAATTTTAATTGTGTGCTCCAGTATTTAAAATTGGGTGTCGATGGGAGGCCCCCACCTAAAAAGCTGGGGGGCGGGGAGGACAAGAAGGGGCAAGCTGAACACAAATTTGCATGTCTGCGGTGAGGGAGTCGGGCAGAAAGGTGGAAACGCAGGTTCTTGAGTCAGAGAGACCTGCATTCAAACCTTGGCTCTCCAAACTATTACAGTTCCTTAAAATGAGGAGAGTCCCCGTGTTGCAGGCTTTTCACGATGACAAAATGAGATCGAGGACGGGCACAAAGTTCCAAGCCCAGAGCCTGCACCCAGCAGAACCTGGGCGTGTTACTCCCGGATACCCACGTGGTGGCAGGTAAGAGTGAAACACGACAGCTCCTGCTTTAGGCAGAGCTCAGGGAGGTGACGGGACTCGCCCGAGGCACACAGTGCACGGTGGTGCCAAGGGCTCAAGCAGGAAGAACCGATACAAAGCCATGGTTCTTCCAGATGATTCCACTCTACCTCCTGGTGAGAGCGCTAACAACACATCGGGAGGAGGCAAAGTAGAGATGGCTCTGGAATTCTGAGGTTCAGAGCGCAGGTTCTGGAGCCAATGCGACATGGGGTCTTGGCTCTACCGCTTACGACTGTACGAAATCAGGCCGCTGACGTCTCTGAGGCTTAGCCTTCTCCTCCAGAGGAAGAGCATTCACGTGGTGCCTTCCTTACGGGACTTTTGCACAGATCAAATGACACAACGCAAACAAGGCACCTAACGGAGTGGGGCACGAGTCAAGTGTTTGTTCCAGGTCATCTCCTCCATCCCCTGCTTTATTTTTTCACCTTGTGGACACACTACTCTTGTGCTTGTTTATCTTACTGTCTTGTATCCCCCAACAGAATGTGAGCTGCAAGGGCAGGGATTTTGTTTTGTCCCCTGTTGCCTTCCCAGGTCCTGGAACAGTGCGTGGCACACAGTAGGAGCTTAGTAAACGTCTGCTGAGTGCATGGTTCATAGGCAAACAGATGAGGACAGAGGGCTACCAAGACTGATCTAACAGCACCTGTACCACCGGGCCATATGGAGAAGCAGTGCAGAAAAATCTCTCTGTTCTTTGCTTCCTGCATGTCCGAGGCCACTTTTGGTTGCTCAATGCAGAACAGAATATTCAATATACGAGTCCTCTGTGGCCCATCTAGTGTGCACGAGGTGCTGTGAGGCGGGAGGTGAAGAAGGCCTGGTCCTCAATGTGGCTCACAGTCCTGAGGGCAAGACCAGCTTCTTGCTCAAGGGCCTGCGCTCAGGGCTCCATGCTTGGTTTAATTCTCTGCTGTTGCCATCTTGAAATTCTCAATGATTTTTTAACAAGGGGCTCCACAATGTTCACTTTGTACAGGGCTCCACAAATTACCTAGCCAGTCCTGCATCGTAGGGAACATTTATGTGCATACATACATGTGCTATAAAGCAAGTCCCAAGGAAACACTAAGGAGAGAAAAATGCCTCGGGGAAGAGAAAGGAAGAATCATGAATCTTTCCCGACAGAAGCTGTACCGGAAGGAGGTACAGGCAGGCAGGGGGCATTTGCTGAATGTCTACCGAGGGAGAAGAGGTTCGTGTCACTGTCATATTTGATTCTGACAGCGACCCTACAGGCTGCATGTTACTTTGCCCATTTGCACCGAGGCCTGCCCAGGGTCCTGGGACAGCGCAGCGAGGTGGGGAAGGAGAATGCGGGAGCCAATCCCAGGCCCGTCCGTCCCCACGGCCAAAGCTCGTGGAGGAAAACGTCAGGATCCGTGAAGGTGGGTATTCCAGATGCCAACAGACACAAGGTCGGGAAACCTGAGAGATGCTAAGCCTCAGAGTACGAGCAACACCTGGGTGCTGAGCGGAGAGGACGTGGCATTTGCTGGTGTGGTGGTCTGACCCTGTGGGGCTCTCTCCCCGTGTTCCCGGCCTCTTCCCATGGGCACTGGGTTCCCGTCCCCATCACATAACCACCTGTTCCGTCTGTAACACTAAATGGAGACCTACCTGTTTACATGTGTGTTCTCTGGGGCACTGAACTGGGGGCATCTCAAGAAAACACACACACACACACACACACACACACACACGCACGCGTGCACACACACACACACACACACACACACACTGACTGGTGGGCCCTGGGGGAGCCCCTCTCCCTGCATGTGGGCCAGACCGGGAACAAGATGGGACAGCCATTCCTGTGATCACAATCCTTTCTAAGCCCCTGTAGCAGCAGACTCCCGTTGGCCTTAAAGAACCAAGCCTCCGTGACTTCTAAAGCCACCAGAAAATGAATTTGGCCAAGAACTACATGAGCTTGGAAGAGGACCCCAAACTTCGGATGAGACCCAACAAGCCTTGGAGTTGGGCAGCTACACCGTGTCCTGACCCACGGAATCTGCGAGATAATAAACGTGTACTGTCTTCATCTTTGCGTTTGTGGCAGCTTGTTACACCGTGATAGGTAACGGATGCGGTGACCCACACAGGTGTCCATCTCTAGCACAGAACCTGGACGTGGCAGGTGCTCGACAGCTCCTGGCAGCACGGAGCTGGACAGACTATCAACAGACAACAAAGCCCGGGCTGAGATAAACCACGGGCAAAGGCAGAGAGGAACCCCAGAGGCTGGACGGGGGCAAGAGCAGGGCTGCTCAGTGGAGACGGGGAAGTGTGGTCTGCAGAGAGGACAGGACAACCCCCGACCCTGACACCGTGGGGTTGGGGAGGAGGCACAGCCGCGCGTCGGAAGGCTATAAGGAGGACGGGGTCCCTTGGGGAATTCCAGGTCAAGACCAAAAGGGGAAGGGAGAGTGCGGAGAAAGGCAGAGGTGTAGGAGAGTTTAACACTTTACCACCAAAATCCAGTAACACAGAGAAGACAAGATCCCGCTGCTCTGGCCCGAACGTTTGCTCGGGCAGGCAATCGCAAAGAACAAAACTAAAGGAATTCTAAGGACCACTTTCAAGCGCCTGACTTGGAAACGCTGGATTAAAAAAAAAAAATTCACTCCTGATCCACACTCTGGGGACAACACAACCGTATGATCTCCCCGGTGCCCTGCCTGGCGTACACCCACTCTGTCTCATGCCAGAGCGAGCCGGCTCCCAGGATGGCGAGGGAGCCAGGAGCTGCTGCCAGCAGGGCCATCTGCTCACCAGTTCCCACAGTCTGAGCAGCACGGCTTCCAAAAAGGTGCCGCGAGAGGCCGGCGGCAGTCTGCACATGCACCGAGCAGGGGAGAGGAGGGAGAGACCTGGATCTCCCCCGCCCGGCATCACTCATCGGCATTCTGGGCAGGAGACGATCAGTTCCTGAGACACTTCCCAGAAGGTCTTCAGAGAAGTTGTCTGAATTACAACACTGACTCCTCAGAGCGCGCGTTCTTATTTGCATCTTACGGGATCGTAGCCGGTGGAGGATGCAGGTTGCCTAAGTCACAGGGCATCCACGGTGGGGCCCTCTCAGGCCTGGGGACACAGCAGCGGCAGGGAGCTGGCCCCTCTGTCCTCTGTGCCATGAACCAGCACTGCACAAGACAGAATGTAGCATCTGAGCCCACCACGGACCTCATTCTGTGCAAGGAGCTTCACGCAAACGACTCGACAACCCCGGAAGGTCATAGTGTCATCTCTGTTTTACAGGTGGAAGGATCGAGACCCAGAGAGGTCAAGGAACTCAGCTACTAGGGCAGGAGGCAGATGCTGAACGCAGGTCTGCCCAACTCCAAACCCCACTCTCTTTCCTCTGCGCCTCACTATTTCTCATACACATCTGCAATTTACCGCAGAGTCAAAAGACCACCCATTTAAACTGTACAAACGCTATGTGCAGGAAGACAGCCAAGGCCCTCTCACTGAGGGATGTACCAACAGTTAGCAAGGTGACAAAAGCACATATACCTGCCACATAAGGCAGGTGCAGTGCCTGCCACAGAGAGAGAGACCAAGAGCTCCCTGCTTTCTCTGAATTAGAAGTCACAGATGTCCAGGGTGGGAGCAATTTCCACTGACCGTGAGGACTGTGGCCGAGTGTAGAAGGAATTGGCTTAGGGACAGAGAGTGATCAGGGAACAGGGGCAGTCCTGATGGGGAGGGGGGAAGGGCCAGCAATGCAGAAGGAGGGCAGGACGCAGGGAGACTCGGGCCCTCGGGGTGACATACGTGGTAGAGGGACAGGTCATGGGTAGCCCTGCAATGGAACAGGGAGGTGTGAAGACCCGAATGACAGCACCACCAGGGAGACCTGGGAAGAAGACAGCAGGTGAGACTCCCCATGATTCAGCAATTTACCGCAAACGGATGAGTCAAAGCTGACTTCGGAGATGACCCAAAAGATGAAACTGTGAGTTACGGACAAAGGCGAGAAAAGAGGAGACAGGAATCGCCCCCAGTTTTCTCCCTCCCAGCACCCGTCAGAGAGGAAATAATGGCGGTTTCTCTCCAGGCTCCATTGGAAGCAAAGAGAAATGTCCTCTCCCTAACTCTCCTCCACCTAAACAAACAAAAACAACGACTCTTCCATAACTTTTATCTTTTTTTCTCTAGGGGAGGCTTCGAGAGAAGAGACCTAAAATGCAAGTTAACACGTGGATGTGAGAGGGTTTCAATCAAAGCTTAAACCAGGAAAACAGAATGTATCTAGTTTGGGGAGGAGGGTTGGAAAGCAGGATGGTGTCCTCTGCCTAAAAAGGGTAGCGAAATGTCAAGGTGAGTAAAGAGGGACTTAAAAGGGAACAGGGGGAGGTGGGGACAAGCCCAGAGCCCACGTCCCCAACTCCAGCCCAGGGTCTCCCAGCAGTCATGGTGGCATTGGCAACCTGCTAAAAGCAGCAAAGAGGGACTCTCAGGGGTCAGAATGACCTGACATCCTAGGAGGCACCTACCACAAGTTAGCAGGTTCTGGCCCTGGCACTGCCTCTAACCACCTGGGTGCCCTTCGGCAAGTTCCCTCACCTGTCTGTTCCAGGCAGCTGATTCGACTAACCTGGTCTCCAGGAAGGTGGCACGGTATGATCAATGCGGATGTTAGAGGTGGCAGAGGCCTCACTTTGAATATAAGCATTTCCCACATGCGATCTCGGGCCTCACGTTCTTTACCTATCAACTGGGAAAATACCCCTCCTGAGGATTAAATATGGCAATAGATGACACTGCAAAAGTGTCATTTCCCATCCCTCTGTAAGATCCTCTGCAGCTCCAAACTAGACAGAGAGAAAGGGACCTTTTATTATCGAGAAAGGGCCACCACAACACATTTTCATATCACTGCCATTTATAAGTCATTAACTGCAAACGATTCCGAACACTATGCTGTCAGCTCATTAAAGGTAATTAAAAGATAAAAATAGCTCTTTGCCCCAAAGACAGTCTAAGTGAGAGGGCTCAGTGCCATCTCATGGACAAGAGAAAGAGATGGGTGGAAAGATTCCCATCCCAGGAAAGGGCTAGAGGGGTGCTCAGAGGCCAGCTAGGCGCCTGGGGCTGCAGATGCCCGGTAAGCCCCTCCCCCAGGACCCCCTCCCCCAAACCGTCCCCAGCCTCCCTGCCTCCACCCAGACAGTCAGATCTACAGATCTACAACACGGCCCATTACTGCCCCCACTTGGGGAGTCCAGCTGTTCCCAGCCTGCAAACCCTGACCTAGGCCCTGACCAACCAAAAGCCCCAGGGTGAAAAGGCAAATGTGTCCTCTGTCTCCGGAGAACATTAAAAACGAGGATCCAGCAACTCTTTGGCTTTTGCAGGCTAGTATTTCCCTACTCACATAACCTTGAGAAATAACGTGTGCCACAATAAAAGTGAATATTTTCCCTCCCTGCACTCAAGCACGCAGAGACTTCAAAGAAAGGCTAAGCATATTTCCATCACTTTTGCATGAGAGTTTAACCAGGAGAACATCCTGCTCTCAGTAATGAACGGCTGACCCCAATTTCTGAACACACATTTCCTTTTCCAATTAATTTTCCTCCTCCTCCTAAGATAAAACAGACTTTAAAAAAAAAAAAAAATATCCCTGAAAGTTTGTTTACTTTTTTTAAACTCTGAGGTCAGAGTTTAAGACTGGTTCCTTGGTGCAAAGGAATACATTATATAATGAAGTTGCTGAATCATCTGTAAACCAACAAAATACCCAAACAAAGAGTAGGCCTTAACTTTTGGCAAAGAAAAACAAAAATGTTTTTGGTGTCTACTAGTGAATATAGCAACTGAGGACTACATCTTAAGAAATCTTTTGTGGGGGAGGAAACAAAAAAAAAAAAATCCTTTAAATGAGCATAGCTAAAGATTACTCATGAGCACATGTAAACCACCCTGAATGGATAAACCTAGGGGGCTGAGTACCTATTTCAAACTGGCAAAGTGCTTACCTCCAATGGACTATCTTACCAAAAGCAGGATGAGAAAGTGTGGGTATAGTATAACGGTTAATTTTTTTTTTTTATGGCAGAGGAAAAATCTGCAAGAAAATCCCAAAAAATACTCATACTGGTAATGCCAGGATGGTAGAGGAAGGACAATTATTTCCCTTCCTTCCAAATGTTATATGATGTTATTAAGGGTGGTTAGAGTCAAACAGGTATAATTTTGTATACTTTTTAAAGCACTACTTTTGTACGTGCTTTATGTATGCTTTTTTAGGCAAGAAAAAAAACAGATGTATTCTTTTTGAGGGTTTTCCCTTTGAGAAAGCAACAAGAGTTTTTCCTTACCTGCTTGGAAGAAAGACTTAAGAATAAAATTAAAAGTCTGCTTACCTGAGGTTTAGTTTTCGATCTTCGTCGCTGCCAGCCTCCAGCTACGGAGAAAGAAAGAGAATGTCACACCACAGACACCACTGCCCACAGGCCTCAGACGGCAGCCTCACGTTTTCCACCCTGGTGTCGGAACAAGATAAAGATGTCCAGGAAACCTGGCTCCTTCTAAACGGGCGCGCCCTTTCCTCACCCGTGCTGGCCTGTCCTGAGTAATTTCCATGGAGAAATCTGCAGGTTTCCAGATGTTTACCCGCATTCCTGCCGCAGTCCGGGGGCCTGATTCCTGCTAACTGAACACTTCCTATCTCGTGCTGTTCACCCAACACACTCGTTTAGACCATAGCTCTCAACTTTCCGGAGTTGTTCTGGATCTTATCCTGTTTTTCTCTTTTAAGGGGAGGGGGCTATATTTTAAGAGAATCCACTTCCTCCTTCAAGCCAGGCAATAAGAGCTGAGTGATGAAGACCATTTAAAAAAAAAAAAAAAAAACCATTCCAGGCAAATCTCCGCACAATGGAAGGGGGCCAGGAATCGGGCCTATCTGTTTGTGGGTCTTCAGAGCTCCTGGTGGTTCTCAGAAAGACTTAAATGTTTAATAGGAAATGTTCTAGGCTATTGGCTTACTTATATAAATGAAGGAAAGGGATATTGAATATTTCTAAAACCTAAAAGGCCAAGAGGGTGGGCTCTGAAAGTAACTGTGACTTTTTTTTTTTCAGAGAGAAAACTGAAATGAGAAGAAAACACACACACACACATACACACACACACACATCCCCCAGACAGCTCTGCACCGCTGGGACTTGGCATGTTTTGTATGTTACACAGAGGTGCCCATTGAATGGGAAAGAGAAACCTGGAAAGCTGTGATGGCTAGGACAGATGCGAGACTGATCGAGGACAGAAATGAGGCAGAAGCCAACGGTGACGGGAAAAACGTCAAGAGCTAATATAGGGAAGGGTCTGGGCAGCAAGAGACACCCACCAGGAGGTGGCAACTTCAACCAAGAATGGGTACACCAGGGAGTGCCGGAGTCCCTAAACCGTATTGAGACAGCGAATGCACGGATCACGCAGAGGCCTACACTGGTGGCCAGGCCAGTCATTCTCACGCTTCCCACCCCACACCGAAGGAGAAGTGGAAAAACCAGGAAAAGCTTTGCTGACCACAGGGCCACCAGCTCCTGTTCTGCAGTGAAGCACAAAAAAAAACCCAACTCACGACAACCACAGCGAACTTAGAAGAGGATGTTCAGTCTAACCTAGTGGCTCCCAGCTGGGGACAAGTTTTCACAACAGGGGACACTGGGCAATGTCTGGAGACATTTTTCTGGAAGCTGCTACTGGCATCTAGTGGGTAGAGGACAGGATGCTGCTACACACGCCACGATGCCCAGGACAGGCCCCCACAGGAGAGAACGTTCTGGCCCCAAGTATCAGCAGTGCCGAGGTTGAGAAACTCTGGTCCAACCCCAAGAAAGTGCCTGGAGAGCTGCCCATGACAATTAGTCACCTTGAAGGCTTGTCAGAAACAACAATGTTACGATCCGTTCCTGAAAATTATTGGTTTATCTGTTCTCCTGCTTGCCCTGTTGGCACACAGGAGTTGAGATAAGGTTAACAGGAAAATGACATAAGTGAGATAATTAAAGATTGGGGAAAAAAGGAAGAAAATTAAAAGAGAGAGGAGAGAGTTGCTTTAGGGCTGAGGCTGTGATTGCCTTCAGTTTCCCACGCCACGCAGCAGGCCCGGCTGTGTCAGGAAACGGCTGCCCTGAGTGTCTCTGACTCATCGAAGAAGTTGCACTTGGATGAGTGAAGTGACCTGAACACATCTGGGAGAAAGCCTCGCCTTCCGGGAGCATCCTAGCCTCTGCTTCCTCGCCGGGCGATGAATGCTGCTGACTTACTGAGGCCAAGTGAAAGCTGGCTGAGTTTTACTCTATGTTTACGCACTCATTGGCCCTTAGGAAAAATAATGCCGTCTATCATAATTGAAAATATGTCTAGCAGAAACCACCCAAGTGTCTAGCAAAATGTGGTACATCCATACAGTGGAATATTATTTGGCCATGAAAAGGAATGAAGGACTGCCACATGCTACGTCACGGATGAACCATGAAAACATGACGCCACGTGAAAGCAGCCAGTCACAAAAGGCTGCATGGTATATGACTCTATTTATAGGAAATGCCCACGATAGGCAAATCCATAGAAACAGGAAGTAGCTAACTGGTTACCTAGGGTTGGGGAGGGTGCAAGTGATGGCTAAGAGGTACAGGGTTTCTTTTAGGGGTGATGACAGTGTTCTGGAATTAAATACCAGTGATGGCTGTACAATCTTGTGAGGATACTAAAAGCCACTGAACTGTACACCCTTTAAAATGGTGAATTTACGGTATGCAACTAAAAAATGATAAAACCATACAAATGCTGTCTAAGACAGGAATAGACCAGGTGTAGATAACACAGGGAACGTGGGGTTTAGAATCAGAAACCTCGGCTGAGAGGCTCGGCCTGAAACCAACCTCCTCCCCTCATCTCACGTGGGTTTTGTGACGAGAACCTGAGTTTAAGTGCATGAAAATAAGTTGTCATCTGCCAGACAGCCACAGAAATGATGCAAGAGAACAGCCTCCTCTCCGTGGGGAGGAGAGACACCACTGCAGCCTAACCTCTCAGTTGCAGGCAAGTGGCCACCCATATTCTTTTGCCTATGATCAGCGTGCAGAGGGGGCCTCCTAGAACCTTCCGTGTGCAGACAAGATAACTCACTAATGGCCTCGGACAGGAGGGGGCTGTGAAGGTGCACTCTGAAAATGTTCCTGCCAATCCTGGCAAAAGGAGGCGGAAGAGCTATGCCACCAGGGCCACTGAGCCAAACACCAGTACCCTTCTCTAGGTCTCACACAGACACACACGAACCCCCACTCTCTCCCACAGAGAACGGGCCTGAACAGCCCAGATGCTGGCTGCACTGCTTCCTGGGCCCGCAAGGCTGCTCCACTTCTCTTCACGGTGACACTCACTCAGCCTTGCCATGGCTATGACTGCAGACCACCGGCCTTAAAGGGAGAGACTGCAAGACGAGAGGGTCGGCCTGGCAGTGGAGGGACCTGCTCAGAGGCCTGAGGCCCCGCCTAGGGCAAGCTCGCAGACTCAGAGGGTGCCAGTTCCCTAATTTGCCCCAGAGCAAGAAGGAGCCAGCCAAACATGGCCCGGGTCCCGCAGAAACCCCCGCACAGGGTCCCCATGCAATCACAAAAACCCCCGAATGGGCCACAGCCACACGGAAAGAGGCACAGACACATACACCCCCGAGTGCTATTACAAAAAGCATAAACCGGACTCGGCTGCACACACAGACGTGAGACACACAGCCAGCCACACGGAGCCCACAGAGTGACACGGGCGCACCTACAGACAGAACGCCAGAGGCGTGCAGTCGGGGAAACACCTCACACGTCTATAGGGTCCCCCCCGCCGTCCGTGTCACACAGCATCACCCAGGCACAGTCCCCAGCAGACAGACAGGTCACCAGCCAGGCACTCAGGCAAAGGGCCTAGACCCGACACGAGGTCGCAGGTCTCAGAACCGGCGTCTCCTGCAGCCGCTCAATTAGGACTTCCAGTCGCACATCCCGTCTCACGCCCAGCCAGCCCTGGACAGGGTCACACGGCACACACAGTCCCCCCAGACGGGGTCACCCCTGTCCCGCTGCCCAGGTCGCTTCGTACAGCGGGGCCCCCCCGGAGCCGCACAGCGGACCCCAGCCAGCCCCGCACAAGCGGCCCCGGCTCGGCCAGCCTAGGCGCGGGCCCGGTGGCCCAGGCCTGGCGCGGCGGCCCGGGGCTCACCTCGCTGTTGCTGGCCGAGGAGGAGGCGGCGCTGGGCGTGGGTGAGCGCTGCAGGGTCACCAGGGCCATGGCTGCGGCGCGGCGCGCGGGCGCCGCCGAGGCCTCGAGCTAGAGCCGCCGCCGCCGCCGCCACCGCCGCCCGGGCCGGGCCCGGGGCCTGGAGCAGCCGCGCGCGGGCGGCCGGGCCGAGCCGGGCCGGGCCCGCCCCTCCGACTCGCGTCCGCCCCGGCCTCCCGCCTCCCGCCTCCCGCGCCGGCGCGCGCGGGCCCTGGAGCGCGGAGGGGGCCGCGGGGACGGGGCGGGGCCGCGCGGCGCGCGTGCGCGGGGCCCGAGCGGCGCCCGGAGGCCCCGGCTGTGCGGTCACGTCCCCGCCCGCCCGACGCACACGGCCCCGCCCGCGCGCGTCCCTCTGGCCGGGAGACTCGGGGGCGCGCCCGCTGCACAGGCCGGGGACACTGAGGCCCGGCGGTCGCGCAGGCGGGACTGCGCAGGGACCAGGAAGTAAAAGACAGCCTGGCCAGTGCGCCATGATCTCCTGCAGGCGGTTTCTGCAGACATTCACTCGTTCCTTCATTCATTTGTCTGCAGATCATTTACTGAGCACCTAGTAAGTGGCAGGCGTTGGGTATAAAGCAGTAAGCAAAATAGATTCGGCCTCCCCTCGGAGGCCTCATTGTACAGAGGTTAATCAAATTACTAGGCACGTTTAAAAAAGCTAGTTGACTAATTTTTTTCAAGGAATTATTTCTGTATGTACAGAAACCCAGCCAACTATTGGGGTGGGGGATGGGGGTGGTCAGGGAAAGCTTTCCAGCGGAGGAAGGGAGATTTGCTCCGAGGCCTGAACAGTGGGCCTAACAGTGAAAGGAGGGGAGACAGCTCTCCAGGTAGGGGACACAGGAAGGAGGCTGTCACCCAGAGGCCAGCGCCCAGGGAGGGGAGGAGTGGTGGGAGTCAGGATCTGCTCTGGAAAGATCGCTCTGGCTGCTGCGTGGAGAATGGACTGTGGGCAGAGGGGTGGAGGGAGACCAGGCAGGAGGCTGCTGCTGTTGTCCTGGGGAGAGGTGACCAGTATGGGGATGGAGAGAAAGAAGTGGAGTAAGATACAGGAAGCTTCTCTTTTATCCAAAATCCCCTCCTACACCTCTACATGTTGCCCACAGGATCCCAAACACAGTGGTCCAAGCCTGCACGCCATCTTAGCAAATCAGTTTTACTGCCCAGCTGGAGACTCCCCAACATCCTGGATCCTTCCCCATCCCTCCCTCTAGGTCCTGGGGCTGTGACCTCCTCCATATTCCAGGGGTTTGGCCCGCAGTGCCATGCATGTCAGAGGTGGTTCTCCATGGGGCACACTATAGCCTTTCTTTGTGGGCATGTTCTTGGTTATCTCACTGATGGGGAGGAGAGAGCTACTGGCATTTAGAGGGCAGGAGCCAGGGATGCTTTAGCACTGGACGGTCCCCCAAGAAGAATTTCTCCCTTCCCACAAGACACCTATTAGGGGAAAAAGCCATTTGTAATTATCCAAGCCAGAACCTAACTCCACTCCATATATCAACACACAGTATCTTTCACTGAGTTATCAGACATACAACTATGTTGAAATAGAGGGAAGAACATAACTTTGTTTTAAAGGCTTTGTCAAGAATTGTTCACCATTAGGGAAAAGGAGGTTTTGGATGGCAACATCACTCCTAATATTAGAGCAGCCAACAGAAGGCGCCTGCATTTGTAGCTGTGATCTAGGTAGACAGACAGCCATCCTTATTTAGCACTTACTCCAAAATGTCACATATAAGGCAAAACTGTGGGCAAAATTCAGTTGAATAGTGAACATCTCACTTCTCAAATCTAAACACATTTATTGTAAGTCGGCATAGCTTTCTGAGACTTCCCTGTTTCCTCTTAGGGAATTGAGTTTGAACATTTCTATATATTGTAATGCATTTCATTACATTACATTGTATTGACTGTGTCCTTATGATTTATGTTTCTTTTATGTCTGCTTGACATTAGTTCTCACATGTGAGAGTTTGAGAATCCCCTGGAGAAAACACAGACCCGTCTAGGAGTCATCTTCTGTCCCACAACTAACTCTTGCCAGACATCACCTCCAAAAAGCCCTGCCAGCCCCCTAGCCAGTGTCATTTCCAGGATCTCATTGTCCGCATCCTGCCCCCAAAAACTCAGCCAGCATCACTTTGCATTGTCATAACGTATAGAGCCAGGAACGGTTCCTAAGAAAATCCTCAGGGGTCGTGCCGGGACCAGAATGAGGGTGCAAAATGTAAGGGGGGTACTCCCAAAACTCAGTGATCAAGATAAATAATATTTTACTGCAACACTGTAGAAAATCAAAATTAAGGCAAAAAAAAATCCACGATGAACAAAACATCAACATTTCAAAAGAAAACAGAATCAGTACTATATTACTGATTCTTCCTTTTGCCTCAGGCTCCAGTGAGGCTCAGCAAGGCACTTTCATTGATCCTGTCTGGATTTGATCTGGTCTTTATTTAAAATTTTGGACAGGCTGGGCGTGGTGGCTCAGGCCTGTAATCCTACTACTCTGGGAGGCCGAGGCGGGAGGATCACTCGAGGTCAGAAGTTCGAGACCAGCCTGAGCAAGAGGGAGACCCCGTCTCTACTAAAAATAGAAAGAAATTACCTGGACAACTAAAAAATATATAGAAAAACTTAGCTGGGCATGGTGGCACACCCCTGTAGTCCCAGCTACTCGGGAGGGTGAGGCAGAAGGATTGCTTGAGCCCAGGAGTTTGAGGTTGCTGTGAGCTAGGCTGACGCCATGGCACTCACTCTAGCCCGGGCAACAGAGCGAGACTCTGTCTTAAAAAAAAAAAAAAAAAAGAACATGATAGCGCAGAAACCATAAAGGAAAAAAAAAAAAGATGATAGATTTGACTACAAAAAAGTTTTAAAACTTTTGTATGACCAACAAATTGGGGAAAATATTTGCCACAAAGGGATAAGACACATACATATGAAGAGTTTTTTCAAATGTGTGAGAAAAATAAGCCAGGCACAGTGGCTCATGCCTGTAATCCCCACGACTGCAGAGGCTGATTCGGGAAGATTGCCTGAGCTCAGCAGTTCGAGACCAGCCTGAACAATATAGTGAGATCTCATCTCTACAAAAACAAACAAACAAACAAAAACAATAGTAATTAGCCAGGTGTGGTGGCACGCATCTGTAGTCCTAACCACTTGGGAGGCTGTGGCAGGAGGATCGCTGGAGCCCACGAGTTAGAGGCTGCAGTGAGCTATGATGACACCACTCCAGCCTGGGTCACAGAGAAAGACCTTGTCTCCTTAAAAAAAAAAAAAATTAAAAAAAAAAGTCACCTTGTCCAGAGGCTTCCCTGACCATTTGCCTCAACAGCCTCCTCCATCACTCTGCCCTTAGCCTGCTTTGTTCTCCTCGCAAGGCCTTTCCAAACTTGTGTCCTGCGTAAAAAGGATGCCACTGTCCTACAGTCATTGTGGAAAGAGGCTCAGGACACACCATATTGTGTCATAAGTGAAAAGAGTGGCAGAGGCAACAGCATGGATCACATGATCTCATTTTTGTCGCCTTGGTGCGTTTATGTTAATATTTGGAGATATTCACCCAAAATAACAGCCCCTATTTCCTGGTGGTGAGATTAGTTGCACGTGATTCTTACTTTCTTCTCTGCACTCTCTGCCTTGTATAAATTTACAGAGGGCGTCTTGATACTTGGGACAGTCACAGTAAAGCTAATTTTGTTTGAGAAAGAGGGAGTAGGGGTTAAGCTGTTATTCTGTAACCTCATGCCCCTCTCCCCCAGAGAATTCTCCAGGCAAATGATGCTTTTGCCCTGGCCTGAGCATATTTCAGAGCTACCAGGCGGCCACCTTGTTTATCAACCATCCAGTGGGATCAGAAGGACCCCCAACTCTTGCACCTCCAGCCAAATAAACAGAAATTGCTTCCAAAGATCTAGGGCCTCCGATTATTATGATCAATGAACTTTGAACTTCATAGTAGTAGGCCCTTGCTCCCACCGGCATCTCCAAGTGACCCTATACCCCTGTGGGACTTGGGGCAAATCCCTTTCTCTCTTTAGGCCTCAGTTTCCCTAACTGTAAAATGGACAGATCAGTGTTTCTCAACTTCTTTTTCTTTTTTTAAAAACTCACTTCCCCTTCAGATAAAGATAAAAATCTCACATCCTTCTTGGGGGATATCTTTACCTTATCCCAATAGCCAAAAGATTTTGTGGAACTTTACTTTCTATAGTTTGTAACATGAAAACAATAGGCGTCTCCCAACCTCATTTTCCGAAGTTAACTAATAGTATTGAATATGCATTTTTGCACACAGCACAGAACCGCCACCCCACAAATAGGACTTTTTATTGGTCACTATTAAAAGTCTAAATTTTAACCAGATCCTTGGACTGGTGATTCATATCCATCGCCTCGTTAATCTTTAGCACCTGTCTCGTCCCCAGTAGCTTTTCCAGAACCTTCACTTCAAAGCTCCATGAGTTTCCCCAGCGCAAACTTGGGCTTCTTCTGCATTTTTTACTTTTCTAACAAAAACGTCAAGTCATGGAGAAGATAAATAGATTGGCAAGCCTTAAAAATATGGGACGCTTCACGAATTTGCATGTCATCCTTGCTCCGGGGCCATGCTAATCTTCTCTGTGTCATTCCAATTTCGGTATAGGTGCTGCCAAGGCGAGCGCAGCACGGGACTTTCTGGAGCCACAGCCCATCTCCCGCCCTGCCGCTGGGGAGTCACGGATGCCTGAGGCCCTTCTCTGGCTCTCAGTTGAGCTCTTTCCTGTGGTGGCTGAGTGCCCCAGCTCTGGACACAGATGGCCTGGGGTGAGGGTCGTTTATTTATTACATCTGGCAACCCTAACCTAGGTTGAAATTTGTGCCTCTGCTTATGGGCAGTGTGACTGTGAGCATGTTCTTTCTTTCCTTCTCTTTCTCTCCCCTTCCATCCTTCCTTCTCTCCTTCTTTCCTTTCTTTTTACTTCTTTCTTTCCTTCCCTCCTTCCTTCCTCTTCCCTCTTTCCTTCCTTCATCTTCCTTCCTTCCATCCTTCTGTCCTTCCCTCCTTTCCCTCCTCCTTCCTTCCTTATTTCTTTCCTTCTCTCTCTGCTTGCTTGCTTTCTTTCTTTCATTTCTTTTCTTGTTGTGTCAAATACATTAATCCTAATTCTAAACATGCAGCTTGATGAATTTTTGCATACGCATATACTCCTGTAACCACTACCCAAATGAAGGGGCATGTTTCCAGCATCCCAGAAAATTTTCTCCAGCCCCTTGCTGGTCAGTGCCTCCCCCCAGAGGTAACATCCTCTGTTACTGCCAATGAGTTTTGCCTGCTCTTTTGAGTTTATAAGAATGGAAGCATGCAGTATGGGCCTCTATGTGTCTGGCTTCTACTTCTCAACATAATGACTAAGATTCATTCAGGTTGTCGAATAGAGCAGTATTTTTTCCCTTTTCATTACTGTATAATATTCCATTGTGTGATTTTTTTTTTTTTTTTTTTACATGAAAACACTCTGATTTTTTTTTTTTTAGCCACTCTCTGGATGATAGACATTTGGACTCCTTCCAATTTGGAGCTGTGAACATTCTTTTTTTTTTTTTTTTTTTTTGAGACAGAGTCTCACTCTGTTGCCCAGGAGTGCCGTGGTGTCATCATAGCTCACTGCAACCTCAGATTCCTGGATTCCTCAATTCTCCTGCGTCAGCCTCCCAAGTAGCTGGGACTACAGGTGTGCACCACCACACCTGGCTGATTTTTCTATTTTTTGTAGAGACAGAGTCTTGCTCTTGCTCAGGCTGGTCTCAAACTCCTGGCCTCCAGTGATCCTTCCACCTCAGCCTCCCAAAGTGCTGGGATTACAGGCGTGATCCAATGCACCCAGCCTTTGCATGCATTTTCTTATTTCATCTTCTCCTTTTGATTTGCTGACGCTGAAGGTAGAGTGGTGGAGGCTGGACCATCAGAGCTAACCCAAAGGATGCCTCGGCCAGGACTGGTTGGTCCCTCTTTCTGGGTCTCAGTCCCCCCATGTGTACAGCGAGGTGCCTGAAGATCTCTGGGCTCTCACCATCACAGCTCCAGGTCTAGCCCTGGCCGAGGAAGGGCCTGGAGTCCTGCCGCTTGTGTCTCTGGGATACCAGAGCAAACAGCCACACATCCTCACAGCCCAAACAGGCGTCACCTCAAGTGTCTCCTTGGCCTCGTCTACCCAGCGTCCCAGAATGGCATTTGGGCTGGCCGGCTGGCCCTGGGAGTCCCTGTCCTGTGCCTCTGGCCTGTCCTCAGGGCTGACCACCCCCACCCTGCAGGCCAGGCCCAGAGTGGCACAGGGAACAACCAGACCCTCCCCCAGGGTGGCAGCGGGAAGAGGAAAGAAAGCGAATCGTCTCCAGCTGGCCAGAGAGACGGACCTTCCTGTGCCCATCAGCCCTCCAAGACGGCCTGCCCTCCCTCCCTTCCTCCCCTGAGGCCTGTCCACCAGGGCGCGAGAGGAGCCAGAAAAGTCAGGCAACTTTTCAGAGACTGGGAGCCAGGGGAGGCGAGGTCTCCCGGCCGGCCCGGGGCCAGTCCCTGTGGGCAGTGTGGTGCCCGGCCCCACCCCTCGAGCTGTGCCCTGTCCACAGCTTCAGACTTTGACCCTGCACTCCAGAACCGGCTGGCGGGCAGAGGGGCAGAGAGGGCTGGAGACGAGACACCCCAGAATCAGGAGCCCCCCTCAGGAAACAGGAGTCTGTGTCCCAGCAGCTTCTAGTTTCTGCAGCAGTTTGGCACCTCCGGTGAGTGGCTGATGCACCTTTGCCCTGGCGTGGGGGTGGGGGTGGGTAGACGCTTGACATTACAGGAGACAGGAAAGGACAAACCCAGCCTCAGGCAAATGTCCAGCAGAGAGGTGAAGCTCCAGCTTTGGAATCAGGCAGGGACCTCGGGTAAGTGACTTCCCCTCTCCAAGCCTCAGTTTCCTCATCTGGAATGCGGGGATCATAACTCACCTCTCACAGGGTGAACTTGAGTATTACAAGAGCTGGTGAATGCAAAGTGCTTAGCACAGAACTGGGCACATAGCAGGTTCTCCTGCTAGTTACTATTTTTATGGGGGAGTTCATAGCCTGGTTCTCAAGCTTTTAAAGCCTCTGTTCCATTTTTAAAGATAAACTCTGAAAATATCAACGTCCTAAGAAGTAGCCATATGGTGCAACCAGGAAGAGCTGATAGTGGTCAAATGCCTCACCCAAGACTCACTGATTTGTTTTTTTAGAATGAGACTTCCATGTTCTTGGTGGTATGCATGGAGCAATCCGAGGCACCAGCTGCCTCAGGTTGCTTTCTAGGGGACAAGGGAGGGTCTAAGCCAACAAACACGAGACTGAAAGACAAACAGAAAGTATGCAGTGCCAACTGATTGCCGGCTGCCTAAATATTTTTATGGCGAAGTGCAGAAAGCTCCGCTAGAACTGGGGCTAGATCCGAATGCCGTCCCATACTGATGGTGTAGCCTTGGGGGAGTGTCTTCCCCCCACTGAATCTCAGTCCCTATCTGCAGAATGAGGATAATAACTGCTCCTAGCAGTTAAATAAAGCAGTTGAGAAGATTAAGAGGATTATGTCTGTATTGCATCTACATGTGTCTAGCAAGTGGCAGAGGCCAAAATACGTTGGTTCCCTTCCTGCTCCCTGCTTACGTAGACATTATAATCACACACACACACATACGCAAATATAATAATGCCAGCTGTTTGCATCTTCTAGGATGCATACTCCATGCATGCTTGGTTGGAGCAATGCTGTAAAACAGAGAAGAACTGCAACACTAATAAGAACATTAGCAACAGCGAGAAAATGTCTGACTTCATAACGAAGCTGTGTGCATGCAAGTCCAGAAATCCAGTAACTACACGCATGAATGATTTTACCTGAGGCTGAGTCTGCCGGAGCCTACAATCTGGCTCCTACATCTAATGAGAATCTTATGTGCTTATATTGCACTCTAATGTACACACGCACACACGTGCACACACACACACAAAATTGCTATCATCAGTATCCAGTTTGGTTCATATAGTGGTGCTTTTCAAAAAAGGTAATTGATTTAGGACTCCCTTTTATTCTTTTCAATTCTATTCCCAGCAACACAGTAAAAAATTCCTACAAACGTTGCATTTTATGCTGTTTTTTTTTTTTTTTTTAAACGCAGGACTCTGAAACATTGGCTATTTCTCTTTACCTGTGTGACCCTTGGATTTTTCAAATTGTGTGATCTGCCAGCATAGCGTGGTGTTTGAGCACACAGATTTGTGAGTCAGGCCCAGGCTGGACTCTGCTTCTCACCAGCTGGGTGTGTGTCTGCAGCTTTCACGTGTCTGAGCCTCAGTTGCTTCATTTGTAAAATGAACATGATAATGACCTCTGGGGCTGTTATGAAGATTACACCAGATAATGCACGTGAAGTTCTTAGCACAACGAATGACATATACTGGGAGCTGAAAAAATAGTCACTATTGTTGTTACCTTCATATGGCCAATTCTTTCTTTTTTGTTTTCTTTTTTCTTTTTTTTTAGAGACAGGGTCTTGCTCTGTCGCCCAGGCTGGAGTGCAGTGGTGCAATCATAGCTCATTGTGACCTCAAACTCCTGGGCTCAGGTGATCCTCCCGCCTCAACCTCCCAAGAAGCTGTGACTATAGACACACATCATCATGCCCGGCCAACTTTTTTTATTTTTGTAGAGATGGGGTCTGGCTGTGTTGCTCAGGCTGGTCTCGAACTCCTGACTTCAAGCGATCCTCCTGCCTCAGCCTTCCTGAGTGCTAGGATTATAGGCGTGAGCCACCACGCCCAGCCCCAGTTCTTTTCTTGACTCAACCTATTCCTGCCTTTCACAGAGACTTTTTAACACCAAGACCCCACAAACCTCTTATCACAACCTCGTGACTTTGGCTGAGTCACTTCTCTTTTCTGGGGCTCAGTTTCCCCATCTGTATAAGGACATGTAGCTCATGTTTAAAGTTTTACACACTGGAGAAACTGAGTCCAGGGCTATACTTGTCCCTCTTCATCTTGGCCCGTTGGTTCTAGAAGTTACCACCAGTCATGGCCCCGGTGTTGCTCTGGGTGCCCCTTCATGCTGTTGTTCCCTTGGGTGTGTGCCACTGCTCCTCACCAGCTGTGTTATGGGAGACGCTCGTGTGACAGCTCTGCTTTTGTGCAGGTCTCTTTCTCTCTGTCCAGAAGCTTCCTAAGGGTTTTCAAACCCTCTTCTCCCACCTCGCACATTCCTATTATGTAAAAGTCGCTCCTTTTTTCTCATCCCTTTGCTACTTATCTAGGTGACCTGAGGACGGAAACAGCACAGGCTCTGGAAAAGACAGATCTGGGTTCACACCCGGCTATTCCCCCAACCCTTGTTAGGACCTCAAATAATTGACCTTGATTCTTTGAGCCTCAGCTCCTCCTGTGAACTGGTAACAATCATCCTCACTGCTGTCATTTATGAGCTCCCAAGCACTTTACCAGCGTTTGCTCTTTCGATCCTCATAAGAACTCCATTCATTCATTCATTCATTCATTCATCTGTCCATCCATCCATCCATTCACTGAGTCCCCGCTATGTGCCAATCACTGTGTGGCTCTGGGGTGGGGAGACAACAAAGCTGGGAGCTCTGTTAGCCCTTAGAAGATTACAGAAGAGGAAAACAAGGCTCAGTTGGGATTGGCCAGCTCATCCTGGTTTGCCCGGGACTCAGGTGCACTCATTTTTAGCCTTGAAAATCTGCATCCTGCGAGCACCCTCAGTCCGGGCACACCGGGGAGGTTGGTTACCCTCATCCGGTCAGCTTAAGCGACTTGCCCAGGATCCCACAGCTGGTGTGGGCCAGAGCCAGGCTGTGAACCTGGGTGTGTCGGCCCCACACTGCCTCCTGGATCCATCACAGGGAATTTGGAAAACACAGGAAAGCCCTTTCTTCTTTGGCCTTCTCGTTATTAATGTAGGAAAGTGGTCAGCTCTCCAGAAATTATGTAGAGACAGTCAGAAGGCCCAGAGAGGGCAAGTAACTTGGCCAAGGTCACATAGCTAGCCAGAAGTGAAGCCAGGTCTGACCTTCCCTTCTTCCTTTCTCCTTCTGTACACGCAATGATTTTTTCCAATGTGATTTTCAAAGTGCAGGGAGAGAGAGGAGGCTCCCATGTACTGAGGGCCTACTCTGTGCCAGGCACTGTACCAGGAACATGTGCTAAGCTTCTCGTTTAATCCTCAGGGTGACCCTGTGAGATTAGGGTGACCCCCATTTTGCAGAAGAGGAGATTGTGTCTCCAGAGGCAAAGTGTGAGGAGGAGGGATGGAAGGAGGACGGGGTCCCTGAGAGGGTCTTCCCCCAACTCCCCTGGGATCGAAGCTGGGAGGAGAATTGTCTAGAGGAATGATACCTTTGCATTTCTTGGTTCTATCTCCAACTTGGCTTTCGAAACCACAGCGGAGTCCAGTTCTTGAGGGCTGGAGCCGTTTCCCCCCCTTTACAAAACTAGGCCGTGTTGAGAATGTCCTGCTGTTCAGAGCCACAGTTGCCAGGAGCCAAGATCTGTGGGAGGAGAGTTGTGAGTAAAGAGGAGGGAAAGTTGAATTCGGCTCTTCCGAGCACAAACAGTTCTCTTGTTCTGCATCAGCAGGAGCCGGTGGAATATCTCCCTGCTGTGCGGGGCCAGGCAGCTTCAAGGTCAAAAGCTGCTAGGCCTCCTAAAGTCCTGAGGACCCAACCAGGCCAGCACCCCAGGGCAGGCTGGGTTCTGAGGCCAGACACTGCGTCTGACAAGTATCCGCTAAACCATCCGCTGCTAGCTGCCGGCCTGGCACCCAGTAGGTGTACAATAAGTACATGTCGAAGTTACTCGAATAGAAATTAAATCCCAGCGGCACCCCTTACTGGCTGTGTAAGGGAAGTCATTTCACCTCTCTGAGCCTCAGTTTCCTCATCTGTAAAATGGGGCCTATAACAGCAGCCCCTACCTCATTAGAATGTAGGAAGACTTCAATGAACTAATGCATGTGAAACACTTGGCACGGGGCTGGCGCACGCTAGATGCTCCACAAATGTCAGTAAATCACCCTTTTGCAGTGGGCACCTGGTTAAGTTTTTTTACATTTGACATCTTGTTACATCTCCCATTGATCCGCTAAAGTATGGGTTCTTACAGGTTGAAGCTCTGAAGCATCTTGCTCAAGGTCAACGGCCAGTAGGTGGCAGAGCTGAGCTCTGAGATGTGAAGCCAGAGCCCCTTGTTCCAACAACTAAGCCTGCCCAGCCTTCAGTCTGCCAGGCGCTCTGCTGGGTCTCTTACAGTCTCAGCCTAGGAAAAGGGTGTCTGGGGAGGCTCCCCAGGGAAAGCTGCATCACTTACCAGCTGTGTGACCTTGAGCAAGTCTCATGGTTACCTCTCCATGCCTCAATGTTTCCATTTGCAAAATGTGAAAAATGATAGTCCCCACCTCCTGGGGCCATTGTGGGGATCAAGTTGTAGAAAGGGCTTGGCAGTATCTGGCACTCTTAAGCCTTCAGTAGACGGTGGCGATGGCGCTGATGATGATGGTGATGACGGTGATGATGGTGTGCCTCCACATTTCCTTCACAGCTTGGCACGATGCGCGTGGTGGTCATTGGAGCCGGGGTCATCGGGCTGTCCACTGCCCTCTGCATCCACGAGCGCTTCCACTCAGTCCTGCAACCACTGGACATGAAGGTCTACGCGGACCGCTTCACCCCGCTCACCACCACAGACGTGGCTGCTGGCTTCTGGCAGCCCTACATCTCCAACCCCGGAAACCCACAGGAGGCGTGAGTGAGGGTCACATGGTGTAGCCTGGGGGTTCCATGGGGCTAAGTCTGCAGAGGGGGTTCCCCCCATTAGGTTTGCATCGCCAAGAACAAGCTGCCTAGGGAAGCTCCGGTATGGCATGATATAAAGGAAATACACATATTCAGCCCCTACTGTGCGCCAGATACTGTGTGCTGGGAGGCTTTGTCTCCATTCTTCCCTAACCTGGGTAGCTGTGAATTCCGCATGCATTGGTGAATCCAGGCAACTTCTAAGGGGGTGGATCAACGCTCAGATTTATCAAAGAAGTTATCACCAGCTGCTTCAACAAATGACCCTCCCCCCCAGTGAATAATGGCTCAAACAGAAGCCTAATTCTCACTCCCATAAATTCCAAGACCAATGTTCCTGATCAGAAGGCTCCTTCCATCTCATGGCTCTGCCATCCTTCTACGTGGCTTCCAAGGTTGCCTCAATGTCATTCTCAGGGGCCAGTGACAGCAGAAGGAGCATGCAGGACCACATGGGCAGAGTCTTGAGAGTCCATTGGCCAGAACCAAGTCACATGGCCATGCCTAGCTGCAAGAGAGTCTAGGAAATGCAGTTGTGCTCTATGCCCAGGGGGAAGAGGAAAAGTTTTTGGGAACAGCAAGCTGATGTCTGCCACTGGTGTTTACAGTGGCGGGTGCCCAGAGCCAGACTGAACCATGTGGTTTACAGTCCCCAAAGCCTGGTAAAGCTTTCACTGAAACTCATCAGCCGTGTGGTCTCAAGCCAGGGTGTGCTCCAGATGGTTATGATGGAGCACCCTGTGTTTGCCCTCTTCCCTAACCTACTGATGGGGGAATACTGGAAAGCGTGGGAGAGGGAAGACCTGTAGGCATTTGGGGCATTCCAAGAGTGCACAGGGTGGATTTCTGGGTTTGGGACACAGCCTCACCAGCCTCTGTGATTATTAACTCCATGATCACAGCCCCATGCCAGCTGACCTTCTGAGATTTTTCCGCCCAGCCCAAGGCAATAGCTGACCAAGATTCTTTGTGATCCTTTCAGGGACTGGAACAAGCAGACCTTTGACTATCTCTTGAGCCACGTCCACTCTCCCAATGCTGAAAAAATGGGCCTGGCCCTAATCTCAGGCTACAACCTCTTCCGTGAAGCTGTTCCGGTGAGTGAGGCGTCCTTCACCATCAGGGATGGACAGTCCAGGGTGGGGGGCGGAGGGGACAGAGCCTTGATCACAGATGCAGGTGGGGGCCTGAGTCTGGGATGTACTTTGAGTCTTGAAGGTAACAGACTCCTGGGTTCAAAACAGGTTTACTTTAGTTTCTATTTTTGCTTTTATAAATTATTTTTGTCTCAAATTTTGCTGTTAAATTGGCAGAGAATGGAGAACCCTCTGGTGACGGGGGAACTAGCCTTTGATGGGTTTGGCTAATAGTCATACCTGTGCGCACTTGGTGCTGAAGCCAAAGCTTCCTTGTGCCCCGGAGTCCCAGGCCTTTTATCAAGGTGGAATAAAACACTCATCATGGCAGAAACTGCCAAAGCATTTATCATATGCCAGACCCTGTCCTAACTACTCTACAACTACTAACTCATTTCATTCTCACAATGAGCAGGAAGTGCTGTTCTTTCCCTCATTCGACAGGTGAGAAAACAGAGGCCAAGAGAAATAAAGTAAACTTGCCCAGGGCCACCAAACTCTCAAGTGGCAGAGCTGGGATTTGAACCCAGGCAGTCTGTGACCACACGGTGCTCAACATGTGCCAAGAGGACCAGCACGGCCTTGGGGGATGTGCTCAGACTGCTTGGAGAGGGAGGGTGGTCCTGCTCAGTGCCCAGAGCCCTGCGCCGGCCCTCAAGGTTTGTGTGACCCTTAGTGCGGTGCTAAGGGCTTCATCCACATTCTCTCTGTTACCTTTCATGGGAACAATAGTGATTGTCTCGTCCTTGATACAGACAAGAAAACGGAGTCTTGGAGAACTCAAGGTAGTAAGTGGTGACGCTGGGGTCTCCACCAGGTTGTCCCACCCTAGGCCCTGTTGTGTAGTGGTGGTAGTGGCTAAGACCACACTGTGTGGGTTCAAATCTCAACTCCACTGTTTATTAGCTGTGCAACCTTAGGTAAGTTATTTAACCTTTCTAATCCTCAATTGAGCCATCTGTAAAATGGGAATAAGAATACTATCCACCTCAATGGCTTGCTATGAAGATTAAATGGATTATTGTAAGTAACAAGAGTGGCACAGTGCCTTACGTACGGTCAGCATTGCAGAAGTTTTTGTGACTGTCATTATTATTGACTTCTACCTATCCCTGTGCCCCCTTCTCTCCTTCCTCCTCAGGACCCTTTCTGGAAGGACACGGTTCTGGGATTCCGGAAGCTGACCCCCAGAGAGCTGGACACGTTCCCCGATTATGGGTGAGGTTATCGTCACAGTTAAAGGGGACTGAGGCACCGCAGTTCAGACAGACTTGTCCAGAAGGTGGCAGAGAATGGAGGCACCCGATTTCCTGTCCCTTCCCAGGTCCCTTCCCAGGCCTAGAGCCCCTAGTACCCTGGTTTCCTGGTGCTCTGCCCAGCTCCTTCAGCAAGGCCCCTCAAACTGGGCCTTGGGCTGGGGAGGCAGGGGTGGGGGTAAGGGACGTGGAATCACATATCTCAAGTCCAGAAGCTCCATATGAGGAAACTGAGCTTCAGAGAGGCCAAGTGACTTCCCAAGGTCACACAGCCAAGTGACCAAACTGGGATTCCAATCCAGTCCATGTGGCCCCAAACTCCTCTCTTCCTTTCTCTACAGCCTGATGCCTTTTTGATTCTCCCCTCACCCCACCCCATGCCTGAATCCCCTCTGCAAATGCACATCCAGCCTCTACTAGCATACCCCAATGTCAGGGATGGCTTTGTCTGATAGAAACATTTTCCTTGAATTGAGCTGAAAGCCACCTCCGCCCTTGAACTTCACCCAGTGGTCCTGGATGTACCCTTTGGGAGCCCATAGAACAAGACTGCTCCCGCCTCCATTTGGCAGCCTTCAAATATAGCTCTGATTTTGACCTTTATTCCCGCCTTTTGCCTGCTGTGACTCTAGCTATGGCTGGTTCAACACAAGCCTAATTCTGGAAGGGAAGATCTATCTGCAGTGGCTGACTGACAGGTGAGATTTTAAGCTTCAGCTTGAGGAAGGCACCTCCCAGGGACCAAGCTGTAGCAGAAGGTGGTTCATACTGACCAACCCCAAGGATTCAAGGAAACCCTTAGGCTACGTGCAGGAGCTCTCCTTGGTCCTGATCACCACCGTGCACGGAGGCAAGCGATCCTGCACCTGCATGTGCAGTAACTGTGTGATAACTGTTAGCAACCTCACCCAAATCCCTAATGTTTGTGTGATAGTCTTAAATGGCTTCTCTTAAGTTTTCCAGATATATTGACATCATCTGCAAAACATAAATTGCCTTTTATTTTTATATCACTTTTTTTTTTCTTCTCCAGCTGCTTTGGCCAGTATCTCCTAAACAATGTTAACTCATACAGGTGATGGTGGATGTCCCTGTCTTGTTCTTGGAATCTTGCAGTGTTCCGAATTAGCAAACATTAGCTTGAAAGATAAATTGATAGTTATATTCACATACATTTATATTAAGGAAGATTCTATATATTTCACATATATTACTATTTCATTAAGATTTTTAAAGATATGGACTGGGATGATGGCTTTTGTCAAATGGCCTGGGGATATTTCTTAAAATATAGATTTCAGGACCCCACTTTATACCTATTGAATAAGAACCTCTGAGATAGGGTTCAGAAATTTGCTTTTTTTTTGAAACAGGGGTCTTGCTGTGTTGCTTGGGATAGAGGGTAGTGGTGTGTGATCATAGCTCACTGCAACCTCACTCTCCTGGGCTCAAGTGATCCTCCTGCCTCAGCCTCCAGAGTAGCTGGGACTACAGGTGTGTGCCACCATGCCCAGCTAATTTTTGTATTTTTTTGTGGAGACAGGGTCTTGCTCTTGTACAGGCTTGTCTTGAGCTCCTGACCTCAAGCAATCCTCCTGCCTCAGCCTCCCAGAGTGCTAGGATTACAGGCATGAGGCACTGTGCCCTAGCCCAGAAATTTGCATTTTAAGAAGTTCCTTGGGTGATTCTAATTATCAGCTAGGTTTGGGAAGCATTGTGCTAATACGTGGCCATTTCTCCTAACTTTGGGATACTTATGACTCCTGTCCAGCTTCTTCCAGGGAAAAAAAATGCTCCCAGTTTTTCTATCTTGAGGAAATCAAGTAAATGAAATAGTCCTGAGGGTATGCTTCAGCTTGTTTATGGTTTACTTCCTGTCTTTGGATGTTTCTACTATATTTCTAATAGTGACAGATAGTTTTCCTCTGAGACATTTAAAGGGAGAGGTGGTATCTTCAGCCCACCTCCCTCCTCATGCTCTGCTTCTGACAAGGGGGCATTTGACATGGGACCACCCCCGCCCCTCCTCCACCCTGAATCTCATCCCTTTTGATGTTACAAAGCAATATGGTGGTAGTAGGAAGTATTTGGGAGCTGCAAAGGCCTGGGTTTGAGTCCCACCTGTGTCGTTGACTCACTATACAGCCTTCAGCAAAGGCCCTTCTCCCATCTCCATCTGCCCAACAAGGGGCTTGGACCATGTCAGATTTCCCAAGGGACATTTTGGGGACCACTGGTCCAGCAAGGTGCTCATGCACTGATTTGACTACACAGTCATGTTCTCAAGGAGCACCCTGTGGGACTAACCTCCACAAAGTTTCTTTGGGCAATGTCCCCTACGCCACTCTCTTGAAGGGATCGAGCAATGAACTGAATACTGGACTTTTTGATGTGTCTCATCATCCCAGGTTAACTGAGAGGGGAGTGAAATTCTTCCAGCGGAAGGTGGAGTCTTTCGAGGAGGTGAGCTGCAGGGCTGCGGGGGGCGGGGTGGGAGGGAGGAGAAGAGGGAGAGCCTCTGCTTCCTGCTGCTGGGTCAGGGGCCTCTTTCTGAGGCTCCCAAGGTCCCCATAGGCCTGTCCCAGACTCTAAGTCTTTTCTCAATCCCAGGAAGACTCAGGTATTCTGAGGGAGGAGGTCTCTGCCTTAATGTTGGTGGTAGGAACAAAGGAACAGTGGGATCATGGTGGCCTTAAGGGGCTGACTTGTATCTGAGCCTCAGTGAGTGTTAGGCTAGAGAGCTGGCTTCCTTTTCCCAGTATCAGCTGCACTCCACTCCCAACGTCCCAGCCACTTGTTTGCTTCTACTGACACCTGGGTTGGTATTTCTGCAAAGTTCAGCCCTCTGCTGCCTCACCTCCGAAGCACCATCACCACCACTAATAATGACAGTAGCAACTGCCACCACCTGGCACTGACTATGTGCCAAGAGCTTTGCTGTATGACTTCATTCAGTCCCAGCACCTAGAATCATGCTTGGCACGTGGAAGGGGCTCAGGACACGTAGCTACCAGTGCTATATAATGAGGACTTACCTGTTCTGGTCAGGCCCTGATGAACACTGGAAATACATGGTTGGCTCAGATGTTTCATTCTCAAACAACACTGGCTCATGAACAGTAATAGTGCCTTGCAAGGTGTGTGTCCCATGACCGACCTGTGACAAGAGTCACTGGAGCTGGGCTGGGGAGCTTGGGTGCCCATCACGCTACATCCTGGAGTGGTTGAGTATCTCATACATAGAGCTGGGGGTTCCAACGTGTCTTCTGCAAATGCCTTGGCAGAGTAGAAGGCGAGAGAATGAAATTATTAATAAAAGGAGTCAGAGGAGGAAGAGAACTATCTCTGTTTCCTTTCTGACTTCTTCTGGGAGGTGCCAAGCTTTCCCCATTCCACAGAATTTCTTTCCAAGCAGTTTTCTCTCCCGAGTTGCCCGGGATCCTCATAGCAGCCTATGAACAGGCATCATGCTAGAGGCAGGCGAGCCTCACAGAGGGCTCACTGAGAACCCTCTCTGCCGTTCCTCAGGGAGCAGACGGCTACTGGGTAGGAGGAGGGGGAGGTAGGGAACGGGGCATACCAGGGTCCTCACTCCATCCTCCCCTCCTTGTTGCTGCCAGGTGGCCAGAGGAGGTGCGGATGTGATTCTCAACTGCACCGGGGTGTGGGCAGGGGCCCTGCAACCAGACCCCCTGCTGCAGCCAGGCCGGGGGCAGATCATTAAGGTGAGTGTAAGGGTGTGCCCTCTGGCTTTTTTGTTTTTGTTTTTGTCTTGTTTTGGTTTTGTTTGTTTCGTTTTGTTTTTGAGATAGGGTCTCAGTCTCACACCCACGCTAGAGTGCAGTGGCGTCCTCATAGCTCACTGCAACCTCAAACTCCTGGGCTCCAGGGATCCTCCTGCCTCAGTCTCTTGAGTAGCAGGAACTACAGGCACGTGCCACTATGCCTGGCTAATTTTTTGTATTTTACATAGAGATGGGGTCTCACTATGTTGCCCAGGCTAGTCTGGAACCCCTGGCCTCATGCAATCCTCCTGACTCGGCCTCTGTGCCTGATCCCTCTGGCTTTTATTGACAGGAAGATTGTTCTATGTGCTTATTTCATTTCCAAAGATAGTGGACAAATTGGGAACATCTATTAGAGGAGCCACCCTCTCACCACTGACTTAGAGCTTTGACATGTTAAAGAAACAAGGACCAGGACCCTCCCTGCTCCCCGTAATGTTCTCTTTGTGTATGCATGCTTGTTTTTATGTGGAACTATTGTATAAAAATAGCAAAGATTTATGGAGTGTTTACTAAGTGTCAAGCACAGCCCTAAGCACTTACTGTATTAATTCAATCCTTACCACCGTTTGAGGTGGGCACAATAATGTCACCATCGCCATCTTACAGATGAAGAAACTGAGGCATGGAGGAGTTGAGTAACATGCATAAATTCAGGCAATAGTCAGTGGTGGAATTGGGATTAGAACCCAGGCAACCTGGCTTAAGAGCCTGGGCACGTAACCCTCGGTCCACGCCCACCTCTCACTCTGTGTGTGCATGCATGAGTGCACGTGTACACACGTGTGTGTGTGTGAGTGTACATGTGTGCATTCATAGGTGTGCAGGTGTGCATGCTTGGGGGGGCGTGTGTGTGATCTTGATGGGAGCTAATGTGTATATGTGTTCACACACGTGTGCTGAGGCCTTTCTGTGGACATGTGGGTGAGGCTGTGCAATGCTTCAGGGAGCAGGGGTGGCTCTCAATGAGGGTGGCTCTTCTTGCAAGAGGTAAGTGATCAGGTGCAGACTTGAGTCATGGAGGGTGTGGAAGGACTAAGGAACTGGCCTTGCCACTCCTGTCAGAACATCTAGCCACAGAGGGGAGCAAAAGCAAGGGGAACCCACTGATTCAGCTCCCCTGACGAGACCTTCCTGTCCTGAATCAACAGGTGGATGCCCCTTGGATGAAGCACTTCATTATCACCCATGACCCAGAGCACGGCATCTACCAGTCCCCGTACATCATCCCAGGGTAAAATCTGACTGTTCTAGGGCAGAAGAGGGGGCACCTTCCTGCCCTCTTTATGCCTCTGCTGCCTGCCCCAGGCTCCCGGCTTGGTCCCTGCAGTTGTTTTTTTCCAATGCTTTTTAAGTGAATTTGAGCAATTAGATCCCCGGGAAGGCAGGACTCAGCCTTGATTGAGCTCTATCGTGAACATTCTTTGGGATGACAGTAGTGGTGATGCTGGTAGTGGATGTGATGGCAGTGACACTATTATAGAAGTGGTGTGAATGGCAATAATGAGAGTGGGGATGGGAATGGTGATTGGGGTTGATGGCGATGACAATATTAATGGTGGAAGTGATGATATCAGTGAAGATGGTGGGGTGTTGATGGGATGACAATATCGTTGATAGCAGAATGGTGGTAGAAGAGATACCATTGTTATTGATGGGGAAGGTAATGTTGATGGGGATGGTGATTGGCATAGGATGGTAGAGTGGTGATATTAATGGGGTGGTGTGGTGTTGATGAGGAGATCAATGTTGATGATGGTGGTGATTGGGAGTAGGGATGATGGAAATGACACTATAATTGATGTTAATAGTGTGGCAGAGATGACAATCTCAAAGGCAATGTTAATGATGTGGCTGGACTGACTGCCTCAATGGTGATGTTAATGGCGGTGGTGAAATGGTGAATGGAGTTGATGGTGATGACATATTAATGACAGTAGTGAAGAGGATGTTGTTGATGGAGGTAACAATACTGATGGTAACATTAATGGTGGTGGAAGGGTTGGTAGTTAGTGTTAATGCTGATGACAATGGCAATAGAGATGGTGATGATGGCGTTAGCAAGGATGACAATGTTGATGGTAGTGGTGACCTAGTAGAGATGGTGATAAGGGTGAACATTCATCTCAAAGGTTTTATTTTCCTTCATCCTTGACCCTCCTCATTTTTATCTAGGATCCAGAAAGTCACTCTTGGAGGCATCTTTCAGCTGGGAAACTGGAGTGAACTAAACAGCATCCAGGACCACAACACGGTTTGGGAAGGTTGCTGCAGACTGGAGCCTACGCTGAAGGTAAGGTGTGGAGCGATATCAGCATCCTAGACCAGGGTCCTGGCAGCTTGGTTACGAGGAATTGAGGATGGGAAGATACCACCACTGGGACAATTGGACAAATTAATTCCAGCAAGAGACTGTGGCATACACCAGAATTTGACAATGTACAGGGAGGTCCTTGCTATGGGCTAATGAAACCTATCTGGCTATGGCTAAGAGTTGCTCCCTTCTAAGCTGACATCCCCCAAACAACTTAGTCTGTCTTCATGAGGAGCAGATGTACTTGTTGCAGAAATAGTTTTCACATTTGCCTGCTAGTGGTGATGACGGTAGTGATGGTGGGGGTGGAAGTGATGGTTGGTGTTGATGGTGATGAAAATGCTGAGAATGGTGACACTGATGGTGACGAGGTGGTGACTATTGATAATGTTATGGCAGTGGCTGATGATGATGGTGGTGGTTGATGAAGATGGGGGTAGTTGATAGGGTCAGTGGTGGGGTGGTAGTAGCGATGGTAATGATGTTGGCAGCTGATAGACATGGTCATGGTGGTAGTAGTGATTAATAAAGGTGACTGTGATGATGCTGGTGTTGGTAGTGATGGTAATGAGATTCTAAAGCTAATTGCCTACCACCTAAAAATGGCAGCAGGAAAAAAAATTCAGACATGAGTTACCAGCACTTTTCTTTCCAGGATGCAAGAATTGTTGCTGAATGGACTGGCTTACGGCCAGTACGCCCCCAGATCCGGCTAGAAAGAGAACAACTTCGCATGGGACCTTCAGACACAGAGGTATGCTCTCCTGGCAAGGAAAGCCATGCCCTCCTCTACCCCTAATATGTTCTCTGGCATTTCCAGAGAACAGTCATGTCTGACCTCAGGCTCCACACAGCCTCCCTGGTAGGCAGGGGCAGTGGTGGTTAATATCCCCTACTCTAAAAATGGAGAAACTGAGTCTCAGTGGTGGTAGTGGACCTGCTCAAGGTTACACGGAAGGCAGTGCCTCAGTGTGGTAAGGTCTGTGGTTGAGTAGAAGGAAAATGAATACTTATTGGACATCTATTTGTGGCAGACACAGCAGCAAGCCTATGACATGGAGGACCTTATTGAATCTCTCCTACAGCTCTTTGGGATAGGGACAGTTCTTCCCATGCTTCAGATGAGGAAATTGAGTCTCTGAGAGATGAAGTCTCTTGCCTAAGTTAGACCACTGGTGGGGGACAGGGCCGGGGTATGATTTCAATTTGACTCCGGGGCCATTTCCCAGATGTCCATGTTGTGGCCACGCCATCATTTATAAGAGTCTAAGACTGTTCTGGGGGCTCCCACCACCCCACCTGGGTGCTGACAGAAGCTCAGGTGGCACCTGGCTTTGCACAGGACTCTTTGGGAAGCTCCTGAGTCTTCGAGGACAGAAAACTTCTGCTACCCTTTCCACTGTCCCTCCCAGACCTGGCCACCTTCACTCTTCCCTCTCCTAGGTCATCCACAACTACGGGCATGGAGGCTATGGGCTTACCATCCACTGGGGGTGTGCCCTGGAGGCAGCCAAGCTCTTTGGGAAGGTCCTGGAAGAAAAGAAGTTGTCCAGGAAGCCACCATCTCACCTCTGAAGACCCCAGTGACCACAGCCCCAACCAAGACTCCCCACTTCCCTTGGCCAACTAATCAATGTGCTCCTCTATAAGCCACTGCCTACCCCTCACTCCACCCTGGCTTCTTTCTGCAAAGAAGCATGCGGTGGGAGGAAATCAATTCCTGGAGAAGAGCTCAGCCCAACCCGGGACCCTCTCTGATCGCTGAGGTCTCTCTACACTCTTTGAGTCTGACATTAGAAAGAACAGCTGGGGGGCTGTTAGTCCAAGAGTCTTCATAAGAAAGGCTAGCTCAGAAAATCAAAGAGGACAGCTGCCAAGAGCCACAGAAAATTGAGGATAGTTGAGGCTAAGTAACTTGATTACATGTCATACTAATATATTAAAGTTTCTGAAAAGCTCTGCAGCAAAGACAGCTATCTGGTCTTGTTTAACCCAGTGCTGCCTAAACCTATCTGGGCTATGAAAACCTTTTGCCCAGAGCACCAGGGAATGCTATGGAACATGTTTGAGGAAATGAGGTAACAGATCTTGTTGTAGGAGGTTATATGTAGAACTGGGGTTGGAGGAGAATGAAGTGAGACATTGAACTAAGTAACACATGATGCTTGGTCCACATTCAGGACTCCACATGGCATCAGTTATCCACTGAGTGGCCCCGTGGCCACCAGGTGACCCTTAAGGAGGGGCCTCTGTAGGGATCACTCCACAAGGAACCCCTTCATAGAGAACTGTATTAGTCCATTTTCTGTTGCTTATAACAGAATATCTGAAACTGGGTAATTTACAAAGAAAAGGAATTTATGTCTTACAGTTATGGAGGCTGAGAAGTCCAAGGTTGATGGGCCACATCTGGTGAGGGTCTTCTTGCTGGTGGCGACTCTGCAGAGTCCTTAGGTGGCACAGAGCGTCACATGGTGAGGGGGATGAGTGCACTAATGTGCTACCTCAGGTCTCTCTTCCCCTTCCTAAAAAGCCACCAGTTCTCCACCCATGATGACCCATTCATCCATGAGGGCAGAGTCTCATGATCCAATCATGTATTCAAAGCCCTGCCTCTCAATAGTGCCACACTGGGGACCAAGCGTCAACATGAGTTTTGGAGGGGATGTTTAAACCATAGCAAGAACTAACATCACCAAGCATACTCCTTGTCTGAGGGGCAGATTTAACATCTCTCTTGCCTGTAGGTGGGCTCCCTCTGAGATGGTAAACAGGCTCTGAGATATTTTTTGAGAGCCTTAAATGAGTCTAGGAGACCGCTTTGCGTCTTCACCCCTAATCAGCTTCCTCAGTCTCCTCTGAGGGTGAATTTTCACCTGTCCAGGTTTTTGTGAAAGGCCTGAGCCTGGGAGGCTTCATACATCTTGGACCTGTGGCACCCTATGTGCTGTCAAGAGGTCCCAGTTGGTCCACGCCATGCCACGCCCTGCCCATGTCATTACTGTCTGTTCCCTTCCATGCCATTTCATCTGATGGGCTCTCCATGAAGCCTCCGCCATGATGCTGGCCAGGCCTTGCGTGTTGCTCATGCAATCCTCATCCGCATCCCATGAGGTCGCCATCATCCCATTTCACAGGTGAGAAGGCCGGGGCACAGAGAGGCAGCATGATGTCAACAGCTGGGCAGGGTAGAATGGAGATTCTGGCCCAGAAACCATATGATTCCAGTGCTTTGCTTTCAACCACTGCACGATCCTGAATCCCAAGTTGAGAGGAAAATAAAGAGTTAAGTTATGAAGGAATGGGGTGGGCGTCTTCCCCAACTCTCTCTGCAAACACATAAAAAATGAACTAGCTCTCTCCTCCTCGTAGCCATGTCTAGGGCAAGATGGGGGGACTTGGACAAGGCTCCTGGGCAGGGACACTTCCTTGTGCTTGGAGTGAGACCCAGCATTTAGGGTTTTGTTTTGTTTTGTTTTTTGTATTTTGTTGTTTTTGTTGTTGTTCCACGAGGCACCTGGCAATGCAAGCATTTAGTTTTGGATCAAAGTGATTTCTTTACCCAACCTAAAATTCTCTAGGGAGAGCGACCTCTACCAGCCAAGGCTAGTTGTCAATGGGAACCCTGTCAGACTGAGTACACGGTGAACTCACAAAACTGGATGTGGCCAGAAAAGTCCACATTCAGACCCAAAATGACCCTCCTCTTCTTTTTATGAGTGGTAAGAACCTCTTTGAAAGGTGGCTTTCCCTTGATTCTGTCCTTAAATTCAGAATACAAGAGCAGATTTTGCAATGGTTGATTTCTATAGAGTAAGTCCTCACTTAACGTCGTCGATAGGTTTTGGAAACTGCAGCTTTAAGCGAAGCGACGTATAATGAAACCAATTTTACCATAGGTTCGTTGATAGAAACAAGAGTTAAGTTCCCACAGCATATTTCTGGCCACACAAAAAAATCACCAAACTTCTAAGTAAAGACCAAAACACTTCTAATATTAAATGTTGAAATAAATGCGAGCCATATATACATTTAAGAAAGATTAATAACAAGTAAGGTAATTATTTACCCAATTATTCCAATTTGGGGGCTAGTGTGGACAGAGCCCACTCAGGGCAAAAGGCAGGAACCCACCTTGGACAAGGCCATGTCATCGCAGGGCACATACGCATGCATGTACACACACACCACTCACACTGGGACCGTGTAGACACACCAGAAATTGTCTATGCCACCCTGCTGAAGCGCTAGCCGAAGCTGCCATATTTGTACCTGTTGGCCACCCCTCCTTGACCCAACCAGGACCAGAACCAACACTAAACTGATCAGCTTCCTTTCCTGAAAACCTGGAAGTGGGACATGGAGCAGCTGAGCCAGATGCATTTGCAGAGCTGTGTCACGAGGCCATGGAGTCGCAGTGAGCTGGAACCGCCTGCACAGTTATGCACACGCAGCAGCCATGAGGAGGTAGACGGAGCCCCATCTACAGAGAGGGGCAGAAACAAGGGCCACAGATTCAGAGCAGGAGCTGCCTTGGGCCCTGGTGGCTCCCCGGTTCTGTGTTCCGTTCTGTGAGACCAGGCTGTGCTTTATTTCTGTAAGAACTCTCTAGCCTTTCAGAGGCTACCAACTGGTAGCCCACTGACCAAACCTGGACTGCAGATGACTTTTATTTGGCTCACACATCATTTAAACATTTTTTTTTTTTGAGACACCGTCTTGCTCTGTCACCTGGGCTAAAGTGCAGTGGTGTCATCATAGCTCGCTGCAGCCTCTAACTCCTGGGCTCAAGTGATCCTCCTTCCTCAGCCTCCCAAGTAACTGGGACTACAGGGACTACTACGCCTGACTGATTATTCTATTTTTTGTAGAGATGGGGTCTTGCTCTTGCTCAGGCTGGTCTCGAACTCCTGACCTCAAGGATCCTCCCACCTCAGCCTCCCAAAGTGCTGGGATTACAGGCGAGAGCCACTGTGCCTGGTCTCATGTAAACATTTTTAACCGAACATACTAAAATTTGGAGATTTCATCTAAAAATCCTGATTCCTGTCTTGAAATTTGGGAGATCTGGTCACACTAGACCCACACACAGTGCAACACAATCAGCTGGAGCTGAGTTGTGGCCGCCCCCTGCAGATGGGGCTTGTGTTTCTCACTCTGCCAGGGTCCTCCTCTCTTCTTCTTGTTCCTTACACCTTTTCCATTTCACCTACTTATACTCCCTGACTGCCCCCTGTAGGAAATTAACACTGATCCCATTTATATAATAAAGCTCTACTTCTTAATTTTAATTAGGCTGAGTAGAATTTCTGTTCCTTGCAACGAAAACAACCTCGATAAGAACTCCGTGGCCAACACATCCCTGGCAGCCTCCTCTCAACCACTGTGCATCCAACAGCCATTGCCATCCTTCTTCCGTGCTAGCAGAATCCCAATTTTGTGTTCAAGAGGCCACAAAGGTATCCCTTGGCCCTGTGGAAGGTAGGCCCTTCCATCCAGTCCTAGAGGAGGAATCACATTGGGTTGGCCATGCCACCCAGGTCTGACCAATGAGAAGACATGGCAAATCTGCCAGAGGACCTCCCTTTCCAACCAACCCAACAGACCCTTCTGAAGGAAAACCTTTGGCGACTGCTGCTTTCCCATTCTACCTCCTCTGAAAATACTACGATGATTGGCACTTTGGCAGCCATCTTGTGACCATGAGGTTTCAAGCATAGGATCAAATGGCCAATGTGGAGACGATGATGGAGAGGAAGGGCAAAAAGAATCTGTGTCCTTGATGACATTGTCAAGCTGCTGAACCTTCCCTGGACTCTGTCTGACTTTGGGCTTGTTGTTAAATGAACAATCACTATTCTAGTGATTTAAGCCATTATTGACTGTGTTTAGTGCAACTCACAGCTGGAGGGATCTCAGTCCTCTGATGTCTGTTAGTAATAAGCAGGGGAGACTCTTTTTGTTATTAAAAACAAAGAATATCCATACTTATTTCCAAGTCAATCCCTAAAATACTCTTTCATCTCATTGCCAACACCACCAGGGCCATTTTTGTATTTCTGAGAAGACTTGAAGTACGAGAAAGAAGGAAACATGTAACCCCAGCTGCATGTTTTTGCCATTTTCTGAGATCTTTCCTAATATTGGGAGAAACAGATGACATTTCCATTCATGGAAATCAGAGCTTTTTGAACAGAATTGTTAAAAATTAGATACAAACATCATCAGCTAAAGGCCCTGTGAATTTCTGAGGCTTGGATGATCTTTTGTGGCAGATCTTGTATCATTCAATAATATTGATTGTTTTAAAAAAGGACAGGCTATTCAGAAGACAAAGAGTTTTAACCATTCATTTTGTTAGGCAGAGAAAGCCCTCAACTGTGAGTCCTTTTACCCCAGTCCCTGGAAGATATTCCTGCCCACCAAGCACTCCTTCCCACCCAGCCCCCAGCTCCTCCAGGTTATTTGAGGGGGAAGGGAGTGGACAAGGTTATCCAGCGGCATCTGACCAGCTGGAAGGCAAAGGAGACAATGGAAGGTTCTGTGTTACCCAGGAGAGCTCAGCCGCCCAGAAATAATTACAGCCACAGCCACACGTGGTACAAGGAAACGTGGATGTCAGAGGGAGACAAATCCGCCCAGCTGCCTCCTCTCTGACTGCCTGGGCTGGGGGCGGGGAGCTGCAGCCCACATTTTAGGGACACAGGATTGTTTGCCACTGACCTATAGCTTGAGCCAGAAGAGGTCCCCCCATGTGACCTCCACACCATTAGAAGAAAGTGTCATCTCCAACAGATTCAAAGTCATGATGTTGGCAGCCAATGATGCCACGTTCCCCCCTTATGGGAAAGGAGATTATCATCTTAAAGCACTGAGATAACCTTGGAGGAACAAAGGTAGCAAGGCTGTTAAGCTGGACCGTCACCAGGAAGTTATGACAAGGGAACAAACGTAGACTCTGGCAATGTCCATCACTGACATGTTTTAATAAGAGATGAACACACACATTTGGCTTCTTCGCAATGTTTACTTCCAGCAGAGGGTCCCTCTTCCCTGGCCTTTGATGGGATCTTCCAGCTTCCTCCCTCCTTGTCCAGGTCCCCTGCCCTCACTGTGGGAAACAGGCTCATGTAAAGCGAATCCCGGAAGTGGGTACAGTCTGCTGAGACACAGCTCCAGCCCTCCTGAGGCCAACCCCGAACCCAACTGGCCTCCCTCCTCTTCCTTTGGAGATGTACACGTTTCACACATCTGGGCGCTGTCACCCCTCTCCACTCAATGGCACCCCTGCCAGGGGCTCCGGTGCTGGAACTCCAGGGGCTGCCTTTGCGGAAAGACCAAGACAGCCCCTGGCGGAAGGACAGCTTTGCACCAGGGATTCCTGGTCCCCTGATCCCGATGGGAGGGGGTGGTTGGGGTTTGGTTTCTCCACCCATCCAACCATCTACCCGTGCACAAAATCCAAATCCCTGAAACCTGAGTCTACTGTTTTCTTTCCCCGAGAATCACCATTCAGCCCGACCAAGGAGGGGGCCAGAAAAGCAGCCCGGCATGGCCTTCACCGCTTCCCCTGCTTTGGCCTTGATTCTCACCTCCCTTTGGCCTCAGTCCCCATGCCCGGGGGGGGGCAACAGCTTTCTGAGGCTGTCATCTGGTACAAGCTCAGCTGTCCCCAGGAACACATCTGGATCCCCTGGAGCCAGACACAGCAACTCCAGAGAGGGCCAGGTCAGAGCACGCGGCTCAAGTTCAAATGCACGTCTGTCTGCCAGAGTCTCCACTCGGCAGGCCCTGGGGAGGCACAAGGAGGGGTCCCTGCCAAGGGAGTGTTTTTCTGACCCCAGAAAAAGCTGCTCAGCCACACCTAGGTCACCTGCAATCTCAGAGAAGAAAGCCTGGGGCCAGGCGTGTGGGAGACACCTACCAAACAGGTCCGGTCAGTGGATGGCAGGTGTTGCCCGGACCTGGACTGTATCTACAGAGAACTTTTGGTTCTTGCTCACCAAGGGTATAACCAGGTGACTCTGGGCAGCATCTGGTTGGCTGCTGGCATCACCGGACCCTCCTAATGTGGTAGTTTTCCCATGCAGATCCTCAGGTTATCAACAAACCTTCCCCCACAGGTACAGAGAACCCCCTAGAGCCAACACCTCCCCATCCCCGGGTGGACCTCAATGAATATGAGCAAACGGAGTCAAGACACAAAACCCTGTAGGTCCAGGTCGTCCTCTTGGGTGAGTTCTTGATGTCGGCAGTGACGATCA
>CM052452.1:12506559-12540688 GCA_028533085.1 Varecia variegata
CTAATGTGGTAGTTTTCCCATGCAGATCCTCAGGTTATCAACAAACCTTCCCCCACAGGTACAGAGAACCCCCTAGAGCCAACACCTCCCCATCCCCGGGTGGACCTCAATGAATATGAGCAAACGGAGTCAAGACACAAAACCCTGTAGGTCCAGGTCGTCCTCTTGGGTGAGTTCTTGATGTCGGCAGTGACGATCAGTGCCCCAGCTGGGCTCTGCCAGCTCCCCCAAGCTCTGCAGCCTCAAAGACCAGTTCAGCCCCCCATCGGTCACTATTCCTGAGAGCCAGAGTTCGACCTGGTGACGCCTGGACCGTGCGCCCCTCGGCCGACCATCTCCTGGCCCCACTCCCGGTGGCTGGACTCCTGCAGTCCTCGGCCTTTGGTCTCAATGGGCAAAAAGCAGGAGGCCAGGGCGGCCAGGAGGCAGCAGCCACTGTAAACCGCCAGCGTCAGGTACACGGAGGATTCCAGCATCACCTGGGGAGGGAGGCACAGGTTGGTGAGAGCATGAAGCATTGGTACCAGCAGCCATCAAATAACACCGATAACACCAGGCCGTCTGGTAAGCATTCCATGCCGCCGCTCTATGAGCTAAGTACTTCATTCCCATTTTACAGAGGAGAAAACTGAGGCTCAAAAAGGCTAAGTGGTATACCCAAGTTCATACAGATAATAAGGATGGGGCTGGGATTTGAACTCAGGTCTGTCAAGTGCGAGTCTGGACTCCTTATAACCACACTGTCTCCCGGGCCCCTGCCTGTCCAAACTTCCTAGCTTCATGGCATGGGGCAAAGCACAGGACAGCGCTGAATCCCACTTCCTCCTCTGCCGAAGGGCCCAGGGCAGGGTCACCTCCTAACGAGAAGCTACCCGGAGGCGCCTGGCACCTGGCACCGTGCAGGACGCAGATGGGTGCTCGGCAGGGACTGGGCTCCATGGGAAGTAACTGCCTGGTGGGAACGGGGTTTCCACTTGGGGTGGCAGGAATATTTTAGAACTAGAGGGGTGTGGTGATGGCACAACAATAGAATGTGCTGAAAGCCACTGAATTGTTCCCTTTGAGATGGTTCATTTTAGGTTACGTGACTTTTACCTCAATAAAAACGTGATACCAACAGAAAAAAACTGGACATTCAAAACGCAAAAAGACTTACCAAGATCTCTAAAAATCGGTAGCGATGCTTCAAGACACACAAAGAGTTGCAGATTCTGCAATTACATCTAATTATCCAACTCAAAAAGCAGGAACTGGGACATTCGTTTTCTACTAAATCACGTTGGCTGACTTGTTTTCGTCCAAATTGGTTTTAGCCAAATCGCCTGGCACCGCAGGGTCTTCTGCGTAGGAAAGACCTGGGTTTGCTTTCCTGGCTTGTCTACTTCCCGGCTGTGGGACATTGGGCCAGTCCATTTATCCTCGGAGCCTCAATTTTCTCAACTGCAAGCAATATCTCTTCTCTCCTAGGGTGTGTTCTTAGGATAAAATAAGCTAATGCACGCAGGGCACTGCAGACAGTTGACATATAGTAACTGCTTGCCATACATTGGGTTTTGTCACCCCCACCCGCCCTGTATTTGGAGGTGACACCCACCTGGGCAATGAACGGCGTGATGAGAGCACCGACTCTTGCCATGCCACTGCAGGTGCCCAGGCCCAGCGCCCGAGTCGCCGTGGGGTAGACCTGCAACACAGCGGTGGATGTGGGCTCGGGAAAGTGCAGGTTCCTCCCTCCTCTGCAGCTCGGTGCTGATGGGACCCACCCATGCACAGGCCTGAAGTCAGGGCAATCCCTTGGGTGTTGGATGGGGACTCTCATCCCAAAGAGGAGGGGAGGTTCAACTGAGAAAGAGGGCAAGAGGCTGAACCATGGGTGGGAACCCAGTAAGGGGGTCCCCCCTACCCCTTTGGGAGGGGGGCTCCCCAAAGACTCCTCCACCAGGAACTGCTGCACATTCAGGCCCCAGGTATTGTTCTACCTTCCACTTTGCATGAGTTCACTTTGCAGCACTGGTCATGGGCTTTCAAGGAATTTCACAAAGAGAGAGATTGAAATGTTTACGGCTTCTCAGTTTGTACCCAGTAGGGGCCACGTGCCTAGCTCTTCCCTGGGCAAAATGAGAAGGGTTGGGCAACTTCCAGGCCAAGGGGGAGTGTTTTCTTCACTCCCTTCCTCTGCCTGCCGACTGGGAGGAGGACTCCAGGGCCCCAGGACAGGACTTCTCGACCTGGGAACTATGGATATTTGGGAATGACTCATTCCGTGTCATGGGGGATTTTCCGGTGCATTGTAAGATGTTTGGTGGCATCCTACCCACTAGATGCCAGTAGCACTTCTGTCCCCCCACTCCCCATTATGACAACCCAAAACATCTCCAGACATTGCCAAATGTCCCATGAAGCAAAATCACAAGATGCAAGGAGCCTGCATTCCTGAACCACTGTGGGGAGGAAAGCTGTCCCCCAAGCAAGAACACCCACATTGAACACTTTCACAAGTGAGAAGTTTCTATTGTGTCAAAACACTCTACCTTGGGATTTCTTTTCTTATTTATTTTTTGAGATAAGGTCTTACTCTGTTGCCTGGGCTAGAGTGCGGTGGCATCATCACAGCTCACAGCAACCTCAAACTCCTGGGCTCAAGCAATCCTTCTGCCTCAGCCCCCTCAGTACCTGGGACTACAGGCATGCACCTCCACACCTGGCTAATTTTTCTATTTTTTGTAGAGATGGGGTCTCGCTATGTTGCCCAGGCTGGTCTCGAATTCCTGGCCTCAAGTGATCCTCCCACCTCAGCCTCCCAAAGTACAGGGATTACAGGCTTGAGCTACCACGTCTGGCTTCAGTGTAACTTTTAAAAAATGAATTAGTATTATAATCCCATTTTTTTCTTTCTATGATGGAGACTGTTAAGAATAGACTCAAGTAGAATGGTCTAATAAATTCCCTAGTACCAAGCACTGTGACCTGTGCTTGTTTTAGGAACACCTTTCTCATCCTCTTTCCCTCCTGAGTTACACTGAAGCAAATCCCAAGGGGGATATCATTCTTATCCACTAGATACTTCTTGCTACTTGGAAGACTATTTTTCTTTTAGAAAAGGATTGTGGACATTTGCCATGTCCATATTTGTCTTCTATAATACTAGTATGATTTCTAACGGCCACACAGAGTTCTATCCCTTACCATTTAATTAACCTATTCTTGATTGTTAAAAGTAGCCAGCTAGGTTAGTTTAAGCCAGACGTCAGTGGACTCTTTCTTAAATGACCAGAAAGTAAATATTTTGGGCTTTGAAGGCCATAGGGTTTTTGGCAACTACTCAGCTTTGCTGATGTCGCACAAAAGCAGTGTAGACACAATGATAGTAAATGAAAGGGTGTGGTGTGTTCCAATAAAACTTTATTAATGAATACTGGAATGTGAACTTCATCTGTGTCCCTCCACTAGAAATGACACACAACTCTCTCCTGAGACCCTGCACAGCCCCCTCCTTCACCCCATTGGCCTTGGTGGCAGTTCCCCCAGCCACCTCTGCCCCATTGTGAGCCCTGGGGCACTGCTCTGTCACTTGTTGGTTTCCCTAATCCCTACCTCACACCATTGTAACTCGTTTCTTCATAAAACTCTTCTCAATTACCCAGTTACTCAATTTGACTAGTAGCATGCACCAACATATATATGCTTAGGAAAAACATCTGGAATCATACACACTGGACTATTTGAGATGGTTGCCTCTAGGAGGAGAGAATGTGGGGGTCTTTCAGCTTTGGTTTTATACAGTTATATGAAATTTGGAATTTTGACACTGAGCATAAGCTTCTAGGAGCAGGAAAAATGGTTGAAAACTAAGCTGAAGTAATGAAGGGCTTCACAGTCACCACTCAACCCCAGAGACAGATTTCAGTCTGTGCCGCCCAGGCTGGGTGTTTCTGGAGGCAAAGCTTCCCCCCTCCCCGCCCCAGCTCTTCCCAGACACCCCTCCTACCTCAGGTGTGTAAACATAGGCTGCTTGGAAGCCTCCAGAAATAAACGCTCTTGCAATGAAGAGTAACAGAGTGAGCACATTTCTAGGGAGGAGGGGAAAAAAAGCAGATGATGGTATTTTTTTTTCTGTCTGCCTGTTTCAGCAAAGTCCTATCTTCCCAGGCAAAATTTATACCCTCACAAACTGGCAAAGGTCACCTCCCCCCAGGACACATTGATGCAGACATGCAGGCACGCATGTTCCAGGACCATCTCGAAAGGCCTGCTTTTATAAGTTTGTCATTCTCCAAAGCATCAGGTTGAGAGGGTGGAGTATCTCTGGTGCCCAGGTTGGGGACAAGATTGGGGAGAAAAGATATAAATAATTAAAGCCCAGACAGGAACTTGTTGGGGCGGGAATTGAACCAGAAACCAGCTGTGCTAGGGAAAGTAAACTACTATTCAGTATTTTTAGGATAATTCCGGTCCCCAGCCCTCTCTTCCGTTGTTCCCATAGATGTCCCAGAACACCAACATTTCAGGGTTTAAGTTACATGTCTCAACCTTCCTCAGACCAAGACGTGGCCCACAGATCCCTCATTGGGTTTAGTCTGGAGCCTCTCAGAGGTCAAGAGAGGCACGGGCTACTACTATATTTTGAGGCTCTTGGTAGACGCAAAAATGGAAACATGCCAAAATGGTATTCCAAAACATGGTCCATTTGAAATATTAAATATTTCCACTGGACAAATGGAGACTTAACACATATATAAATTAAATGGCTACATGTATGATCTCATTCGGAGATGATGTCAAAAGTCTAAATTTATTGGAGCGAAACTGGGGCAAAGTGCCTCCTGCCCCCACCCACAGCAGAGGCCCCAACTGAAGCCTGATAACCCACCTTCCAACACAGATAAACAGCAGGAGGCTGCAGAAGGAGAAGACAACGAAACACAGAGCCATGGTCTTCTTGCGGCCCAGGCGGTCAATGATCCACAGAGTCACGAGGACACCTGGAAGGGGAGCAGGGCGTGGCAGGGAGCTGCCAGTGTGGTTCCCATGACCCCCACCCTGGTATGCACCTCCTGTATCAACCCTCCCTGCCCTTGTGAGTAGACTAGACCTAGGGACTCACTTCTAATGACTAGAAGTCAGCAAAAGTGATGGAGTATCACTTCTGAGATGAGGGTGTAAGACTGTGACTTCTGTTTTGCTGGCATTCTCTGTCCCTGGCTCTTCTCCTGTGCTTGCTTTGATGGAGAAGCCCCCTGGCAAGGAGGCTTTATTATATTGCCTAATATAATAAAGATGATGTCTCCCTTTGAGGCAAAGGTTGGGCAGATTTCTGGAAGCCCATTATAAAAGATTTAGGTTCCCTAAACTTCAGGTTCCTCAGTTGTGTTGCAAATCCATTGCATGTGTTAGCATCCACCTGGGTCCTTTCTCACCCCTGTGGGACTTGGGGGCAAGGGAAACTGTCACCACTATACTACTGTTGCTGCTCGCTATAATAGTCTTTTGTCTCTGACCCAGGAATCTCATATCTTCTACCAGCATGCATGAAACCGGGCAGCTTAACTTGTTAGCCTTCAAGTAGGATAAAATCTGAGACCTGTCACAGTTCTTGACAACTTGTAGCTAAGAATTGAGAAAAAAATTCCCTGGCTGACCTAGAAATGGAATTTGCTTCCAAGTGGCACAGGCAGAGCCACCAGCTGAACAACTGTCATATTTTCAGGCTTCCCTGCCCCAGCCTCACCTTGCACAGGTCCCTCACCTGGGAATTCGGAGAGGGTGGTCCACAGCAAGTCCATGTAATCCTCCTCGCTCAGGTACTCACAGGCCAGGCTGCATTTGGCCTCTACTGCCTTCTTCCGACTGGAGACTGGGGGTGGGGGGGTGGAGAGAGAGAGAGAGTGTGTGTCATACACAGCCTTAAATCACATCTTCCTCTTCCCCATACCTCCTTCCCTGGGTATGAATTTTCTCATAAAACTGGGGCTAACAAAACCACTGTGCATGGTTGTCACATGGCAGGCGCTTTTTTGGCACACAGACTCTAAGGTGGTCCCCTAATCTCCACTTCCTGGTGCTCACACTCTTGTGTGATCCCCTCCCCGGGGGTCTGTGACTTGCTTCTAGCCTACAGAGTACAGCAAAGGTGATGGGATGTGTGTGACTGCGCTATGTAAGTTTGCAATGCCCATCTTGCTGGGACTGTCTCTTACTCTCTCCCTTGGTGACTGTGAAGGGTCAAGTGGCCGTGTTGGTGACCACCACGGCAAGGAACTGAGGGCAGCCTCTAGTCTGAGGGTGCCTCAGCTGACAGCTGGCAAGAATCTGAAGCTCTGGGTCCTACAGCCACAAGGAACTGAACACCACCAACAACCCACATAAGTGGGGCAGAGGATCCTTCCACAGTTGAGTCTCTAGGTTGTATTGGAACACAAGCAATGCTTTTCATTTATATATTGTCCACTGCTGACTTCCTGCTACAAATGCCAGAGTTGCATGGCCCACAAAGCCTAAAATATTTACTTCCTGGCCCTTTATGGAAAAAGTTTGCCAACCCCTGCTTTTTAACATTGCCCTGGATCCTCTGTTTAGCTTCAGTGCTAGTATTAGGGGATGCGATCTATGTTCAATCAATACCAAACTCTACGATTGAATCTAAACAGAGACACTTCTGCAGAGCATTTAATGTAGATTCTCCCACACCCCCCAGTGGGCTGTGACTCCACTATCTCATTAAATTCTTATACCAATAAACAAAACTATTACCTAAGATTACAGAGGCTTAATATGAAAAAGGATAATTGGGCAAACCTTAAAGACAAGCAGGAACTTGAGTCCTTTATCCTCCAACCTGGGTTCAATGCTAGGAATCTAGTATTATCTTAAAGACAGAATGGTCTGAAAGCACAGACATCCGCATATAGAATTTTCTTTTTATTCTTTCCCTTTGTCCAGTGGTTCCCACCTCCAGCTGCACAACGGAACCACCTGGGGAGCTTTTGAAAGTTGCTAATGCCCTGGCTTCGCCCGCAGCCCCCTCCACCCCTGAGATACTGATGAAATTGGCCTGGGCATTGTTGAAAAGCTTCCCAGGTGATTCTATTATGTGGCCGGGGTGGAGATCCATCCTGGTTCTCAAACTTAATGTGCACATTAGAATCGCTGCAGGATAATTTCCATAAAACTCTGAGTACTGTACTACGTAGGGGACTTTAGGGGATTAGCAATGAGCATTTTAAGCTATATGCAATTTTCCCCTTAAATGCTGTTAGAAAAAATTAATTGGGAGGCTATTAGGCCAAACCTCCTGCATTCTAGGTTCCTGCATAAGCAAACCTGAAACCCAACTCAGAGTAACCAAAGCATCCAGAAACCACCGATGATCCTCTACTAGGGGTGTCAAGGCTACTGTTCCACTTTAACCAATTAAACAATTTTTTATCTTGCTTCTATGTGTACCTTATGTTTAAGCTTATGGGAGGCCATTGTTCTGAATCAGCCTCCTGCACCAGGGCCTGGCCATCCAGGCCAAACCAAAATGGAGTCACTTTTGCTAAGTGATATAACCAAACTGAACTGTGAAAGGGGCCACTTTTCAAAAAAAAAGGAGATTCACAGCAAGCCCCATGAAGGCGCCTACCTGAGCTGGCATGAAAAGGAAGTCCCTTCTGTTTTAACCCTATAAGGAAAGTCACTTTGAAACAACCCGTCCTCTTTTTTGCTCCTTGTTCCTACTTTCTGCAGCTCTCTTCTGCCGATTCATGAATCGCTGTCTATTCTAAACAACTCTCTGAAATGCTAATGTGCTTCAGCTTATCTTTTAACCATGCTAACTTCAGAGCCCAAACCGTGACATGAAATGTAGCTCTGCTAATGTCAGCTCCATGGTGACGAGACTGTATGGGTTTTTCCAGAGCATCTTGGAAGCCAAAGCAGGGCCAGGCCCCAGAAGGGCAGAGCCCCGGGGGTGGGTGGAATGTGTGCTTGACTCTGTATGCGCTGGGGGAGGAGGTAGTTGGCCGCCAAAGAGAACCACCATACTCACTGCTGCAGACATCTCCCGCCTGGAAGAGTTCCGTGGTGAGCAGGACTAACCCGTAGTAAGAAAACGCGTTGGAAAACCTGCCAGGAGCAAGTGAGAAAGGTGGAGAAATGATCAGAGAAATACAAGCTTCCTTCCCCGTCCCTTTGGGAAGGGCCTGTGTCTACCGCAGCAGGGACCAGTCTTTGGGCTGCACTGGGTCTTTGGGGGCTTTACTGGGGACCTTGAGCAGGAAGATGGCAGGTAAACAGCATTGTGACGTGATGGATGGGAAGTGGCCCTGTGTTCTTGGAAAGACTAAGAACTATGTCATATTCTAGGCCGGGCGCGGTGGCTCACGCCTGTAATCCTAGCACTCTGGGAGGCCGAGGCGGGTGGATCGCTCAAGGTCAGGAGTTCGAGACCAGCCTGAGCAAGAGCGAGACCCCGTCTCTACTAAAAATAGAAAGAAATTATCTGGCCAACTAAAAAATACATAGAAAAAATTAGCCAGGCATGGTGGCGCATGCCTGTAGTCCCAGCTACTCGGGAGGCTGAGGCAGGAGGATCGCTTGAGCCCAGGAGTTTGAAGTTGCTGTGAGCTAGGCTGACGCCACGGCACTCACTCTAGCCCGGGCAACAGAGCGAGACTCTGTCTCAAAAAAAAAAAAAAAAAAAGAATTATATCATATTCTAGAGACACAGCACTCCCAAGGCCGTCTACGCAACCGCCAACAGGTGAAAACGTTAGGGACCAAAATTTGAAACAAAACAGTCCTGTTGACGTCTGTCAGGGCTTCTGGGTCCAGTGGGTCAACATGGACATGGGATTTTAGAATTTTAGAGCAGAACACCACAGTGTATCAATTCCTGATGGACACAGGAGCTAGAATAGTCAAGTTTACAGGGCCAGAACATTCTTGCCCAGTGGAGTAGTTAACGTGGGAACCCAGTCAGAATCGGAAGCCAGTGATTAATTTCCTGGGGTTCCAATTGGTGCTAGCAATTGTAGTGACTTCTCCAGGGCACTAAAATTAGCCTCCAATTCATTGCTTCCGTATTCAAGTAGTGAATACTGAAAAAATTATACACACTCAAAGGTACATATTCTTAACTCTGTCCCCCAACCCCTTTTTAAAAAATCCTGTGGCCTCTATACTTGTACAGCAGGTGTTTAATAAATGCTTGGTGAGTTGATTCAGCTCTTAGGAATGTGGGGGGCAGAGTTGGAGCCCAGTTCTATATATTATCAAAGCTTTTTTCTCCTCTTCCCTGTAATCGACGACCTTCGGGACACTTCCCTGCTAATTGGCACCTCTGCTCAAAGGTGAATAGGAAAATTGAGAACTGGTTTAAAAAGAACACAAAGCCTTAAGCCAGGCCAATGTGTACACTGTTAATGCCGTATTCATGAATCTGTCCAAAGAGAGTTGAAAGATGACTGAAATCCGATTGGTTGTGCAGTGTAAGGTGATTACTGTTTGCAGATGCCGCCCCGACCTCGAGCCTCCCACGGCTGTTGTTTAAGAAAAGTTGAACAGGATCAGAACTGAAAGTTCTAAAAATGACCATGTTGACCAAACCAGCGGTTCCAAAAATACACACCACTGGTGACACCCAAGGCAAGATGAGCAGAGAGGAAGACGCTGATACGGCATAAATAGGAAATCACATTGTAGGGGGGAAAAATCCCTTTGAAGTTTCCTTTCAATTCTTTTGAATTACATCCCAGTCTCATGGATGTGCTATTGAATCCTTAACACCTCCCCTTTCTCTCCGTCTTTCTGTCTCCTAAATATAGAAGCTCATTGCCTGGCAAACCATCAATCTAGCTATTTTTTACTGTATTCATCTTTAAGAGCGACTTTTATCTATGACCTACAATTAAAATGTTTTCCTTTGAAGTAGAGATAGGAAGTTTCCTCTTCAAAGATCCTTATCTGAGTAAAAAGCAAGTCAAGTTAAAGAAAAAAAAAAAACTAAGAAAATAACAGTACAGATGACAACCTGAATATGGCAGAGATCGGGAGGGTGATGTTCCAACTACTGAAATTTGCAAACGCTGCCCGAGATCAAAGTGGTCTCCGTGCACCACAATAAAACAAAAGCCAGAACAGGGCAGAGTGAGTGGAAGGGGGTCAAAGTGGTCCCCAAACAGCTCTTACCATATAAACCACAGCAACAGAGTCGTCCATCGGAAGTGGGGCGTGAAAAGGTCCCTCATTTTGCCTCGGTCTTCCTGTTTCGAGACAAGGACACAGTGTTTATTCTGTACCCTGCAGATGTGTGGGGCAGCAGCTGGTGGCTTGAGACCACTGCTGGGAGGGATGCTTCTGGGGACAGGACACACAGGCTCTGGGAACCCAGGACTCAAACCTGCAGGACTCAGCTACCCAGCACTGTCGGCCAGACCCAGCAATGTCCGGGGGCTTGATCCCACAACCTGGAGCTATCTCATGCCCTCCAACCTGGAAACTTGGAGCTGGGAGGCAGACCCCGCAGACCTGGCCACCTCTGGCCTTGGGCAGTCCCATGAACCCAGGGAGCAGAAAACCAGACCAAAGGGTGTCACATAGTCCAATCATTTCACACACATACACACACACACTCTCACCCAAAGCCAGCTCTAGGTCAAGGTGGTGACAATTAATGCGCCGAAAAACCAATTCACCAAAGGCCAGTTTGCCAAAACATTGATTAGCTGAGTGACTCATTTGCCAATTTTATATCATTTGCGAATTTATCAAATCTTTGCTTTACAATGCTCTTTTAAAAATATATTCTTGGGCCAGTGCGGCGGCTCATGCCTGTAATCCTAGCGCTCTGGGAGGCCGAGGCGGGAGGATCGCTTGAGCTCAGGAGTTTGAGATCAGCCTGAGCAAGAGCGAGACCCCATGTATACTAAAAATAGAAAGAAATTAGCCAGGCGTGGTGACCAGTGCCTGTAGTCCCAGCTACTCAGGAGGCTGAGGCAGGAGGATTCCTTGAGCCCAGGAGTTCGAGGTTGCTGTGAGCTGTGATCACGCCACTGCACTCTAGCTGGGGTGACAGAGCGAGACTCTGTTTCAAAAGAATATATATATATTTTTTTCTCCGTGATTATATTCTTCTGAGACATATATTTAATGAACATATTTTTCTTAGCAGCAGTTTGAGAAATGTTCACTTATTTAAACATGCTAAAAGTTAAAAAATATACATCATACGTCATAGGGGTGTAGGCTACCCATGTCTTCTCAAATAAAAATATTTTGTAATATATTCTTGGATAAGAAGATAATATTCGTTAAATATATTGATTGAATATATTTGAGAAAGTTTGTATTTATTGAATGTATTTTGGAATAGAGCATTAATATATTAAAAAATAGATTCATTAATATATTTATAGAAAGACTATATTGATGAATAGATGTATTTTTTATATATAGGAAAATATATTACTTTTACCAAATATATTCAAAAAGAATAATCCTTAAAACATGTTTTTGGTACATTGATCTTTTGGCAAAATAATTCAGGGAAAATTGGTGTTTGGAGACTTGATTTGATTCTGGAAAGCCCTTCTCTCCTCTTCTTGCTTGTCTCGGATTCACAGCCTCCTTGGAGCCGTCCTGGGCCACCGTGGGGGAAGTGAGCCCTGTCCCTGGGGGCCTCGCTGTCCCTGGCTGCAGCCCCCAGCTGGCCCGTCTGCTGCCCTCAGAGAAACAGAACCCTGCTGCTGGCTACCCTGGAACACACAGAGAGGCCCAGGGAGCAGCTCCTTTCCAAAGTGACACCCACAGGTGGCGCGTCCACCCCTGCAACTTTCACCTTGGGACGCACGTTTGAAACCGCTATGTTCTTTCTTCATCCACGAGACGGGTCTCTCTCCAAAGGCAAGAAACGGGCCCCCTGCACCTCCTGCAGGGCGCTCGCCTGCCCCGCCCCTGTGCTTCCCTAAGTAGATTTGGGGGTATGTCCCCCGGCCTCTGTGTTGTCAGACCACGCTAAACACCTCCTCCCACTCTGCTGGAATGCCATTCAGCTCTCCTTGCATGACATAGAACCAGAAATATAGTTTTATTTTAAAAGATAATTTCCTTATAGGGTGTGTTGTCTGCTTAAGGGCATTTGTCATGTTTCTCCAACCCGCGTGGATGACTCTTGAGAGCAGCGGCTGCAGCCTTCCACCTCCATCCCTTCTTCCCACGTGTGCAACGCCAGCGCCTACCTGGCACAGGTGCTCATAGAGTGTCACTGTGATGGATTCCCTGCTGGCGTTCCCGGGGGAGCAATGCACCAACCGTTAAGAACATCTGCATCGGGTGTGGTTTGACTCCCTGGATCTACGTTCCAATGTGGTTTTATTGTACACCTTTTGCTGATCTATCACATTTGCTAGTCACACATCAACAGTATTGAAAGGTGCAATCAAAGCAGGAGTAGTTACAGGATCCGTTAGCAGATGTTACGTTTCTCTAATCACTGGCTAAATGCGCCGGGTAGCGTATTTAGAACTTGACAATAAAAATACAGATTGGAGTTGCTAAATTCCCCTTGCAGGTCCTGCCTACTGTGTCCCCATCTGCTCCATGTACACACACACACACACACACACGCACACCCCACCCTGGGTACACGCGCTCACCACACACGTGCACACCCCACTCCCTGTGCGCACACCCACGTGAGACACGCACGCCACAGTCAGCCGGTCTCAGAACTGACCTGTCTGGAGATGATGAGTTTCCCCAGTGGCATGGGAGCTCCATTTTCTGTCGCGATTCTCTTTAAGGTGGCGATTGCCTTTTCCTGGTTCCCAGACAGCACATCGTACCTCGCACTCTCTGGCAGCCACTGAGGGGGACAGGAAACCCATAGAAGGCTGGTTAGGGTGGAACAGAACACTCACTCCCAGCCACACACTCTTATCTATGTGTGGACTCAGAGACCTGGCTTCAAATCCTGGCTGTGCCATTTATTATATTGATCGTGTGACCCAGTGCAATTACTGGACTTCTCTGAGCCTAGCACAGAGCCTGCCACACAGTTAAACTCAATAGTTATTAACACCTATTGTCATTAGCAGGAATTACTGTAGTATTTACCATACACGAGAGCTCCCCATCTACATCCATACAGGTGCCCCACTGGCTACAACGTGTTTCATGCGTGTGCATATGAAATGAAGAGTGTGTGGCATGATCTCACTAGGGGTGTGGTTTATGCAAAGCTGAGATGGGGAGACCATTTAAACTTCTGGATCCAGCCATGCCTGAAGCCAGATTTAATCCTCTGTGATGCATTTATCCCTCTCTTTTTTACTCAAGCCAGCTTGAATTGGGTTTCTGTCACTTGCAACTTAAGAGTCCTGACTAATCTAATACAGTCACTTTAAGTGTAGACCTTGCAAGGATGGGGCCAACGGATCCCTTCGCCCCAGCTATCTCCCTAGAAAACATCCCAGAAGCGTCTGTCTGGAAGAAATCCAACACCCCACGCTGGGGCTACCCCAGGCCTTGCTCCCTTGTCTCATTTATTTATTTAGAAAAAATATCTCAAAAGGTGGCTTGGCGTCCTTCTCCATCCCCTCCCTGCCAAAATACAGAGTTCGGTGGGGTGGCAGGTGGCAATGGCTGAGATGTCTTAAAGGATACCTACGAAACACAGCACAGCAAAGAGGAGGAGCGGGACAGCCGAGAGGATGAGCAGCCAACGCCAGCCCAGGCTGGGCATCACGAACACCGCGAGGATGACCTCGAACACCGTCCCAATGGCCCAGAAGACCTGGTGCAGGAGAATCAGGGTCAATGGTGGGGGTAACAGGGTCCACATGGTGGGAAACTACCAGATCATTGTGGATAAGGTTATAGATGTGGGTAAGAGGTCACTGGAGTCAGCAAGGTCAGAATAGCCACCCCTTCCCTGTGGTCCATAGGGTTAGGCCAGGGCCGCCATGTTGTCCATTCCCTGAGGGCACCGTCTACACTGTATATATTTGCATGGTGCCCACTTGCGCTGTGCAATGCAACAGCTCAGCCTAAGGACAGCAATACAATGAATATCGTGTGATATCAATATAGTAGTGGACACATTGGTTTTGTTTTGTTTTCTTTTAAGAGACAGGGTCTCACTCTGTCACCCTGGCTGTAGTGCAGTGTTGTGACTGTATCTCACTGCAGCCTTGAACTCCTGGGCTCAAGCGATCCTCCCACCTCAACCCCCTGAGTAGCTAAGACTACAGGTACACGCCACTATACCCAGCTAATTGTTTTTACTTTTTAAAGAGATGGGGTCTCACTATTTTGCCCAAGCTGGTCTTGAACTCCTGGCCTCAAGTGATCCTCCTTCCTCAACCTCCCAAGTTGCCAGGATTACAGGTGTGAGCCACCAAGTCCAGTAAGGTGCTTTTTATTTTCCATTTTTATTGTGGTAAAATACATATAACAAAACTTACCATCTTAGCCATTTTTAAGTATATAGTTCAGTAGTGTTAAGCACATTCACGATGTTGTGCATATATTACAACTACCCATCTTCAGAACTGTTTTCATCTTGCAACATGAAGCTCTGTCTCCATTAAACAATGATTCCCATTTCCCCTTCCCCCCAGCCCTTGGCAACCACTATTCTATTTTCTGTCTCTATGAACTTGACTACTCTAGGTACCTCATATAAGTGGAATCAGTATTTGTATTTTCGTGACCGGTTTATTTCACTTATAATGTCTTCAAGGTTCAGCCACGTTGTAGTGTGTGTCAGCATTTCCTTCCTTTTTAGAGACAGGGTCTCGCTCTGTTGCCCAGGCTGGAGTGCAGGGGCACGTTCATAGCTCACTGCAGCCTCGAACCCTTGGCTTAAGCGATCCTCCCGTCTCAGCCTCCCAAGTCGTTGGGACTACAGGTGTGCCCTGATCTCTCTCCTTCTCGCCTCCCAGCTCCTGCAAGGTTTCCTGCCCGGTAGGGAGCCGGACGACAGGGAGCCTGTTGATGGAATCCATAGAAAGGTGGAAAAGGACAGAGAGTGACTTGGAGAGGCAAACAGAAGACATTCAGTCACACCGGGAAGAGGCAATTCTGATAGAGGACGCTGGGGCGTCAGTGGGCAAGGGAGACGGATGTCAGTAGACGAAAGCCAATGTGCCCATTTGCACAGCCACGGTCACGGCAGCAAGGAGTCTGGGGAGGGAGGATTACTAGAGGTCAGGAGTTTGGGACCCGCCTGGGCAACATAGTGAGACCCCTCTCTACAAAAAATGTTTAAAAATAATTAGCCAGGTGTGGTGGCACACCTGTAGTCCCAACGACTTGGGAGGCTGAGACGGGAGGATCACTTAAGCCAAGCGTTCAAGGCTGCAGTGAGCTATGAACATGCCCCTGCACTCTAGCCTGGGCAACAGAGCGAGACCCTGTCTCTAAAAAGGAAGGAAATGTTGACGATTAAAGAATTTACCCACATTGCAAAACAGCCATGTCAGAATCGACCCCACTGATCCATTCAAGTCTTTGCATAGCAAGTATGGTATATTTTTCTCCAACTTGCTCTTCTCTGACCTGTGGCTCAAGACATCAGAGAACCTCCTGCCAGAGAGTCAGCGCTCTCTAGAGACCCAGGCCGCCCTCCGCCTTACCTCAATCAGCAGAATACATTTAGCTCGAGCTTTCATGGGAAGGAACTCGGCATACAGCGTCACCCTGGGGAAGCAAAAGGACAGAAAGGGGGTTGAGGTCAGGGCCGGGTGGGAAAATTGCTACATTTCCTGAATTTCTAGGCCAACATGCCTCCGAGGGTGGTCAGTAGACCACTTACATCGGAATATCCTGCAACGATGATGGCTAGATACATAGCCCCCTACACCCACCCCAGATCTTCAGAGATGGACTCTTAGGGATGGGGCCCTAGTATCTGCATTTTTAACTAACCCTCCAAGTGATTCTCAAATTTTATAACTGCTGCCATTGGGCCCTACCTGAAACCCAGTAGGTCTAGGAGAAAATGTTTTCTTGGCAGGAACACCACAGAAATGATGCTGAACTCTTCCCAGAACGTGACATCAGGGACACATGATGTCAACCCATCTCGTCACTGGGGATGTTAATCTTCATCATGGGACCAACCTGGTGTCTAGCTGATTTCTCCACCCTCAGTTATCATTTTTCCATTTGTGATTAACAAGTGCTTTGTGAGAAAATAGAGATTATGCCCATATCCTTTCCCCCATAAACCCTCTACATACCAGCTTTAGTTAATGACTATTTCTGCCTGAACCAGCTACCACTATGAGAGTGACAAATGGTATTTTTTATTTCTATCATTCCGTTTATGATTGTTAGTTGACATTCTACTGCAAGGAAGAGCGTTCCCTTCTCCTCTTTATTCATCTAATCTAGCTAGCTATTTATCTAGTCATTTAATCAGTGTGGACTTGGGGACTTTTATTTTATTCAGTGGTTTATAACCCATCGTTATTTTGACACTCAGACTGTCCCAATCTGGCCAGTGGGAGCCCCTTCAAGCTGATTCCTGCAGACTTTTTGGCAAGTCTCCAGCATCCCTGAAGGTCTTCCTTACTTTCTGGCACAAGATTTCCAGCCCATCTTGTAACTTTCCTTGCCCCAGCCCTGGAGTCATTCATTTTTTTAAGAACCCCTGGTTCCCTTTGACAGAGAATGGTATTTAGAAACCAAGATCTGGATGCTGAGTGTGCTCATTGCTGCTGGAGTAGCACTGCTTGCAGGCCCCCAGCAGACTCAGCTAAGAGATTATCTATCTATCTATCTATCTAATCTCTCTCCCTCTCTCCACACACGCACCATATATCTATTTCTGTATCTATCATGTATATTTATTAAGAAACAATGAGTTCATACTGGTACTTCCAATTCCAGTTCAACACCTTAGGGTTCTTTTTCTTTTCTTTTCTCTTTTTTCTTTTGAGACAGAGTCTCACTCTGTCACTCTGGGTAGAGTGCAGTAGCATCATCACAGCTCACTACAACCTCAAACTCCTGGGCTCAAGCAATCCTCCTGCCTCAGCCTCCCGAGTAGCTGGGACTACAGGCACTCACCACTATGCCTGGCTAATTTTTACTATTTTTAGGGTCTCACTCTTGCTCAGGCTGGTCTCCCGAACTCCTAAGCTCAAGCGATCATACCACCCACCTTGGCCTCCCAGAGTGCTGGGATTACAGGTGTGAGCCACCGCGGCCAGCCAGGGTTCTTTCTAACCTTCCCAATTTGCATGTTTGCAACTCCCTTCTCCAATAATGAGAAATGTGGGTCTCATTATCCTCAATATGGTTGCTTCTTTGCTCAGCCAATGTACCTGTTTACTCATTGCAATCAGTACCCCAACTGCACTGGCTGCATTTTCCACCTGCTGCCTCCCTCCCTCCCTCCTTCCACATCCCAGCCTGTGGGTACGCTGGAGAGAGAAGCGAACTTTCAAACTATTCCCCTAGGCTGCCTTCCATTTTGCTAGAAAGAGGAGGCCTTCTCTTCCTTCATATGTCCCACCTAAGCCAGGCACCTGACCTCCTAGATGGTCTCATGTTATTCTCCTAGGGGGTGGGGCCTAAGGGAGGCTAATTTCCTTGGCCTTTTCTTGATGCACATGCTGCTGCTCACCCCTTTAGAACTCCTAGGATCCCTGTACTAAGTCAGTGTGCCTGCCTCGCAGCGCCTGCTAGTGACTCATACCTGCAACCTTTTCTTAGAATCACTCTTGAGCCACTCAAGCTGCCACACACAGCGGTACCTGGGGGTTATACCCCTTCTCCCCAGGGTGGGCTGCAGACTGGTGCGTGGGTACAAAAGGCCCACTCCCTGGCTTCATCAGGGGACAAGCCCCACAGAGCACTGAACGCTCCTCAGCTCCCCCCTTGCCAGACTTTTTCCCTTTATCTTTCTAGCATCTTTCATTCTTTTACAACTTCCTCTTGAGAACGCTCTTTGCATAACCACTTGTACAAGAATCTCTGCCTCAGGCTCGGGCGGCATCTATAGAGCCCAACCCACGACACCCTTCCCTACAGAGCACCTAACTTTGTAAATGGCCTCAGCAACGCCATTGGGATGTAGACACAGTTCTGTCACCAGGTAAAGTCCTTCTTAGGATGCTGATCAAAGGCACCTCTGTCCAAAGCAAAAAGAATTCCCAGGAGCCTCAAAAGAAAGGCTAGGGCTTCAGCAGTTCAGGTAGACTCTCTTACAAGAAAAGTAGGAAGAAATGTAAATGCCAGCTAGTCTAACTTCACAGTGTCCCCACCAAATCAAACTACTAACCACGCCAAAAAAAAAAAAAAAAAAAAGAGTGCCATAGAATATTTTAAGGGCAAAACTATTCCTGTCCTTAGAGGTCAAGGATCTGTTTTTATAATGAACCTATAACCTTTTCATGAAGTCTTTTTATCGTCTTTTTTAGTTAGAGAGCATTACATGAATGCATTCTTGCTGCAAAACAACTTGGCAATACACCAGTACACAGAGTATACAGTGACCTTTCCTCTCCCCTCCTTGCATTCCTCCACCCGAGAGCTGTCACCACCAGCAGTTTGCTTTGCAACCTTCCAGCACCTTCTCTATGGAAATAAATAAATACATAAATTTAAGCACCATGCTCCCTCCCTTCCTTCCTTCCTTCCTTCCCTCCCTCCCTAACTCCCTTCTTTCTCTCTCTCTTCCTTCCCTCCTTCCTTCTTTCCTCTTAACACACACAGCACACTGCCAGTGTTCCACCCATGCTAATGTCCCCATTCTTACCACTTCCATGCATGCCAGCCCAACTTCCAACCGCCTGCACCCGCAACCCTTTCCGGAGGACTTTCTCTGGTCACTCAAGCTGGCTTTGCCAACCTTCGTGGTGGCAGATGAACAGTGCCAAAGAGTTTAAACTTCCCAGGAGTAGCAGCCCTCCACCGACGGTTCCCTCATCCCTTAAGTGGGACAATCTGGAGTACATGTGGCTGAGTCCCCCAGAGTAAACGACTCGCTCCTGACTCTTTGTGTTAGGATCTGCTTTCAATAAGACCACTGGGAAACCTTTCCATATTAATGCAGGTGGAGCTACTGCATTATTTTTAACAGCTGCATAGCCTTCCTCATTGCAGTTGTATCATCATTTATTCACCTACACCTGTTGATTGATACGTAGGTCGTTTTCAATTTCTTGTTTTGCGACCTATGCTACAAGAAACATCTTTTCCTATAATCCTTGCGCTCCACATTTGGCCATTATTTATCGCAGTTCATTATGAAAACGAGCTGCTTGATCTTCACCCAACGTATGGCAATGATTACAATCAGACTGAAAAAATAAAAGAGTGAGCAATGAAATGAGCCATGCCAAGAAGCAGCTGATTCTGGCATAAATAAGTCCCCACTGCAAATAATCCCATTTACAGCCCTGGGCAATTAGAGATTGGCCATTTGGATCACGTGCGTGGAAAGCAATGACCCGTGATCTCAGTCTGGCATTTCCGCCTGGTCTTTGGGGGAAACAGCAGCGTCAGGGATGGGTTTGTGGGCAAGCTCGCTGTGGACACCGATCCAGAGGACATTCTGAAGCAGGTTTCGGTGTAGAACAGGAGATCTGGCTACCTGGGGTATTCATCTTTAAGAGCAGCTAAAACACAAGTAGGGTGTCAGTGACCACAGCTTTTCACCGCAGACACTTACATAAATGTCCTGCCGGAGTGCACAGCGCCCTCTGCTGGAAATAAAAATCCACTGGCCCCAGGACCAACCGATATCTTACGTATTTTAGAGAGGAGGTATGTGTGTAATGAATGAGAGGTGACTGTCATTTTTTGATGCTTCTTTGCGTTTTCTAAATTTTCTAAAACAAAAATATATTGTTTGCAAGGATAAAAATAAAATTCTATTTAACTCCCTTGCTTGAATGAAAGTCTCTTCCTTCCTGATGCTCTTCCATAGACAAAGCGTAATATTTGGCAACCTACATGCGATTCCTCTTTCCCTCCTTAAAGGGAATAAAAACTTGCTGAGAACAACCAGCTCTACATCCCCAGAGTCATCTCCAAATCAGTACTGGGGACCCAGGGCACAGGAATGATTTAGCAGGACCTTTCGACTGAGCTCATGCTCAGAACACTTTCAAAGTAATTGTTCAACGCACTGAGTGCCTTTGGCATCAGCCACACCTGGGTTTGAACCCAGGTGCAACTGGCTTGCAAAAGTTGCCCCAATGCTTCTCTCCCTGTATTCCTGCTCCTTTGCTGTGTGACTTTGAAGCTCATTCCGTCAAGAGTCTATTTCCCCGCAATGTCCCCTTGAATCTGGGCTGGCCTTGGGACCAGATTTGACCAGCAGAACGTAGCAGAAGTGACGTGCCAGTTCCAAGCTGAGGCCTCAGGAAGCTTTCTTAGACCTGTGCCCAGGTGCCGTGTGACCAGGTGGCCTCCCGGAGGATGAGAGAACGTGGAGCACAGATGAGTCAGTCGTGGTGGCCATGCCGGACCCGCCAGCCCCCATCTAATTCAGTTGACTGCAGACACGTGGGCAAACCCTGCCAAGACCACGAGAACCACCAAACCGCCCAACTGCAGTCGTGAGTTAAATAAATTGTTGTTTTAAGCCATGAGCACGAGGATGGTGTGTTACAAACCACAAGTTAACCCTACACTCCACTTAATAACTATCTGACCTTAAGCAAGTCACTTATGAGCTCTGAGTCTCAGTTTTCTCATCTGTGAAATAGGGATAATCAGGTTGTTCAATGGACCAGATGAGATAGTCGGAGGAGAACACTTAGCGTAGGGCCCAGTTGGGGTGGGGAACCTGCGGTCTCAAAGCCACATGTGGCCCCTTGATGGAAGGGATTTGTTCTGTGAAGTTTGGGTTCCATTAAATGGCCACACGCAAGGATCCAGAAGGCCACATGTGGCCCCAAGGCTGAAGGTTCCCCACCCCTGACTGGGGGAAGGAAGAAAAGAAAGAAAAAAGACAGGGAGAGAAGAGAAGCACAGATCAGAGCTGAGGAATTAGTTTCTTATTCATAAAACAATTGGTATTTACACTAAAAATTCAGAGTACGTTATAAGGACTTCTGGTTGTTGAGCTTTTAAAAATCATGCAGCAAAATCTTAATTCATCTGGTTTTATGAGGTTCTGCAATTGGACAAAGCTATTCCAAATTAATGGGAGCTCTGAATTACATTTCATTACATGAAAATATCTTCAATGAAATGTTGCAAATAATGAATTTGGGGGAGCCATTTTTATCACTACATAAGAACAGTGTACAATTAAAACATAATCATTTTTATGTAAATGGGTAGAGTTATAGTGGTGGGAAGCCTGTGGTTTTCTTGAATGGCTAAATAGTTCTGTAATTTTGTTTATAGTTTTTATTTGCCCTTCTCAAAGATAAAAGAGCTATTTATCTCTTGAAGGGAAGTGGTTAAGAGAATAGGTTTAGAGGGTCAAAGTATTATTTTTTTAAATTTATTTAGAGATGGGGTCTTGCTCTGTTGCCCAGGCTGGAGTGCAGTGGTGCAGTCATAGCTCACTGCAGCCTCTAACTCCTGGGTTCCATTGATCCTCCCCGTCAGCCTGCCAAGTGGCTGGGACTATAGGCTCATACCACCATGCCCAGCTCATTTTTTAATTTTTTTGTAGAGATGAGGTCTCGTTATATTGCCCAAACTGGTCTCAAACTCCTGGCCTCAAGTGATCCTCCTGCCTTGGCCTCCCAAAGTGCTGGGATTACAAGCGGGAGCCATCCCGTGATGCTTAAATCTTGGCTCTGCCATTCACTAGCTGTACGACCGTGGGCGCCTTACTTAGCTTCTTTAAAGCCCCAGTTTTCTTACCTGTAAAATGGAGGTGATCATTTTACCTACGTCTCCTAAGGTTTTGTGGGTTTGTAAATGGTAATCTACGTAAAGCACACGGCCTAGTGCCCGGAATGTAGCAATAGCTCAAACAAACAGTAGGGCTACGATAGGATTCAATAAATGAACAACTCAAGGGGACAGCATGGCATTTGAGGGCTGGGGACCCTCACGGTAACAGGTAAGAGGACAGGCCCTCCTAGACGCTGGGTCCTTTATTTTATTCCCTGGCGTCCTATCCCCTCTCCCTGCACTTGCAGACCCTGGGAAGGGCGTTTCTCCCAGGCTCCAAGGGGAAGAATCTCCCTCCCTTTGCTGTTGTCGGATGTGACTTTCTCTGTTCTAGTTGCTCTGCCATTGCAACCCCATCTGCTTGTAAGCTTCCAGAGGCTCCTCGAAATTTCTGGTCCGCCAGTGGTACCCTTTTCTTGCTTTCCTGCACCGTTTAAGACGTATTCTATTTCTTGTCCCTTTTATGTCATGTCCAGGACATTCATAAGAAGAAATAGAAAATGGTACTTCTCATTGAATATTTAGTTTCTTTCTCTCTCCTCATAGGGGAAGAAAATCCAGGAGACTGTTTGGAGGCTACTTCTGCGGGCATCCACCTGAGTATCCCTGATTTGCTCTTGTACATTCCTTCCAGCCACTAGGGGGACACTGTGGCCTCGTCAATGAATGGCTCCTGAATGGGGCAGTGGCCGCGCCTGCAGAAATTCCTGGGGCCGGGCCAGAAGTGGAGCACGTTGTCCACAGCCCCTGCCAGCCCAGATTTATGGCTGTGGCTCTGTTAATGGCCTGTGCTTCAAGATCCAGTGGTTTCCGAGCCCATCCTGGATTCCAGCCCACCACGTGCAACGCTGCTGTGCAGAGCCCTGGGGGCATCAACCGTGAACAAGGGAGGGAAGGACTGAGGGGAACTGAGGGCCACTCACTGTCCTTCCAGCCTCCAAGTGGCAGGAGGAGCCTGCAGATTTACTCGTGTGTTCAATCCACATGGTCACGTCTCCTCCCCTCCCCGTTCTTTCTACAGTCACACCCTGCGCCCCTCGCCCATCACGGCCACACGTGAGCTTCTTACCAAAGCCTTCGGTAGATCAGATGTTTGCTAATATGCATGACGCACTCAGCCAGGCATCGTCCTGGGCACTTCACAGATGTTGTCATTTACTGTTCTAAGCAATCAATGCTAGATCTATCATTTTTATTGTTATTTCACTTTTACCACCTTCCAGCCATTGTGGCGGTTGGTGGTGGCGTTCGTTGTTGTTAGTCATCATGGTACTGATATGATGCTACTCTCTTGCGACACCATAGCTCCTCAATGCCAGAAGCTGTGGCGTAGCCATCTTTGCACTCCCCCGAGGCCAAGAACAGACACAGTTGAGTGGCTGCCTGGCTGTGGATGGCCAGAGCTGGGTATTTACTTACGACTGGGGGACTCCTCCAATCCCGAAGCCCACCAGGCCCCGGAGCACCAGGATCCAGCTATACACAGGCGCAAAAGCGCTAAGGATGCCATAGTACAGAGTCCAGAGCACGCTGATCTTCAGCCCCTGCGGAGAAGAAAGACACCGAAGCATTAGGGCTTCTCAGTCCCTCCAGGTGGCATGGTCCCCGCCCCACATCGCAAGCTACACGGGAACCCACACAGCCAAGGCGATGCCAGAGGTTCTCTGTCTGGGTAGTGGCAACCCCTAGGAAGTGTGGGGGAAAATCATGGGGCATTCTTGGTTGTCCCAGTGATTGGCATTTAATGCCAATCCGGGCCCAGAGATGTGAGATCTTCCACACTGCAGGGGACACTTGTAGACTTGTCTTGCGTCCCACGCCAGCTCAGATGTCCCGCCAGCTGTCATGCAGCTGAGAACTCTGTGATGATCTGTACCTAGACATTCTCTGTTTTTACATGGAAACAGGATTTGGGGGGCATACTTTGAATATACACAGGTGCAGGTTAAAATCAAAGCAAGATTGACTTTGTTTTACCGGGAACTTTACAAAATTGTTCGTTTCAGGAAACCATGTTGCCAATGGCAATGCCACCTGTGGTATTTGAGTCGCTGATGGGATAATTTATCTGTCCGAATTCATAGGGCTTATCTAGGGATAGACTGATCTACACCTTATTTTGAAATGTCAAATACAAAGAAAAAGCATTGAAAATATGCAGGTAAATGCAAACATTATTAATCAGGGGCATATCTTGCCTACTTCCTCTTATCATCTAGGCAGAGTTGTATGTGAACATTTGCATATTGAAAATAAATCTTATGAATGACCTGTTTTTATTTTTCACTCTTATATCATAGGGCATTAAAACTGATTCCTTTTTTAAAGTATGAGAGGGACGAGGTTCTTTTATCTTTGAAATTTATTTCTGATAATTAAGAAGGAATTATTAAAATTTGTCACTTTTTTTTTTTTAGAGATGGGGTCTTGCTATGTTTCCAAGGCTGGACTTGAACTCCTGGGCTCAAGTGATCCTCCCACTTTAGCTTACCAGAGTGCTGGGATTACAGGTGTGAGCCACCACACCTAGCCTCAAAAAGATTTTAAAGAAAGACTAGCACCTCATGGCTTAATCATAAGAATGAAGACTGAAATGAAAAAGAAATACCTTTCTTGCAAGAGATGCAAAATTATTTAAAATATTCTCTTTACCATCTAAAATCATTTTCTAAAAGACCTGAAATCATCTGGTAGACCTCCAAATTTCCTCTCTAGTCTCTTTTAATTCAATTTAAGGTTTTAAAGCTAAAATCAATATGTGTCACACTTTCCTGCTGAAGTGTCCCCAGCGGGGGCAGGAGGGTGAACCCAACCTTGGAGGGGTGTTCCAGAGAGACCTACCCCAGACCTCACCACTGCAAGTTTAAAATTCACGTAAAATTTGCATTCTACTTCATCATATGTTTGGTGTTGACTGTGATATAAAAATAGGATTATAAATTACATTCACCTTTAACTTGAGTTTGAGACCAGCCTGGGCAATGCAGTGAGACCCTGTCTCTAAAAAAAAAAAAAAAAAAAAATTAGCCAGGCACAGTGGCGCACGCCTATAGTCCCAGCTACTCCAGAGGCTGAGGCAGGAGGAACGCTTGAGCCCAGGAGTTCAAGGCTGCAGTGAGCTATGATCATGCCACTACACTCCAGCCTGGGCATGACAGAGCGAGACCCTGTCTCAAAACAAAACCAAAAACCTTTTAAAAACACCTACTCATCTCTTTTTTTAACAGACAAGGCAGTGTCACAACCATAACCAGCTAGAATTTAATAATATTGTTTTGTTTGCATTGCATTTACTTATTTTTGCAGACATTTCTTACTTAGGGCAATTCTTCCTGATCTTCCATTTAAGACTCTATAAAAGTTTCCTTTTCCAAGAAAAATGCTTTTAACTTATTTTTAAAGAGCAAATTAATATACAGAAAGATATTAAGTACCTAAGAGAATAGGTGGAGTAGGAATTACTGAAGTCTAGGAAGCAGTAATAAAAAAGCAACATTTCTGCACCCCCAACCCCATGACTGTGAAATTGGTACCTGTCACACAGATACTTAATTACTTTCTTTTGGCTTAAGCTAATTTAGTAGAGATTTTTCTTCCTTGGCATCCAAGGAGTCTTGAATCAAACACAAGATGTGATTAGCAGCAGAGTAAATAAAAGGGAAGAAGAAAAACAGAGCAGAAGAGGAGAGGAAAGGAGGGGGCTCTGAGCCCAATGCATGGGGCCACCCTTCCCTCCAGTGCCACCGGGGAGCCGTGTCATTCCCCCTCGCCAGGCAGCAAAGACAGGCATGCTAACCTGTCCTGTCTGGGCACAACAGGTTGCATCTGCCTCTGCATTTGTCTGCTGATACCAGGGCTTTCCAGCTGCCCAGAAAGTGAGGACTCAGCAACCGTGTGTGTGTATTGTCGTGGCCACTACAAAGGCAGGGGAGCTGCCAGCAAGAGCTTCTCTGGGACTCCCATGGGCCTTTGGGCTTCTCGTTAACTACAGTTGTCATCCTGCCTAACGTCTGTTCTGCCCTTTATAGAGTGACAGCTCCTTCCTTTCTTCCTTCCTTCCTTCCTCCGTCCCTTCCTTCCTTTCTTCCTTTATGTATCGAGAATCCCCTGTGTGCCAGGCTCCAGGGATAGATGCATAGACATTATGCATCCATTCATTTGCTCATTCAATTATTCATTCAGTAAGCATGCATTGAGCACCTGCTGTATGCTAGACACTGATATGTTATTCATTCATTTATTAAATAAACATATGTTGAATATCTGCTGTGTACCCAGCACTAGAGGTACTGATATATATTATTCATTCATTCATTTGTTCAATATGTATGTATTGGCCGGGCGCGGTGACTCACACCTGTAATCCTAGCACTCTGGGAGGCCGAGGCGGGTGGATCGCTCAAGGTCAGGAGTTCGAGACCAGCCTGAGCAAGAGCGAGACCCCATCTCTACTAAAAAATAGAAACAAATTATCTGGCCAACTAAAAATATATATAGAAAAAATTAGCCGGGCATGGTGGCGCATGCCTGTAGTCCCAGCTACTCAGGAGGCTGAGGCAGAAGGATCGCTTGAGCCCAGGAGTGTGAGGTTGCTGTGAGCTAGGCTGACGCCACGGCACTCACTCTAGCCCAGGCAACAGAGCAAGACTCTGTCTCAAAGAAAAAAAAAAAAAAAATATATATATATGTATTGAGCACCTGCTGTGTGCCTGGCAGTAGAGGTACTGATATATATTATTCATTCATTCATTCATTCATCCAGGCAATATGTATATATTAAGCACCTGCTGTTTGCGAGGCACTGAGCTACAGCAGGGAACATGACAGCCAGAGTCTCTAACTTCATGGGACTTTAATTTGCATTTTATAAAGGACTGTCACATCACTGCACTGGATCCTATAGCAACGCTGTGGAAAGAGGTTATTATTTTCGTTTCTACTTCACCAATCTGTGACTGCCACAAACTCACAGGCTTTTGTGAGGAATCCAAGTGGCTCACTGAGTCCTATCTCCGTAGGGGATGGCCCTGCAAAATCACGTGGCGGACACCCTCACGGAAACCTCCCAGCTGCGACAACGCAGATCACGTTGATTCTCTGCGGGTGCCAAGGCTTGCCAACGTTCCTGCAGTTCTGGGGAAACTTTATAATTAGAGTCTGATCCATCCGCCCTGAGGTTGGGCTGGAATTCCGTGCTGGGGAGGAGGAAGCTCTGCTATCCCAGGACGCTTTCTCTCCTGTCCCTCTGGTCATGCCAGTTTCACGCTGGGTGTGGAATTTACCAGGCTGGTTGGAAGAACTGGTGGGACGCTCTACAGGCAGCCCCTCCAAGCTGCTTCTAATTGGGATGAATGAATGTCCAATGGATCACCTGAATTCTAGGGGACAATTGAGTTAGGTCTCTCAGGTTGAGGACGTGGACTCAGGAGCCAGACACGCCTGCATTTCCATGCTGGCATTGCCATTTATGGGCACCACAACTCGGCACATGATACAAATAATAATGGACATTTATGAAACTCTTCCCCTGTGCCAAGAGCTTTATGTGTGAGGGCCACTTACTCCTCGTAACAGTTTTATGGGGGAGACTATTGTTATCCCATTTACGGATGAGAAAACTGAGGCACAGCGAGGTTGAGGAGCTTGCCCAAGGTCATGGGGCAGAAGAGCTGGCATTTGAACCTAAGCAGTCTGGCCTCAGAATCTGGGCTTCTCACAATGACACTTTATTATTATTATTATTTAGACAGAGTCTCGCTCTGTCACCCCAGGCAGAGTGCAGTGGTGACATCATAGCTCACAGCAACCTCAAACTCCTGGGCTCAAGCGATCCTACTGCCTCAGCCTCCCAAATAGCTGGTACTACAGGTGTGCACCATGACGCCTGGCTAATTTTTTCTATTTTTAACACAGATGGGGTCTCTCTCTTGCCCAGGCTGGTCTCGAACTCCTGACCTCAAGCGATCCTCCCATCTTGGCCTCCCGGAGTGCTAGGATGACAGGCGTGAACCACCACACCTGGCCCCCTTTGATTATTTTAAAGGCCTGAAGATTAACGTTAGGTTCAGCCTCAAAGAGCCACAGATTTATTGTTCTTTTAACTGCTCAGCTCCACCAAATAAACAGTCCTGTTATATTTTAAGAGATGCTTCTTTTTCTTCCCTCCCTGCCTCCTTCCCTTCCTTTCTTCCTTCCTTCTTTTCTCTCTCCTGCCCTCAAACTCTTCTTCATTCTTCCAACCAGAAAATCTCCCAAGCCGTGACTCATGCCCTCTAGAAACAGGAAGAGGGTGGGAGGGTGCAGGGGACAGGACCTACGCAGCTGGTGGCTGAAGACCAGACTAATCCCCTCTTAGGTTAACAGGGGGAAGAAACCACTTTTATTCTCTGTGGGGAGGCCCTGAGAGGCCTTTCCAACCACCCTTTCCATCCCTGTCACCCAAGAAGACCCTCTGGGCACTGATGGATGTGCTTAGTTTCCCAGGCTGCTGTCTCTGGCCCGGCCATGGCCACTTCTTGGCAGTTTCACTGATCACCGTCTCCCAGTGCCTGCTGGCCCAGTGTTTCCTGCCCAGTAGCAGTAAGAGAAGATGCAGTTGGAGCCTACTTCCTGCACAGCCCTGTTCAAACATTCATTCATTCATTGACCCAATATATATTTATTGAGCACCTACAGAGTCAAGCCACTAGCATCATGGTTAAAATAAAGATCTAGACTTAGAAAGAACATACAAACCATGTGGCCTTGGGCAAGATGCCCACTCTCTGTGCCTCAGTTTCCTCTTCTGTAAAGTCAAGGTGATAATAGTACCTACTTCAATGGTTATTAAGGGGCCCAGATGAGCTAATGCATGAATGGGCTTGGTAGGGCTTGTGATGTGGAGATTGCCTGTTACTGATCCAACATATTTCACTTCTTCCTTCCTAACAGAATTCTAAGTTTGTCTGGGTAGCCCATTCCCAACCCCAGGGGTAGATTTTCATTAGTCTAAGCCAATAGTTTTGAAAGCGTGGCCTCCAGACTAGCAGTGTCAGCATTGCCTGGGACAATGTTAGAAGTTGCTTGGGAACTCGTTAGAAGTTAGGAGTTCCGGATCACATGTGTCCTGTGCCTACTATGTGCCTGGCATTGTACAAAGAGACTCACACCCATCCCCTCAATTAACCCTCCAGTGTAGCTTCTGTTATTTTCTTCTTGATATATCTGAGGAAACTGATGCTCAGAGAGATCCATTCACTTGCCCAAGATCACACAGCCTGCAGTGGCAAAGTTGGGATGGAACCCAGGTCCACCTGCCTTCAGGGCTCAGACCTGTAAGTTCCCTTCTTCCTTTTGGATTGCAAATCCATTTCATGTCATGTCAGGCTTCCCCCAAAGCAGCCCCTAAGATAAGGATCCCAGTGCAAAAATAGTTTATTTGGGTAGTGATCCCAGTAGAGGAGGAGACTGGTGAGACTGGGCAGGACAGGCAGATAATTCAGGGTGTCCCTCACCAACAGGTTCCTACAGTGGGCACCGGAGCTCAGTCCTTCTGGGATTGAGAAATGACCCACTTTAAGGCAAGAGAGCCAATGTCTTTATCTACCATCCCTTGACCGCCCCAGCCAGGGGCAGTAAGGAAATGGTTAATGTCCAGGGGAAACGAACAGGCACCAGGAGCGTGACCCAGATTCTGAAATACACATGCTTGGGCCCCGCTAGGAACGTGTGATTTGAAAAGAGTCCACAGCAGCCTTAGCACGATGTCTTCTCACTGCACTTGAACATAGCTCCTCATCGGGCCTCCCCGTTGCCACGTTTCTATCACAGACAGAACCCAGAGGACACGCGCTCGGAAGAGGTTGCCTTACTGTTTTCCTGCCGTACTGGTCTGAGATGTTTCCCCAGAGCGTGGAGCTGGACATCATGCCTACAAAGACCACCTGTGGGTGGAAAGACAGTTTCTGTTAGACGGAGGCACGGAGCATCGCAGAGAAAGGAAACGACAAACCGAACCCGTGATGTCGCACCCTAAATAATAATACTGAGCCAACGTTCACGGAGAGCCTTTTACCAGTTTCTCACCATACCAAAGAAATGTCTTGCCCTATTGCTAAGCAAATATCAAGGGTTGCAAGGTGGAGTTTGGAAGGTATGGAAAACAGGCAGACAGGAGGCTGGGGTGGAGCTGTAACACTAGTAGGAGAAACCGCTCCCGGTGTGCCGGGCAGAGTCGTTACATTGCTAATTCTCAGATTCCCAGCAGATGGGGTCTGAATGATCACACCCATTGGACACGTGGGGCTCTGAGGCTCAGAAACGTTAAGAAGCCTACTCGGTATCCCTGGAAGGAGAGGGTAGAGCCAAGTCTTAAACCCAGGCAGGCTAACTGGAACCTCGTCACCGTGCTCTTTGCTCACCAAGTGCCAGACACCACGCTATAAATGCTTACTACACACATCTCACCCACAACATGATGCTATCATTAGACCCATTTTACAGATAAGGCAACTGAGGCCCAGAGAGAGGAAGGAATGGCCTCAGTTTTGTCTGACCCCAAAAGCATTCCTCCTGGCATGTCCTAGGGCAGGGGGCTGCCTGCAGGAGATACACGGAGGCATTCCAAGGAAGAAGCAGACACGGATCATTTTCAAGGAATTAGTTTCCAAATCCTCAATGTCCCTAAAACTCTTTCCTGAGAACAAGTTAGGGATCTTCCCTGCTCCCTGCCTCACCTCTCACTACGCCAAGCCTGCCAAGGCACCTCAAAGCACATTGCTTGTCCATGTAAACTGTCCAGGGTGCCTCAAAAGGGACACCAATGACACATAAATCCTTTTGTGGCCGGGCGCGGTGGCTCACGCCTGTAATCCTAGCACTCTGGGAGGCCGAGGCCGGAGGATCGCTTGAGCTCAGGAGTTCGAGACCAGCCTGAGCAAGAGCAAGACCCCGTCTCTACTAAAAATAGAAAGAAATTATATGAATAACTAAAAATATATATTAAAAAAATTAGCCGGGCATGGTGGCGCATGACTGTAGTCCCAGCTACTCGGGAGGCTGAGGCAGGAAGATCACTTGAGCCCAGGAGTTTGAGGTTGCAGTGAGCTGTGATGAGGCCACTGCACTCTACCCGGGTGACAGAGGGAGACCCTGTCTCTAAATAAATAAATAAATAGGCATTAATTTATTGTTATAAAAAATCTCCTTAAGTTCCTCAAAACTTTTTTGACATGAACAAAGCTTTTCATATTCATTTCCATCAAGTAAAAATGACACACAGGAATAGAATTGGTGCTGAATGTTGTCTTACTTTAGTAATAAGTAATCATTTGGGAATATGCAAAATATTTGGGAAACATTCCATACCACTCATTGAGGGGTATATTTCCATTAAAAATTTACTTATGTTTAACCATGACTTATCAAAATTAATTAAATCCTTTTTTGGTCTATTGCATACTGCTACTACTAATAAATTATAACAATAACTATACAGGATAAATATTAATAATTACATTGTTATAATAGAATAAAATTATAATTATAACATAATTATAATAACTCAGTACAGGAGAAAAATTTTAGTACTTAGAGCCTCCTCATCTCAGAAAATTAAAAACAATAATTTAAAACTTACATGCTCTGTCACAGAGAATTAGGATAGGGCAATGAATGTGATACTTTCAAGCATAAGAAAACATTACATTAAGATAAAATTATATGGAGAAAGGGAATAGAAATACCAGTTCTAAGAAAACAAGATAATGCAAAATTTCCAAATTCCTCTGAAGCCCTTATTCGTGTTATTTTTAAATGGATGATGTTGGGTATCAGATAAGTATTTCAACGTTATTGGACACATTTTAAAAAGTGATGTGATAATTTTGTTTAAGTTTTTATACTTCAATACACTGGGAATGATGTATCCTGCAACCTATGATTTTTTAAAAATTAACATCCATTTAAAAACATGTGAGGTCCTGAATGCTACATAGATTGTACTCAATTCTTTTCTAGATTAACCTAGAACAAAAATGTTTGAAGATTACTATCGTGGGATAAAGCGTTGCCTTAGTCATGAACTAAGTGGCATCCTTGTATCCTGAAAGAGTTAACTATTAACTATACCCCGACACACCATTTTTCCCAAGGGAGAGATTCAGGCAGAGCAGAGCACTTGTTCTATATCACAGTAGTTATGGTAATCTCACACGGTATTTCCTGCGACAACAATGATGCACCTGCTGTATTCTCCTTGCATGCTTGATGCAGATAGAGCAACTTCGGTTCTCTAACTTTCCCCCAAAAAACCTGGCCATAGGACTTCAGGGCTCTACCTAGCCCACAAGTGCAAACTTCACAGCACAAGGAAGTAGCCCAGGGCAGTGGCTGGGAATCTCACTTCTGACTCTGTCTTTTACAGGCTGTGTGAGGTTGGGTGCAAATGATTGCACCTCTGTCCGCCTTAGTCTCCTTATCTGTAGAAAGTTGAGTAACAATAGCACCTCTTTTGTAGGGTTGAGAGGGTTAAAGAGATATTATATAAAAAACCCTTAGCACAGATGGCATATACTAAGTACTCAATAAATTGTGGTTGTTATGAACCAATGACAAGAGACCGGAAAGGCCCTGCACTGCAGAAACACAGACCTTCAGTGACAGTCTAGGAGATACGAATGAGAATGGGGAATATAATACTCAACCCCTGTCCTGCGCTAGGCACTGTATGTATTTTGTTGCCCAGCTGCAGAAAAATAGGCATTATCCCTCCATTTTGCAGGCCATAAATTAGACCCATAAAGTGCCACACTCGAGGTCATGCTTCTAGGAGGAGACTAAATCACAAAAACACAGATGTACGTGCTAGGAAGTCCCTCCCACTGAGCTGCGTGACTTTATTGCTAATATCAGACCAGAACGGTTACCTATTTAAAACCCCAGCATTCTGGGAGGCAACCCTTGTTGACAATTTCTCTACCACTAGATGGGTTTGTGACCTTGAGTGAGTGACCTAATCTCTCTGTGCCTCATTTTCCTCTACTAATAATATGTCAACGGAAAAGAACCCAAACTCTGTGAAATAATTTAAAGAGGTTTATTCTGAGCTGAATATGTGGGACCGTGGCCCAGAGAGCCATGCCCAAGAGGCCTTGAGCAGCGGTCCCGCCATGGTTGGGTTACAGTTTGGCTTTGTACCTTCCAGGGAGACAGGAATTACACATAAAGTCATAAATCAATACATGGAAGGTGTACATTGGTTTGGCCCCAAAAGGCAGGACATCTCAAAGTGGGGCATTACAGGTTATAGGTGGGTTTAAAGATTCTTCGATTTGTAATTGGTTAAAGACATGAAGCTTTGTCTAAGGACTTGGAATGTTTTAAGTTAAGGAAATCTATTAATCGGAGACAAGCTGCCAGACATACCCAGACTCAAGTGATCTGTTAAGTGAGTTGATGACTTGCAGGTGTGGTTTAAGCTTCGTCTTGCATGGCCTTAGGCCTGGTGATGGGTTACAAAGGACATCTCCAAGAAGGGAGGGGGTATGACAAGGCCTGTCTGACCTCTCTTCTCATGGCCAGCAACTCAGCTTTAGGGTATTTCTGGGGTCCCCTTGGCCAAGAGGGACTCCATTCAGACAGCTGAGAGGGTGTTTAAGATTTTATTTTAGTTCACAAATAGTACCTAGCTCACAGGGTTGCAAGGATTAAAGAGCACAATGTATATTATGCATATATTACATACCATGTACGTAAAGGCCAATGCACGTATGTGCTCAATAAATATTAGCTTTTGTGATTATCATTATTATCCTCCTCCTGTCTGGACAGTCCATTCCCTTCTGTCTTTTAGAAGGTTGCTGCTGCTCTCCCCCTGACAAAAATTGAAGTTTCTGCCGCAGTCTCCTTCAAGCCTTAACTCCAGGGAGCAACAGCTACCTACCATTAATTGAACACCTACTATGTGTCACGCACTGTGTTGTTTCCAATCCTTAAATCACCCTGGGAGGAGAAAGGGGATTGGTATCTACTGTTTGCAGTCAGGAAAAGTGAGGCTTATAAGGGTTAAGTGATGTGTGCAGGTGGGTTTCAAGTTCCCAGCAATTGAACAGGAAGTCTGGGACCCCCCGCCCCCCTCCACCAAGTAGTTGGACCCCTGGCTGGGGTAGAGTTGGCTGCAAACCTGCCAGACTGTGGGAGGTGTGGAGGGGACTAATGCAAGTTAAGGTCACGATGTTTCCATCAAGGGCTTAATTCCTTTCTGCTGAGCCCTTGGCAGCGGGAGAAGGGGGGACATCCC